>CM024763.1:45168423-45710312 GCA_014218235.1 Colocasia esculenta | reverse complement strand
CACCACCTTCATCTTGCTTCTGGTGGTTAGTTCAAGTTGGGAGGACCCCCCCCCCCCCCCCCCCCCCCCCCTGAAGTGAACCATTTTAGAGGAGTTTCACGATGTTTTCCTAGAGGATCTAAGATAGTCTCCCTCCTATGCGGGATGTGATTTAGTGTCGGTTCGATGTTACTAAACCTCCTCATTATCGCATGAACCCCGCTGAGCATGCTGAGTTGCAGTGAATAATTGAGGAACTTTTGAGGAAAGGATTTCTAAGAGAAAGATTGAGTCCCTGTGCGGTACCTGCTCTGTTAGTCCCTAAAAAGGATGGCACTTGGAGGATGTGTGTGGATAGTCGTGCCATCAACAAGATCACTATCAAGTACCATTTCCAATCCCATGATTAGATGATATACTAGATATGATGGCAGGAGCAATGGTATTTTCTAATATTGATCTTAAAAGTGGCTACCACCAAGTCCGACTCATATAGGGAGATGAATGGAAAACGACATTTAAAACCAAGGATGGATTATATGAGTGGCTAGTTATGCCATTTGGGCTTTCTAATGCCCCTGTCACTTTCATGAGGATGATGACACAAACCTTGAACCTCTTATTGGAAAATATGTGGTCGTGTATTTTGATGATATCCTCATTTACAGCAAGACTCCAGACAAGCACTTGGACCATTTGAGAGATGTATTTTGACCTAAGGAGGGAGAAACTATATGCCAACTCTAAGAAGTGTGATTTCCTGATAGACTCTTCTTAGGTTTTGTTGTCTCTTGTAAAGGAGTTTTAATGGATCCCATGAAAGTCAAGTCTATTCTCGAGTGGCCTGAGCCTGCCACTATTCATGACATCCAGAGTTTTCATGGCTTGGCCACCTTCTATAAGCGTTTTATAAAGGGGTTCAGCACAATTATGGCTCCAATCATAGATTGTCTGTGCCAACAAGTTTTCAAGTGGACTATAGCTGTAGAGAGAGCCTTCAAGGAGATCAAAGAGAGGATGACCCAAGCACTGGTCTTGCGCCTATCAGACTTTCCTGAGTTTTTGAAGTTGCTTGTGATGCCTCAGGTGTAGGCATTGGAGGAGTTCTCAGTCAGGAGGGTCATCCCGTTGCCTATTTTAGTGAGAAACTGAGTGACTCCAAACTTAAGTACTCTACTTATGACAAGGAGTTTTATGCGGTAGTCCAAGCTTTGCGCTACTGGCGACATTATTTACTACCGCAAGAGTTTGTGCTATTTTCTGATCACGAGGCCCTGATATTTCTCAATTCCGAAAATAAGTTGACCTTGGGTAGTGTTCTTACAAGACTATACCTTTGTGCCAAAACACAGGCAGACGTAGAAAATCATGTTGCAGACGCACTCAGCCTCCGAGCTCACTTAATGTCACTTTTCACTGTTAAGGTCACTGGTTTTGAGAAAATGAAGGAAGATTATGAGGACTGTCTAGATTTTCAACGTATTTACTCAACCTTAAAGGATGGCCCTACTATTGAATTTGATGATTATCTCCTACAATTTGGATATTTTTTGAGATCATAGGCTTTGTGCTCCCCGGACTTCTTTAAGAGACTTTCTAGTTTGGGAACTACATGCAAGAGGGTTATCAGGGCACTTTGGGAGGAACAAGACAATTGAGGCCATTGAAAGTCAATTTTATTGGCCAAGTCTTAAGCGCGACGTGGCATGCATCGTTGTTCAATGTCGCACATATGCCACTGCCAAGATGAGGAGACAAAACACAGGTTTGTATACCCCCCTCCCTGTCCCCGACTGTCCCTGGCAAGACTTGAGTATGGATTTTGTTCTAGAGTTACCTCGAACGGTCTGAAAAGCTGACTCCATCTTTGTAGTGGTGGATCGATTTTCTAAGATGGCCCATTTCATTCCTTGTTCTAAGACCTCTGATGCTTCCAAAGTTGCTCATCTCTTCTTTGACGAGGTTGTTAGGTTACATGGCTTACCAAAAATCATTGTGTCTGACAGGGATGTACGCTTTGTTAGCTACTTCTGGAAAACCCTGTGGCATCTTTTGGGCACCAAGCTCAACTTTTCCTTAGCTTATCACCCCCAAACTGATGGGCAGACTGAAGTGGTTAATAGAAGCTTGGGAAATTTGCTAAGGTATTTGGTTGGCAGCCACATGAGAAATTGGGACCTCCTTTTACCTCGTGTCGAGTTTGCATACAATAGTTTTGTCAATAGGTCTACAAGAATGAGTCCATTTGAAGTAGTTCATGGGTATAAACCTAGAAAACCACTAGACTTGATCCCATTGCCCATACATGCCAGAGTGTAAGAGTCTGCAGAATCATTTTCTCAACATGTTAGGAGTTTGCATGAGGACATTAGTAAAAAAAATTGAAATAAGTAATGACATGTATAAAAAAGGGGCAAACATTCATCGCCATCCACTTACATTTCAAGTGGGGGACTATGTTATGGTCAGGTTATGAGCTGAGCAATTTCCTTCTGGAACAGTGAAGAAGCTCCATGCTCGAGGAGCTGGACCTTTCAAAATTATTAAGCGGATTGGATCAAATGCCTATGTTGTAGATTTACCGCCAGAGTATGGTATTAGTTTGACATTTAACATTTCTGATCTGGCAACTTATAAAGAACCAACAGTGATACCCAGTAACCTTTTGGAGCCTTCTCCACCTATTGATGATAACCCAACATCTGAGTGTCCAGCAGCCATAGTTCCGGCATGACATGAGCAGATATAACAAACACTGGATGAACAGGTGATCACTACCAAGAGTCAAGAGTATCCTCGATACCTTGTTCGCTGGAGGGATCGGTCACCATCAGATGATACTTGGCACTCTAGAGAGGAGTTACAGCGCATCGATCCAGACTTGCTTGAAAGGTACCAGGGCAGCATCAGCCTACACTCGACGGGGTCGAGTTCTTGCCACCCAGAGAGAATTGGTGCGGACACACGATGAATGCATCTTCGGAGTCACAGGCTCGTGGAATAACTTTCTTTGTGGCTTGGAGATGAGGATTGATATTTCTAGTTATCTTTATTTAGTTGTCTTTATTTCATATGTACTTTTGAGATTATGACTTCTTTAGGGTGTTATTGTTATATTTGTCATTTTCTTGGGTTTGGATGCAACTGTGTGCATCTATATATATAATTGTAACTGTTACGGGGGTTTCCACGCAGGTCGGTTAAACTGAGGATGGCCGACCGCATTTGAAGATAGTCCGACATTCCATAGCTTTGGCTGCTCGGCTTGAATCTCACCTCGGATGAGAACCGGTTCGGATCGGCGGAGTCGACGAGAATGACGAGGCGTCCGAACTGATCAAGGTATTCTTAGCAAGTCGGACCTCGGATCAGCCGACCTTAGTAAAGCCATTGGCCGACATCTTACCTACGGCCTCACCAAGTACGACAGCTACAACTCTGGTCTATACGTCCCGGGCGTCTACAGCTCGGCCCAGGTAGTCTTGCGAATCCGACCACAAGGGAGCTCGCCGTTTTACACCTCGGGTCATCGAAAGCTCGGGTCTAGCTGACCTGGAGCACGGCCCTCTCATGTGTGGACGCTCGTTTCCGCGCCGTCCCCGGCCGACCGCTGGATCCTCCGGGAGCTCGCGGACGCCACTGACCTCTCGTTGGCGATGATGGGGTCGCCGGTTGACCTCGTTGACTCTCCGATTGACTTGGTTGACTAGAGAGAAAACAAAGCAAACTAGAAAAAGGAGAGGGAGTCTGTGATCGCCAGGGCCTTACCTATGCCCAAGGAGTAATGGAATCGCGTCGGTGCAGTGGCCTCGCGCAGCGGATGGAGACGGGGCTTCAACTTCTCCTTCTTCAGCTGGCCAAAGAAGAAGAGCTCCGCGGTCTTCTACGAGTCGTTCCTGCCACAAAAGACACTCTATTAGCCTAAGGAAAGCGTGGTGAATGCTCAGAAACGGAGTGAGACAGCCCAAAAGGTGAGTCTCGTACCAGTTGCAGACTTGAGAAGAGGGGTGGCCAAGTGCTATGACCACCCTTCTTCCCTCCATTTTGATTGAGAAACCCCTTTCTAGGTGTGTAGGGAAGTGACCTACGTGCCTAGAGTGAGTGGGAAGGTGTGTGTGACATGCAAATAACTAAAGAGAGAGTAAGGAAAGAGAGAGGGAGGGAGGTGTAGATCCTCATTCGTTGGCGTTGCAGCTCCTGACAGGGCTCCTCTAGCTCGGGAAGAAGCCTCCTGAATGTCCCAAAGTGTGAGAGGAAGAAGAGGAAGAGTTGATGAAGCTTGGGTGCAAATTCTCTCTCTTCTCTCAAAGTAGCAGCATGTGGACGTCCAGCCTCTATCCTATAGCTTAGAGGGCTCAAGGGAGTGTTATATAGACAGTGGGGGTCGAGCTCAGCAGCCTTGGATGCTCAAGTGTGAAGAAACACACTTGTACACTTGGCAATCCAAGTATAAAAGCTCCAACCAATGGGGAGAGGCCAAATAGGATTTTTACTGGGTCAAGGGGGTGCCAAGGTGGCCCATTTGCTCGTTAGGAATGGCCCCATGTGGTGCATGGGCGAGAGAATGGCGCAAGTGGGCTAGATTCTCGGGGTAATTACGTAGACCAGGTAAACCCGGTTGACGTCCAGCGATCCTGCCGCCAAGCTCATGCAAACGTCCAGAGATGTGGACGCCATCTCCAAGGGAGCAGAGCGGTGTCTTGCAAGGGATAGGAAAGGTCGGCCATCTCCGAGGATAGGAATTCTAGCGAGCCAAACAAATGAGTTAGGCTAGAAGCAAGTGACGGATCGTCTGAGAGATAAATGTGGGTAAGAAGAAGAGTGGTCTACCCGTGTAACTACAACTGCAACCCAACGGTAGGGTCCCTGGCATGGTCGTGTCGGACTTTGACTAGTTTCCAGTGTGTCTGAGTCAAAGGAGTTGTAATATGATGGTTGAATCAGGAGAGTCTCATGACCGGAGCTCGTGGGCTCGCTGGCCTAATCAGGACGTCTATCTCGAATTTAGGAGGTCGTGGAGACAAGGAGTTGGTTGATCTCTCAAATGATTATCAAAAGATTCTAACTGGAATCAATGTTCGGAAAGCCTGAAGTCCGGAATTAAGCTCGCGACTAGCGAAGGCTCAAATGAACTCAGTATGGCTGCTTGACTATTTGTGAAAGTCACGGTGGGACAACTTGGGAAATGGGTAACAAAACCCGATATCAGCTTGGATAATCACGAAGGGCGGACCCGGTAGGCTACCTAAGCTGGGGGAGCCATGGAGCAATCAGATGATCGAGGAAAATAACCATTTTTTTTTTTAGTGTTAGTAAGAGAATGTTAGCAGTGAAGACCTAAATACATGCTGGTGTGGGTTGCCTATCTAAAAATGCAAGTTAGAACCACAGGAAAATTCTAAAGGCCATACGAATAACTGAGAGATCGCAAACCCATCACGGTTTTTGGTAAAGGGGAACTCAGGGTTCACGGTCGCCAAATTATTCGCCTCTGGTGGGGTCCTATGTTAGACATACCTGTAACGCTCAAGGTTGCATTAGCGTTCCGAACTTTGAAGCACAACTTGTGCTTGGATATCTGCAAAACAACTTGAAGCACAAGATAAAATATAATGGCCAAATGAATAATAGAATTTTGAAAATTTCCAGGGGAATAAACGTCCACATCGATGGCCGCCAGTACCTTGTCAATGTCAACAAAGGTTGCCGCTAACCCGCCACTGACGTCAACCGATCTGGATGCCTACTGGCCAGTGGATCAGGCCGAAAATATAGGTGATGGGAGTCCATAAGGACTCTCTCATCTTCCACCTCCGTATCTCCCTGCTCCTGCTACAAACCAGAGAGCTGGGAGATGAAGAAAAAGCAACGAAATGGCCTCCTCTTCGACCGGACGATCCACAGGCATGAACCCAGGAATTATGAGTGAAGTTCCGGGACACCTGAGCACCAGACTGGCTAATGGGGAGGTAAGTGACGCTCATTTCTGCTTCAACCTGTGCTAAAAATGCCCCAAACACTTCTCTTACAGCCCACTTCATGCAGGAGGTGCCTGCGTTCCTGAGCCAAGGCCAGGTACGGGCCTTTTCTTGGCTCGTGATCCTGATGAACGCCATCACACTGGACATGCGAGGCTTCATCGGAATGTGGAATCTGAGCTTCATGGTGGTGCTGGCGAAGAATATGAAGGACATGTGGTGGGGGTTTGATGCACTGGCGGCGCTGATGGAGAGATGGCACCCGCACACGCACACTTTTGTGTTCCAAGCGTTCGAGGCGAGTGTGCTGCTGGAGGAGGTGGAGCTTTTCCTGGGATGGAGGCGATGCCTGGAGTACGATGCAGCGACTCCTCTCCTCCCGTAGGAAGACATTTTAGAAGACATCGTACAGGACAAGAAGGAGGTTTTGAGGATGACGAACAAGCATGGGATCTTCCTGGACCGGCTGGCCTGGTGGCTGATCCAGCATGCAAGGGAGATTGGCGGAGAGAGGGTGACCCGAGGACTGACGCTCTGCCTAGCTGGGGTCTTCTGTTCCCTACGAGCGGCGACTTCATCCTTTATGAGCATGTGGGAATCCTGTCTCTGCTGTGGCGCAGGCAGTCACTTGCCCCTGCAGTGCTGGCACACCTGTACAGTTTGCTCACCACAATGAGCCTAGGCGAACGCACATGTGGGAGCTTGTTCCTGCTTCAGGTATGGATGGAGGCTCACTTGAAGTTTGATTTTGCTAACCAGTAAACTTCCCCCTCCAGAATCTTCCTTCGGAGCTCGGTGTACTGCAGCAGGGCATGGTATGAGCCAGAGAATGAGATCAAGTGCGTGACTATGCACTTGAAGGGCAGAGATGCTTGGTGCGATCATTTAGCCTACCTGGTGATGGAGGAATTCATTGTGAGGCCACTTTTTATGAGGAGTATTGAATTCAGAGCTCGAATCAGGGAGGATAGGGATCTATGGTTGATTAGGGCTGATAGGATGGTGGTTTACCAGCCACATCGGTGCCATTGTCAGCTTGGAATTCCACGGAGCATTCCAACTTCATCCAACTACACGGACATGATTGTCACCGAGAGGAATGAGAAGCTAATGAAGAAAGCTAGAAAGACTTGGGCAAGGTACACAGTGGGCAAGAAAGTGGGACTGGCGGTACAGGAGAAACGGGAAGACATCTGGAAGTACGAAGAGTTTAATGACACTATTCGTCCCATTTCTTGTGATTTTTATATGGCCTGTAGGGCAAAGTGACGTATTTTCTGATTTCAAATAAGTGTAACACAAAGTTTAGATGAATAAAAGTGACGATTTGCATTGTGTTTTTAAGGCTTGAATTGTGTGGAATTGAGCAATGGAGTGTCAATGGGCTTCAAATGTATTCAATGGAGTGTGCTGTGAGGGCTGAGTGCGGAAGTCTTGGCATCCACATCGATGGCCATCAACTACTGGTAGACGTCCACCTTCTGATCGCCAACAGGCAGAGAGGGGTATTGACGTACAAATCGAGAGCCGTTTAATTCAAACCTAGCATCCAGACCTGGCCGTTTACCGAACTTCGAGGTCTGACATTGAGGAGACTTTGGTGTCGAACCTATGGATGCTAACGGTACGTCAGCGACCAAGGCTTGACGGCAGGAAAAGGTAAACGGCCGTAGGTTGACGTCTACTTCAAAAAATAGCTTTTTTTAAACCGACGCCACTCCGGCGCCATTTCACCTTCTCCAAATGCCGGAGAGAGCCTTTCTCTTTTCTTCTCCACACTCTCCAACCCTCTAACTCTTCCACTTCTTCTTTCATCTTCTTCAACCCAAGATGAGGATACGGGGTAAGCGGACCATCCTCCGGGCTTGGCGCCAACCCGAGGAAGAGGAGGAGGAGAGAGAGGCTAGCATGGCGGAGGAAGAAGAAGAGGAGGCGGCGGGCGACGCACCGAAGGGGGAGGAGACCGCCAGAGACGACGGAGGAGGGGACGAGACGGAGGTGGAGGCGCCCCAACGGCCTAAGGTAGGCTCCCAGAACCCTTAAAAATCCTGTGGACTGTATGTTGTAATGAGTGGAAAGAGGGGTAAACAGAGGAGACTCTGTCGGGTTTGACAGGAACTTGACGTCCACATCGGTGGACGTTGAGTTCCTATCAACGTCCATCCCCTTGCCGTTCAAATGAACTTGACGGCAACAGGTAGGAAGTCGACAGAGGAACTTGATGGCCAACCCTGGACGCTGATTGTGAGTAAACGGTAGACACTTGACGCCAATTTGGGTTTAACAGAAATCGATGCTGACGTCAATTTGTCTGTGTTTTCTGCAGGGTAAAGGCCGAATGAGGAGCAGAGTCACCTGGGACTTGTGTTGGGCATGGTATAGGGTGCTGCTGGAGGCCCAGTAGACCCGGATAGCGAGGATGGGATTTGGACACCTCTTGTCGGTACGTCCATTCCATGTGGACGTACCATACTTAGAGGCCCTGAGGGAGCGATGGGAGGAGGACTGCAAGGCATTCATCATGCCTTGGGGGCACATGATACCTACGTTGGAGGACGTAGCGTATCTGACGGGACTGTTGGTTCAGGGAGAACCAGTGGTCGGACAGGAGAGGAGTGACTACTACGATGACATCGTGGAGTTACTGGGTCCGGAGTTCGTGGCCGGGAGGAGGAGACCGATCCGAAGCATACTGCTCGGATCATTGTCGGAGGCGGTGGGATTGAGAGGCAGGAGGAGAGGGCCTCTAGAGACAATAGAGGAGTTCTACACCAGAGTATGGGGAGCCCTCAACCTTGGCAACCGGAGCGAGGAGAGATCAGTGAGGATCTTTGTTTCTTACCTGTTCGGGCGCCTCTTGTTCGTGACGCAGTCATCCCAGATGAACTGCAAGTTCGTGTTGCTGCTTCGAGACTTGGCGCAGGCGGGCAGATATGCATGGGGCACCGAGATGCTAGGACATCTATTCTCTCTTCTTTCTAGCAGTTCGCGGCGCTCTCAGAGCACCAGGGGTTTCACCCCCTTTCTACAGGTACGCCTTTTCTTTAATGCTCGTCATTGAATTTTAAATTCATTAAATTGCCTGACTGACATTCTTTTTGTTGCCTTGCAGATCTGGGGATACACCCGTTTCCCCATGGGGCGCGGGACAGAGAGAGAGGGGAGCCAGGCCTTGGTGCCCCTCATGGCCCGATGGGATGTGGCGCCGGACCCGCGGGTAGCTGACCGAGGATCCGAGGACGTACGGGTGGCGCTGGACCACTACCCTCACGACCAGGTATGAATTTCAACTAGTTCTCCTTCTTTCCAATTGCTTTCAATTTCCACTTGGGATGTGACTCATCAGTGTTCTCTGCTTGCAGGTGGTGTGGACCCCATATGCGGGGGAGGTGGATGCCGCCCACCCAGTGGTGGTAGCAAGTCGACCTTTGTTTCACCGCCACCTTCTCCTGCTCTGCCTGGGGACTTGCGAGGTCCTCTATCTAGAGCTCGTGGTGCGGACTCTAGGCTGGCACCAACCGGCCATGGAGGTACCGTCCTTGGGCAGAGAGGGGCACTCCCGCCGCCGGTTCTTCACCGAGGACCGAGACTGGGGCGATGAGCACGGGAGCACGGTCGCCTACTAGCGAGCTGGAGGGGACTAGGTGGTGCAGCAGGCGAGCCTCCACGACAGCTCGGCTTACATGGAGGACTACCGGGCACGCTACGTTGGACGACTCGGCTTGACCGGCGAGTGGTAAGTGAATTTCTATCTCTAAGCCTCTGTCATTTAAATTTCTAGATTTGATTTGATTCTAACCTTGAAGTGTGAATGACAGCTGCCGGAGTCACAGGCGATCCGCCTCTTGGAGGGACGGCTGGCAGAGCAGGAGGTCGAGCTTGAGAGGCTCCGCGTCGAGGTCGGACTCTGGTAAGTAACATCTCAGTCCTGATCATATCTTGAATTGAATTGAATTGAATTTTGATTTGATGACTGACCAAGATGTGTGAATGCAGAAGGGAGAGCTATCGAGAGTGCGGGCGAGCCGAGACACAAGCGCGAGCTCATCCGCACAGCCTGCGGGAGGGGACCTGGCAGTCCGCCTACAGGAGGCCCTGGACCGGGCACAGGCGAGGGTCCAGGAGCTAGAGACGAGGACACGGGAGTTGGAGGCAGAGGTAAGACACTGAAACTCATATTCTTCTGTATGTGATGTGAATGTTTTGACTTGTTTGCCCCTTGATATGCAACTGTAGATAGAAGGAGCAGCGACCCTCCAGACGCAGATGGAGAGTCTGCGGCTAGAGCTGTCGAGAGTGGAGGGCCGCCTGCTCGAGTCGCAGGAGTGGGAGAGAGAGGCGAGGGAGAGAGAGAGAGAGACCGACCGAGCCCGGGCCAAGATCGCGAAGAACTACAAGATCCTGAAGGATCGGGCGCTGAGGAAGCGCCGGGAGCAGCAGCGGGCGGCTCAGCAGGAGGCATTGGGGAGGACGGGATCTACCTTCACCTCCCTAGATGACATCATGTTCCTAGGGGACCCCTCTGTGGTGCGAGGAGGATTACCACGACCCGAGGCATCGACGATGTCGAGGCCTCCTCTCCCAGACCGGCGTCGGGAGAGAGAGGAGGAGGAGGTGAGTAACTCGCGTAGGCAGAGGCCTAGCGAGGGAGAGAGGAGAGAGGAGTGATACTTTGTACCACCAGGGGTATGCCCCTGTTATGATATGTACAGAACTTGATCATTATAGAGGAATTTTGTGGACTTTTGTCATTTGTGCACTTGAATGGTTTGCTTGTGTTCTTTGGTTCCTGCATCCACAACACTTAGAGAAAAAAGGTTAGTGTAGATCTATCTTTAGCCCCTTGCCTAAGCTATGTACCTTTCTTGAGATCTGGTCAAGGGGCTAATGTCAAATCAAAGATAAAACACAAGAAAAATAACCGAAGGGAAATATGCACATGTATTTTTTTTTTGATTTTTGATTTTTTTAAAATAAGAGTAAAAATATATACATGGTGAAAATATATACATCGAGAGACTCTCTTTTTTGTCATCATTTTTTTTTACTCTAAAATACATATTCATCACATGTCAAAGCATTGGATCTGTGTGATCTACTTAACTCCAGAGGTCATGAATAAGGAGGATCATGCATGAATTCCTTGATGTTGGAAATTGCCCCTAGCCTTCTTGATATTCTCCACCATGGAAGGTCTTATGCAGTCAAATTTGCCCCTAGAGGGAGGAATTTGGAAGAAATAAGTAGGAAGCCATGTAAGGATTTGGTTCAGACTACTTTCTATTTCCAAACCAACACCTCATACTAAAGACTTGGTCAACAATTATTTCCAGGGGAATTTTTCTTGATTTCAGGGGTGGAGGCACGTACTTTTTGCTACCTCCTTAATTTGGTCAGCCTTTTCCTGGGTACGTACTTTTTGCTACCCTTTTTTGACCTTTTTGGCTTTTCTTTTCCCCTTTAGGCTTGATTTGATTCTGCCCCTTGCTTTTCTTGATTGCCCCTGTTTATGGTAACCTTGTCTTTTAGATGGGAGTGGATGGTCCCCTACTCGTAGTTAGCTCCGCTTGCAGACGCGACCGAGTGAGAGAAGAATAGGGGAAACATATTGACCGGATTAGGCTATCCGAGTGTACTTGTGATTTTCCAACTAGAGGGCAACATCTTAACATCGCATGGTGTGAATAAACCCTACCTCACTAATGACCAATTGGAAAAGTAGAGACTTAAGCCCACGCCGTTAAAAAGTGATGAATAACAGACTTGACAGACTGACTGACTAAGGATAGAATTTCTTGAGGTAGGCTGCGTTCCACGGATACGACAACTCCACTCCTTCGGCATCTACCAACCTATAAGCGTTCCCTGAATATACTTCCATGACAACGAATGGACCTTCCCAATTTTCTTGCAATTTGCTCCTAGGACCTGGTGCCTTTATGATTTTATGCTTTAGGACCATCTCACTCACTTCAAATTTTCTCTCAAGAACTCTTTTAGCGTAAAAACGTGCAATTCTCTGATAGTAGACTTGAGCATGGTCAGCCGCTATCATTCGCCTTTCATCTAAGAGTTCAAGTTGTGCCAACAAGGCCTCCCGACGTTGATCGGGGTCAAGTTCGGCATCCAATTGAACTCTAAGTGAAGGGACGAAGACCTCATATGGGAGTATGTCATAGCATAGGGGGTTTGCCCCGTAGGAGTCGGACCGAGGTGCAATAAAGCCCAAAGAGCTTCAACCAGGTGGTCTGGCCAGCCAGCATTGTTGTGAGATTTGCATGTTTTCTTTATGATTTTGATGAGAGTTTTATTAGTAGTTTCCGCTTGTCCATTACCTTGTGGATAATATGGGGATGAATGATGCAAGTTGATGCCATACTTACCACACATGTCTCGAAGCTCCTGTGAAGTGAATTGAGGTCCATTGTCGGTGATGATGTCCCGAGGCACGCCGAACCTTGCAAGGATGTTGCGCTTGATGAATTTGACCATTGTTGAAGCTTTGACCTCAATGAATGCTTCTGCTTCAGCCCACTTTGTGAAGTATTCTGTGGTGGTCAGGATGAAGGACTTCTTACGGATTTCTCCGGTTCTATCCGCGAGAGTACCGACCACGTCGAATGCCCACATGGCGAAAGGCCATGGAGCGATGAGAGGGTGAAGAGAAGAGGAAGGAGCATGAATTTTGTCACCGTGCAATTGGCATTTAGCACAGTGACGGACAAAATGGCGACAGTCTTCTTCCATGGTAGGCCAATAATAGTGTCTTAGCAACTTTTGGGCAATTGCTCTACCATTAACATGGCCACCACATTCACTAGAGTGAGCGGCTTCAACAACATCTTGAGACTCGAATTCATCGAGGCAACGAAGATAGACCCCACTGAGAGATCTCTTGTATAGAATGCCACCTATGATCTTGTAACGCTCCGAGACGCGGCAAATGGCCCGTCTATCGGTAGAGGTGGCATAATCGGGGAAGGATCCATCTTTGTGAAAGTTCTCGATGTCAAAATACCAAGGATGGCCATCTTCGAGGTCGATTTTTGGCTCTTTCGAGAGTGCATGGACCCGAAGGGATGGAGAAGGAGACGTGAGTTGAGAAAACCAAGGATCTACATGGGAAGGGACTCTCAACCTTTGGATAGAGACGGTTTCAGAAGATCTTCCCAAAGAGATGGGAATGGAAGAAGCTAAGGAAGTGAGTGAATCTACTAGGATATTCTGAGCCCTAGGAGTGTGAACTAGGGTGAGCTTCCTAAACTGCCGGACCACCCTTCCTACCAACTCTTGGTATGGTTTCAACTTGGGGTCCCGGGTTTGGTACTTGCTAAGAGATTGCCGGAGTATCAACTGCGAATCACCAATTATCCTTAACTCCTTGACTCCAAGCAATAATGCCATTTTTAGCCCCACTAAGAGCGCCTCATGCTCGGCCACATTGTTCGTGGCTCGGAAGGTTAACTGGTAGGCGTGGGGAATGACTACCCCTTCCGGTGAGAGGAGGACTGCCCCTATTCCACACCCTTTGGAATTGAGGGCCCCATCGAAGTAAAGTACCCACAAAGGTTCACCATCGATAATGGCTCCTAACTCTTCATCGGGAAAGCTTTCATCAACGGGAGAACACGAAGGTAAGGGGTGGTGGGCCAAATGCTCAGCAATAGCGTGCCCCTTGATCGACTTTTGGTTGACGTAGGTGATATCAAATTGATTGAGGAAACTCTGCCACCTCATCAACCGATCAGTCAGGACAGGCTTCTCAAGAAAGTACCGAATAGGGTCCATACGCGCCAGAAGTTTCACTTCATGAGCTAGGAAATAGTGCTTTCACTTCTGGGCAACCCAGACGACGGCCGCACACGTTCTTTCCATAGAGGTGTACTTCCTTTCAGCATCATTGAACAACTTGGATAAATAATACACTGCTCTCTCTTTCTTCTCGTCGTCGTATTGGGCCAA
Source organism: Colocasia esculenta (assembly GCA_014218235.1). NCBI lineage: Eukaryota > Viridiplantae > Streptophyta > Magnoliopsida > Alismatales > Araceae > Colocasia > Colocasia esculenta. The sequence continues at coordinate 45,696,393 of CM024763.1, read as the reverse complement.
AACTGCTCCAATTGAATCTTCAGTGGTTGACACATAGAGCAATAAAGGCGGACCCGGGACCGGAGGAGCGAGAACAGGGGGTTTGAACAGATAACTCTTCAACTCACCAAAGGCCTTTTGACATTTACCATTCCAATCAAACTTAGCCTCTCCTTTAAGCATCTCATAGAAGGGATTACAACAGATTGAATGATGGGAGATGAATCTCCTAATAAACTGAAGTCTACCAATCAGCCCTCTGACTTCTTTGATATTCCTAGGAGGTGGCATGTCGATTATCGCTTTGGCCTTATTGGGATCAATCTCAATTCCCCGCTTGCTTACTATGAACCCCAGCAATTTTCCCGAAGAGACACCAAAGACACACTTTTTTGGGTTCATCTTAAGATTGTGTTCTCTAGACCGCTGGAGAACTGCTCGGAGGACCTCAGCATGGCCATGTCGAGTCTTTGATTTAACCAAAACATCATCTACATAGACCTCCATGTGCACATGCATCATGTCATGAAAAATTGCCATCATTGCCCTTTGATAGGTTGCTCCCGCATTCTTCAATCCGAAGGGCATGACGACATAACAGTAGGTCCCCCAGGGCATTGTGAAAGAAGTTTTCTCCTGGTCTTCCTCCGCCAGACGGATCTGGTTATACCCAAAGAAACCATCCATGAAAGATAACATCTCAAAGCCGGCAGTGTTTTCCACTAGGACATCTATGTGTGGGAGAGGGAAATCATCCTTTGGGAAGGCACGATTAAGGTCATGGAAATCTATACAGATTCTAACCTTACCGTCCTTCTTCATCACAGGGACGGACGATATTATCTACCCATTGCGGATATAGCACAACCCTAATGAATTTGGCTTTATGCAACTTGTCAACCTCCTCTTTGATCTTGAGTGCAAGCTTGGGATGTAGCCTTCTCAGCTTTTGTTTGACGGCTTTGGCATTGGCTTTTAGGACCAACCGGTGCTCGACCAAAGAGGTGTCAAGTCCTAGCATGTCCTCGTAGGACCAAGCAAAACCATCGGAGAATTCTTTGAGAATAGCTACCAGAGCTTCTTCTTCAACACTCAAGTTGGCACTAATCAAAAGTACCTTCGGGGATTCTTTAGTGCCAAGGTTGACCTCTTTAGTGGGCTCGTCCGCAGCCATGGTTGGCTCGTCGAACCTCTTTGTGCCATCCACATAGGAGCTCACTGGGTCCTCTTCTTCCGACCCAGGATCTCCCAACTCACCTTTCTCAACAAACTCTAGCAGATAAACTCCTAAACCGTCATCTAAAGAGTCGCCTTCTTCAAAATCTGATTCAATAAGGGCAGGCTCCTCAAGAAACTCTGGGACTTGACTTAACTTGGCACACCTCTCAGCCAAAGCCATGACATAACGGGCAGGAACTTGCCTACCCTTCTCTTTGCGCACACATGGCTGAGAGGATCTAGACTCTTCTAATCCTAAACCTGACTCTAGACTAGACCCTAGACCCGACACTAAGCTAAGATCTAGACCACTATGTACAGGACTGCTATGTACAAAACTATGTACAGAGGAAGTGCCCCCAGAGGGACGAGGAAAGGAGTCTAAGCTGGAGAGCGTCAGCCCTTGGACAAGCAGAAGAGACTCCAAAGCGGAAGGGTGTTCGATGGAGACCTCGCATTCCCAATTTTCAAAATTGGTGTTTGTTTTTTGGAATCAAGGTCTAGAACCATAAGTTGCTGACTTAAGGCAGCCTCGACTGTCCTTGGGGAGAAGGAGATGGAGAGGGAGATGGTGGAGATGGAGAGTCAGAACCGAAGAGCGAGAGAAGACCAAATCTTCGGAGACTTCCTTTAATTGGGTGTCCTCTTCTTCATCGCTTTCCGAGTCTGACAACTCCTCTATCACTAGTTCTCGAGTTCCCAGTTGGAGGGGCCCCTGAACGAAATGTTCCTTCAGGGTCCAGGTAAGAGGTTGATAGGGAATAAATGGGTCTGGATGAATGGGGTCTGGGTGAAAACCTAGACCAGCCCTATATAGCGGCCTCTTGACTTGGGTGTGGTGTATAGGACCCTGCTGGTTCTTTCCCAACCCTCGGCCATGTATATAGCCGATCCTAGCCATTACCTCCCAACCTTTCCCTTGGGGGCATGGGACATGGGGTTCTTTAGCTGACTGGGGAGATTGGCTGAGATCACAGGGCAAGGGGAAGTCAAAGATTGACATGACCGGCTTCTTCCCCTTGTCCAGAACGAACAAATGCAGCATCTACTCTGAGGTGATGGAATTAAGAGTTTCCAGGGTAGGAATGCTCTTGACTTTGATAATCCGCCCATTGAAAGGAAACTTGAAGCACTGATGGGCGGTGGAAGGGACCCCTAAGGTTTGTTCTTGCCATGGACGACCGAGAATGGCCTTGTAGGCCGGATCGACGTCGAGGACTAAAAACTCATAAGACATAGTAACGGGCCCGATTTCAAGCTGAAGAGCAATCTTACCTTTGGCAACCCTTTTGGAGTTGTCATAGGCAGCTATGGTGGAGCAGATTTTCTCCAGATATCTTCCCCCAAACCCAATTTCTTGAGGGTCTTCATCGGACATACATTGATAGATGCCCCAGTGTCGATCAGAGTGGAGTCTACCGAAACCCCATTGAGGTTGATGGTGAGACAGAGAGGAAGCGAACGACACTCGGGGGCGGCAAGATCTTTGTCCGAAAAAGAGATTGAGGGTTCTTGGGTAAGGGAGAGAATGGCATTGGTGACCCCACTAGGAGGGAGATCATCATTGACCATGATCTTCTAGAGAAATTGGAGGAGGGTGGACTGGTGAGACGGCGACCTCCGAATCAATTCTAGAATAGACACCCTCGCGGTCGTCTTATCTAGGTGTTGGAGAATGTCATATTCGGTGTCGGTAGGTGGTAGAGGTCCATTATCCTCCTCATCTTGCAAGGCCGCGGGGGTGGAGGAACGATCCGGTTCTTGAGCGTGATATGAACATCTTCTTGAGACCTGGGGAGGATTAACTGGAGAGGTCTGGTCTCGGGGGTAGACAACTCACGGGCAGGGAAGGTAGGAGGGTAGGCCTCTGACAGATTGGTCGGATGAGGACTAAAGGCCGCTCCTCTAAAATGGCGTCTACTGTAGTGGAAGGTTCCTCAGACTCTATGGAAGGACACGGGTACCATTCTTCAAAGCCCTCTGCCCCCCACTTTTGTTCTCTCCTCACGACCCGGGGTTCTGCATGCGTCATGGTGTGGATGTTCTCCTGGGTCCTAGAGGAGGAGGGATTGTTTCTTTGGTAGTTGGGGAGGGGGTTTTGGAAGATATCCAGCTCTTTCTTGGTATACCTAGACTTCGCTATGGCTACCTTGACATCCTCCCAGTTAATCCTTCCTTGATCGTTCATGTCATACACCCAGTCACGGAAGGTAAAGCAGTTATGGAGCTTATGATACCGAGTCATAGAGGAACTCCTTCAGATGGATGTAAGGATCTCCGGCTCCACTATATTTGCAATAAATAGGGAGCTGAGAAAGTGGAGGGATCCGAAGACCATGAAAATCAGGAAGTGTATCATTGAAGGAGGGTTTGGGATTTAGTTGCCTCCGCAGGTGGCTAAGCTCTCGCTTCATGGACTTGAACTCAGATTGGAAGTCCTGAGTCGAGGTAGATTGTGAATAGCGAGGGCTAGCCTGGGAAGGAGAGCGGAGTCGAGAGTCAAGGTTCGGACCAGATTGAGTATAATGGGCCGGTTGTGATGATGTGGGCTGAACAAAAGGATGGCCCGATCCAGGAGTGACAATGTGAGTGGATCTAGAATGAGCAGGATAATGTGGGCTTGTTGAGCCCATCCTAGAAGAAGACCGTAGAGCAAAGGTGGACAACAATTCGCGGGCCTGGTCAGGGCCCATTTCAAGCAGGAGGCTCTCTAATTTAGCAGCCTCATCAGAGGAGGATGGTGACGGGACAGAGTGGGAAACGACACTCTCGTTGGCCCGATGGGCCCTAGATTGGGCCAAATTTAAAATAGACTCATGAGACAAGGGGTCTGCATGAGGAGGAGAGGTTGGAGGATAGGTGAAGTGGAAAGGAGCCATGAGAGGATGATAAATGGGGGAATTAAAAGGATACACTAAAATAAAAATAAGGGGTACAACAACAATCAAGATCACACAAGAAAGGGATGAGAAAGGGAGTTCTCAAGCAAACACCCAAGTTAACATGATATGCGTTAGGATTTTAGGGTTATCACTTAGCCTTTTAATGGATTGATTTAATTGAATTGCACTCGGCTAAAGAGGAACCCTAATGGGTATAGACTCAAGTACTCCGGTGACACTAAGGGGATGCACAAACTCACGCGTGATACAGCCTGATCTATGGGTACAACGGGTACAACCAGCCCGGCGAACTGCAACGTGAGTACGGTCACGAGGACTTATGGAGGTCCTCGGAAGGTGGGTCTGAGTCAACCTACGAGTGCTCGTAGGTGAGAGGGCTCACTCAACCAAGGAGAAACCTAAACAATAGGATGAGTAGTGTATGCAAGGGCCTAAGCGCCCAAAATGTATGCAAGAGTAATGAATGAAGGCCAAGCAGGGTGACAAACAAGCTCTCGGGCAGAGTCGCGGCGGCTGGGTACACCACGACACTATCGCGACAGGGCGGCCTGCCGCGATAAGAACAGAAACCCGAGAACAAAGTAAGTCACAAACACAGACTCAAACAGACTACCCTAACAGATGATAAAAGCACAAAATCACTAAATTAATACAGCATGGATCAGGAAGCACCCATAAACCGATTCATGGATGGAAGCATTAACAAATAGAGCGTACCTGTTAACGCGACTCTCTCCCACGACGCGACCTTGTCGCGTCCTTGCGCTACGCCGCGACCGTTTCCGAAAACTTACAATGAAAATAAAAGGAAAAATCCGAACCCTAGCATGATTCTAGCATCAAAAAACACGAACATACATGGAAGAGAAGCATGGAATAGGCATACATGAACACACAGAAGCAGGATAAGGCAGATAGGAGAAGAAAACATTGACCTTCTATCCCGTCCTCTTCGGGCGACACGATTCTATCACGTCACTGCAATACGCCGCAACACGAACCGAGAGACAAAAAATGCAGGAAACAATGGAACAACAGACTAACAGGGCCCTAAAAGACAAACAGGGAAGGAAACATGGCAAGCAGACAAACTCTATCCATGAGGGTAGCACTGAAGGTCCCACTGTGATCGCCAAAAGGTGTAATCACAGGGAATGTGCACCCCAAAGACACGCAACAAGATATTAAATCTAATAATATGGAAATAAGGAATGTGATCGCCACCTAGATAGTTTCCTAATAAGTAGAGAATGACACGGGCTAACTTAACTAGGAAATGGAAGGAGAAAGGAAGCGGACCTGGTGTCGCGGCAGGCTTACCTGCCGCAAAGATGCTGGTAACGCGTCGCTACCACCTGATGCGTCTCTTGTCGCGTCGTTCTCCGCTGTCACGTTCTCTGTGTGCGGGAGATGTCATGTGTGGACCTTCTTCCAGTCCTCCAGCCGGCTGAAGGACAAGAGCTCCTCGTGGAAAAGCTTGGGTGCCTGCCAAAACAAAGAAGAAACAAGAAAAGAGCCCTATTAGAACATGATAAGTGTAGTATTTATTCTAAAAATGAAGGGAAATGAACTAACATGAAGGGAACGAACCTGGGGGTGGTTTTTTAACCCCTAGGGTGTGTGAAAACATGGGTGGAAAATGGATGCAACCTATCTAGAAAATAAATGAAATGCATGAAGAAATGAAGAAAAAGGGAAAGGGGGAGAGGATGAGCCCCATAAGGGCGACTCCCTGGCTTGATGATCGTCCAAAATGTAGTGCAAAGGCTTTAGGGAAGTGTTGGAGTCACCATTCACAGGTTCCACACTCCGTTAATGAAGGAATGAGTGACCTTTTGTGGAGTGGGATGTGTGGGAAAAGTGGAAAATGGGAGGGCTGCGGGTCTAAGTGTAGGTCAAAGGAGATTTTGGCAGCCCTTCGGGGTGAAAAATGAGGCTCTCCTCGTCCTTGAGGAAGGGCCTTGCTTTTATAGAGCTTTGAAGAGAGAATATCCCATAATAATTAAAATGAGTGATAAAGACCACCCAAAGTCGCATGGAGACTCCTTGGGATCCTCAAGGAGAGTCCCTAGGGCCCAAATCTCGCCCAAGGGGTTGAGATATTCCCTAGGGATAAAGATACATACTTGAGAGGATAAATAGGAGGTGGTTGCGGAGGTCACAATGCCCAGCTGTTGTCGCGGCCTATCGTAGGGCCGCGACATTGGAGACGCGACAGGGTGTAGCGTCGCGACAGCGTGCCCACGTGCATGGATAATGCATAGGCTGTCGCGGCGGCTTGCATTGACACGACACCGAGACGCAGCACAACGATGCGTCGCGACTATAAAATCAAATAATGGTGAATTATCAACCAACACGGCTTGCATTGACGCGACCATGCCTTCAAACCACGATGGGCGTCGTCTTTCAGTTCCTGACGAGTGCCTAAGCGACCTCGTCCAGCGAACATGACGTCCATGTCTACGTGTGCCGAAGCGACCACGCCTTCAAACCACGCCAGACGTCATCATTCAGTTCCTGACGTGTGCCTAAGCGACCTCGTCCAACGAACACGACGTCCACGTCTACGTGTGCCGAAGCGACCACGCCTTCAGGAGCTCGGAGTGCCGAAGCGACCTCACACAAGAGCTACGATGCATACGTGTGCCGAAGTGACCACACCTTCAAGAGCGCGGAGTGCCGAAGCGACCTCGGACGAGCTATGATATATGTGCGTTGAAGCGACCGTGCCTTCATTTAATCGTATGTCGGGTTCTCGGTTTCTGAACAGCCGAGGCGATCTCGTCTAGAACCTTCTTTTTGAGAAATTGTCGCACGAAGGCAGAGACTCAAGGAATGGAGTGACGGGCATACCTCGTCGCCCTCATGACTGAGGACATTAAGCGTGTGATCACGACCTCCTGTTTAAAGGGCTTAGGCTTCCCAAGCCGGAGATGATTGTTAGTAGGAACTGCAGGATTGCCATGAACTCTGGAACTCGTCGGCTCCCGAGCCGACTTCAAATGAATCACAAAGGGCTTCACAATATTTGAGCTTAGCCGGGCCCCCGAGCCGTCCTCAGGCATAGGGGCTTACGATCTCTTGGTCGGCCCCCTTGCTGCTTGTGCCAAGCCTTGGCCGTCTTGGCGATTGCGATAAATGCCCCAGGGGCTATTTCGTTGTCTATGTTTGGAGTAGTTCTACTGAGAATAGGAAAGGGGAAACCGCACTGACCTATTGTAATGTTTCCCACAGACGGTGCCAATGTTACTGTTATAGTAACATAGGTCGGCTCTTGCCGAGGTGACCGTTGAGGCGCTTCTCGCCAGACCGAGCCGAGACGACCAAGCCGATGAATCCCTTTTGAGGCATGCTTGGCCGACATATGACGCTGCTCCCGAGCTCACGACCTGACCTGCAAAGCCCGCCGAGTGGGCTCGGCGGGGAGACACTCCGACGCTCAAGTCAGTTGCTAGCCGAGCAGAATGGCCTAGCGTGGGGGGAGAATAGCGTACCTTTGCCTGTGGAGTGTCTACCCTTTATATAGTGTTAGGACACGTACGTGTGAGATGGACGAGCCGTCAATCTCGCTGGGATTTACCGAGATTCCCTTCGGATTGGGTGTCGCTATTTCTGCTGAGTTGTGATGATCGTGGTTGCCACCTGTAGGCCTGATTGCTGAGATCGTGGCCTTAATGGCCGTGACTTGCAGTCATTGCCCTATTCGCCTGTTGACCGTGTGGGCTGTGATGGGGCACATGATGTAGACGCGAGATTTGGCCCACCTCCCGCAAGGCTCTTTTGGCCCATTAAGCCTCATTTGACTGTTTGTTGACTTGCCTCGGATGCCATGTAGACGGCAGCATCGATTGCCGCCGACTACTGGTTGACGGCATAGGCCCTGGACGTTAACCCATATTGGTGTCCACATCTCTGGATGTTTGCATGAGGTTGGCGGCAGGATCGCTGGACGTCAACCGAGTTTACCTGGTCTGCGCAACTACCCTGAGAATCTAGCCCACTTGCGACATTCTCTCGCCCATGCACCGCATGGGGCCGTTCCCAACAGGCAAATGGGCCACCTTGGCACCCCCTTGACCCAGTAAAAATCCTATTTGGCCTCTCCCCATTGGTTGGAGCTTTTATACTTGGATTGCCAAGTGTACAAGTGTGTTTCTTCACACTAGAGCATCCAAGGCTGCTGAGCTCGACCCCCACTGTCTATATAACAATCCCTTGAGCCCTCTAAGCCAGAGGAGAGAGGCTGGACGTCCACATGCTGCTACTTGAGAGAAGAGAGAGAATTTACACCCAAGCTTCATCAACTCTTCCTCTTCTTCCTCTCACACTTCGGGACGTTCAGGAGGCTTCTTCCCGAGCTAGAGGAGCCCTGTCAGGAGCTGCAATGCCAACGAACGAGGATCTACACCTCCCTCCCTCTCTCTTTCCTTACTCTCTCTTTAGTTATTTGCATGTCACACGCACCTTCCCACTCACTCTAGGCACGTAGGTCACTTCCCTACACACTTAGAAAGGGGTTTCCCAACCAAAAACGGAGGGAAGAAGGGTGGTCATAGCACTTGGCCACCCCTCTTCTCAAGTCCGCAACCGGTACGGGACTCACCTTTTGGGCTGTCTTACTCTGTTTTTGAGCATTTACCACGCTTTCCTTAGGCTAATAGAGTGTATTTTGTGGCAGGAACGACTCGTAGAAGACCGCGGAGCTCTTCTTCTTTGGCCGGACGAAGAAGGAGAAGTTGAAGCCCAGTCTGCATCCGCTACGCGAGGACACTGCACCGACGCGATTCCATTACTCCTTGGGCATAGGTAAGGCCCTGGCGATCACAGACTCCCTCTCCTTTTGCTAGTTTGCTTTGTTTTCTCTCTAGTCAACCAAGTCAACCGAAGAGTCAACGAGGTCAACCGACAACCCCGTCATCGCCAACGAGAGGTCAGTGGCGTCCGCGAGCTCCCGGAAGATCCAACGGTCGGCCAGGGACGTCGCGGAAACGAGCGTCCACAGCTCTCTTCTGGCGATCATTGTGGGACAACTTCTGCCACTGTGGTCTTTCTGCGCCTAGGTAGACGGAAAGCGATCATGTCGTTTACCCAGGTAAACATCTATCTTTCCTGCCGTTTAGTTCCTGTTAGCGTCCATCTAGGTTGTCCTCTACTTGCTATTAGCGTCAGTCGATCATGTCGTTTACTTGTTTCTGATGAACTGTGCGTCAACCTATATGCCGTTTAGTTTCATAGAAGCATGTTTTTGACTGTTTTTTTGATTGTTTTGCTTTGATTTCATTTTCTGTCTGCTTACTGTTTGCCACTGACGGTCCTCAGTCACTGGGGGGTCACTCTTCTCACCTTTTCTAGCCTCCCCTCACATTCTAGGATCACCCTTCTTCGGTTTACAACCTTTTACTCGGGGATTTCCTCTCGGGTAAATCGGGTTGGTTCCGAAGATAACTCTGTAAGTCCCTACATTCTGTGGATTCCCTCATGGTACGGGGCAGGAGGACCTTTTACCCTCCCAGTCTAGCTTGCCTATTTACCCGGGTCTGAGTCAGATTTGAGAGAACGGCCTTTACAAATAAACATAACACATAACTTTGATCTTTAAAATTTTGGGGACGTTGTTTGATAACATTATTTGGTAGAAACCCATATTTCTTCTAAAACAGTGTAATCACTTCAACTTAAACCATTCTAAAATCAGTAGGTTGTGTGCTAATGAACGCTTGGTTAAACTCATTAAACATGGCTGATAATCCGGCATTTGAATATGAAGAAAATGTTCATGAGTTTTTCGGGATGGTTGACACCAACAACCAACCCGAAGAGTCGGTCCATTCCTCCTCTTCCTCTCAAGTTGATTTTGAGGGGAGCGTGAGTTTGAGGGTCAATCCTACTTATGCACAAGACACCCAAGAAGACCCTGAATTCTCCAAGCTCCTTTCCCGGTACTCGCCCGAGGACATCATTTCGATGCTCTTCAAGCATACTGTTCGGGCAGCAGTCTCCCCTTCCTCTCCATCCCCTTCCCCTTTCCAAGCTTCCTCATCTAGGCCCATTCCTAGGCCTGCGACCCCTTCACGGGTTCCCGTCTCTCCTATCCCCTTCTCCACTCCAATTCCCTCCACTCTCTACCTACTCCTGTCCCAACTCCTTCCTTCTCCTATCCACCTCATGCTCAGCCCGCACTCCCCACTCGATCCGAATCCATCTCCCATTCGGAGATGGAGGGGCTTATTAGGAAGCTTTTGGCTGAATCCCTATCCCTTTCAAAGCCTCATTCCCTCCATAATTACTGCAAGCTTCCCAACGCCTATTTCCCTCTGGGTTTCAAGGCCCCGAAGTACCGCAAGTATGACGAGACCTCTAATCCCCAGTTCCATCTTGCCGGATTCACCATGGATTCCCACCGATGGCTGTACGATCGGGTTCTTTTAGTTCACCTCTTCCAACAATCGTTAGAAGGGGAGGCTTTGAGGTGGTTCACCTCCCTATCCACATCGGACCTCGTTAACTTCGACATCATCTCCGAGTGATTCATCTCCCACTTCTCGTATATGGCCACCCAAGTCCCTACACTTCTTGACTTGGTGGCAGAAAAGATGAAGCCGGACAAAGACTTTGTCACGTTTGCCAATCGATGGAGATCCATGGCATCAAGGGCGGATATACCCATTCCGGAGTCCCAAGCTATAACCATGTTGGTTACCAACATCACCCCCGTGCTTCGCTCTGTCCTAATGCTGAATGAGTTCCCCTCATTCGCACACCTTTACAACCGAGCCAGGGTGGTCCAGAACCAAATTAAGGACTCCTCTCTGCCACACTTTTTCGAAGGGAAACCCAAGGGATGTAAGGCTCCCGCGGCACCTACCACTGAGGGGGTGACCGTCAATGACTCCGTCAACGCCTGTAGTCAGCCGTTGAGGCCTCCAAACAAGCCCTCCAATCCTCCATCCACTTCTTCCAACCCTCATCAGTTCCCATCACACCCCTCCAAGCCTTACTCTACAGTTCCCCCTCCTGCTGGTTACACTCGACCTGGCCCTAAGAGGTCTCACTACCCTCCTCTACCTGAGACCCTTGAGGACATATTCTTTGCCCTTATGTCCTGCGATGCTATCCAACTCCCCCCACAAAGGGAGAACATCAACCTGAGGGTGGACACCTCTAAATGGCTTTCTCTGATGGTTCACGCGACCCATTTTTTATGAATGGTGTTGACATCGCTTTGCCCCTATTGTATACATGTTTCTGTAAGGAATGAAAAGACAATAGCTTTCATAATAATAATAAAAAAAGTATGGATTCCTATGTGGTTTGTTCGATTATAAATTTATACTAATAAAATATTTCTCAATTTTAGGGCTGCCACGTGGCAACATCAGAAAATTTTGTTTCCCGCCAACACTAAAACACCGTATAGAGTAGCCTTTTGAAAAAGCTTAAAAAAATACAACACTTTCAAAATTCCCTAAAATATATAGGGCAAAACATGACAGGCATATAAAATATGGCAATTCTTAAAAAAATTTAATAGCATGCCACCGTATAGAGCAGCCTTTGAAAAAGCTTAAAAAAATGCAACACTTTAAAAACATGGCAAGTATATAAAAGATGGCAATTCTTAAAAAGTTAGAATAACATGCCAAAGTTTGGCATGTGTATGTTTCCTTCTCCACTAACATCTCATACGCTGCAAATTTATGATGTTTTTAAATAAATTATTCTATTTTAATTGTTTACATCATTTCTAAAATATATATATATAAACAAAATATTATTAAACATTTTTTTAAACAAATGTCATTATATAAATATATTAAAATATATAAATATATATTAAATATTTATATCTAAAATATTCCCGTGCATCGACTCCAAGTCGCTCATCACTCTGGTCCTATCCCATTGGTGTGTGTGACGTCAGAGTCTGACTTACCTGAGGCACACAAGACAAATAACGAAGGGTGAGCGATAACGCCTAGTAGGACTTAAATCTCAATAGTCAAGCAGGCTTTAAATAATTAATGCATTAAATGGCAGAGTAACTAATGATAGAGAGAGTCATGTAAAGTTGTGAACGTAATAGCACAAGTAACATGGTGTAGATAGCAGACGAATCAGGTATAGCACGATGGTTAAAGTCGAGTCGCGATAGAAATTAAAAATAACACGATGGCACATAGCGTCAATGTCCAGCAATATCAAGCAACATGTATAGCAAGGAGAGAGAAAGTAGTTGGCCATATAGAGAGTAAATTGCACTTTGATTGATTTTCTTATCAATTAAAATAGTATAGCACTTTTGATTAACTTCTGTCAGTCGAAATAGTAATGGCACTTTGGTTATCCGTAGATAGCCGAGAGAGAGAACATAGCACTTTTGTTGTCAATAGACAATGAGAGAATATGGCACTTTGTGTTGATTGTCTTAGATTAATCTTGATAGTATGGCACCTGTATGTAATGCCGACATCCTGATCATTTAACTCCCGCGGGCAAATGGCACTTTTGGGCGCTCCCCCCAAGACTTGATCGGGCCCTATTGCGCTGGCATTGGTTATATTGTTTATCTTTAGACAATCAATTAATGGCCAATTTGAGAGTACCAAGAAATAAATAAGAGTACTAGATGAATAGATGAGATAGTAGAGTATAGATGAGAGCTAGTGGACATTGCACGTAATACGTCGAGTAACCAGACGGTAGTAACAGTTGCACAACACACGCACTTGGTGTTGGCAGTCAGGTGGAAATTCACGACCCTACCGCTGGCCTCGTTATGCACAGGTCCAGAGGTCCGACGTGATTCAAGAAAGGAGCGAGAGCAACTAAGGCTGTTTGGATCTTGTCGATCCCTAAAGGGTATCATAGGTGTTAGGGTACAACCAGCTCGTCGACGATGTGGGAATCCAAGGACAGAGGAGACATATGGAGGTCTTGAACAAGGATTCACTAGTCCGGCAGAAGGAATATCCGACGGAGAGTTCGTCCAAGTCAAGGAAAGTGTGTATATAGAAACAAGTGCACGATGTTCTAGAGGAATTCTAGAACAGTGGAGCGTCGGTAACGGTATTCCCAAACAACGCGAGAAATGAAGACAAGTTCATTTAAAATAGAGCAATTTAATGTACATTATTGCAATAAATTAACCAGATACATTATGAGATATTTTGTGCCAAGTCAAGCCATAATTGGATGGTTCAAGTGTGTGAATGTGTGAGAGAAATCATAGATAGAAAGATGTCGTGTTATTACATTTTAAATCATTCAATATGACTCCATTTTATAACATGTGTTTTTAGCAAGTTTGAAAACAAGGCAAGAAGTGGATAATCGGCAAGTAGAGAGCATGATCATGAACTTAAAATCAATTAAAAATTATGTAAACATGTTTTAACTTTGATATGGGTTGATAAATGCATGTTAATACTTTCTAGAACCTTCTTAGAAGAGATCAAACTCACACATGCAAGGAACGACGCAAAACGACGGAAACCAAGATGTATGCCTTTTAGAAGGCAAATGCAATCCCATCCTTTTACTTCCTAAGGTCATAACTCATTGATTTTTCATTCAAATCTCACACATGAATATACCAAATTGAAGCCCTTTGAATGAGGAATCCAGTAAAGAAAACGACTCATTAATTCGAGGTCTATAAAAAAAGTTATGGCCGATTAAGCAGACATAGGCAGAACGCGATGCATTGCCTGTCGCCTTCTGAAAGTGAACAAGACCATGAACTTGTCGCCTTCTGAAAAAGACCACGAAACGGCCTAATTTTTGGTATGGGTCGCGACCATGATGTTGTCGCGTTATGGTAGCGACGTGTCGACCTGTCGCTACCCGAAAATGACGTTTGGGTTGCTTTTTCTACCTATTTCCAACTCCGACTTGGATTGGGTTTGACAGTTGTGGGTTTGAAAAATCAAAACAAATGCTAGGGTGATCCAAATCAAGTGAAACAACCTTTGTTAGTTAGATTACTTGCAATACTTTGTACAGTAGCAAATAATTGAGAAACAAAGGTCGTTTGATTAGTCAATAAAACGTATTGTGACTGACTACATGAATCTAACACAGTGTTAATGTTCGGGCTAATACTCTTAGTACGATCAACAAAAATTGGGGAAAATAGTGCCAAATGAAAGTAGACTCATGAGATAACAAGTTCTCTGTTGAACACTTGGTCTAAAAACGACTCCACAAAAAGGTATGGAACTTGTAACACAAGTCAAGGTTAAACCACAACAGTACATTGTCGAAATCATGGAAGATTTAATTCGTGACAAAGGATGGATAAAAATTAGGGCTTTTAGGGGAAAACGATGCCTAACATCCATCAGTAACTCTAGTTAAAATTTGAGAGCACGAGGTTGAGTATACATGGAGATCAAGAAAAAAGAAGAAGGGTTGGGTTCATCATATTTGCAGAATTTCAAAAATAGAGATCAAAAGATTGGCTCGATGAAAAAAAGTGAAACAAGAGGGCTTTTGTTCCTGATATATGGAACAATCTACAGATGGATTTAATTCAGTTTTGCTCGTGAGAATGCATACCTTTAGTCGTTTTACTCTTCTAGGGCTAGATCTTGAAGAACAAAGGAAGATGCTTGAGAGAGCCTTCTCCCCACGAATTCTCCTTCTCCTTGGCCTTCTCTCCAAGTCTAGAGAGCCCCGGCAAAGTTTCAGGGCCGGCCATGGAGAGTTAAGAGAGTATTTAAGCTAGTAAGGGTTCATATTCCTACTACTACTCAAATTTCTCTTTAATTACGAGATTTCTTAACTCCTTCTTTCCTTCCTTGCTTTCCAACTTCTATTTGGGTTAGGATGGGAGCCAAATTCGTGGCCAACCTATTAGGGTAGGTTTAGGAATCAAATCCTAATTCAAACTAGCTATTTAATGCATTAAATATCTCTTTTCTATTTTAGTAATATTATAGTTACGAATTTTGAGTATTCTATTATTCCTCTTTTAAAATCTCTATTTTATCCCACTTTTTTAATGGGTCAATATAGCAAAGCCCATCACTTAATAGAATTTAACTTATGCGAATTTCCCTTTTTAATTAGAGAATAATAGAGTTTTAGATTTTTATTACATTTTCTCATTTGAATTTATTCATGGCCATGAGAGGTCCATTGATCCAATTTCTCATTATGGATTATCAATACATATTGTTAAAGTCTACCCATTATTTGACTTTTAATTATTAATCCACTTGGCTCATAAAATAATGGGTTTTCCGAATTATCCCTTGATTACAATAATAAGTCACCTAAATTCTAAAAACCCGGTCGAATTATTTTTCTATGCCCCAATTTCTTAATGGGTCATTAGGGAATATTCTTTAAAGTATAACTTTTATTTTTACAAATTTTTATGTATGTTTTTACACATGTGATAATGATGCGTATCATTTAATTAGTTTAAATTTTTATTAATTGACAAATTTCTATTTTATCTATAATTTTTAATTAATGATGTTTCTGGGGTATTACAGGCTCCATGAGAGGACTCTCTATGTGTGAATTTAGTGGTTCTTCAGTGCTTTGTTTCAATCACGTGGATGACTGAGTTGTTTATGCTTGTTGTTGTTAGCTTGTTTAGTATTTTGGTTATTGCTTCATTTAAACAAAAAAATAAAAAAAAAATCAGAAAAAGCAAAACATAAAAAATGGCGAGTTCTGCGCTCCACAGGTAAGTCAGGTAAACATTTCTTCCCTTACTCCCCCGCATTACTATATGGTATTCTAGCTATTATACCATTTCAAGGACCGACTAGTTCTCAATGTGCTCTGGGATTTGAGTTCCCCTTTACCAAAAATAGTGATAGTCTAGGTGCACATTGTTAATCGTTGGATAGACCGTTGAGTTGGGTAAGCTCGGGGACGATGGATTCAGGCCTGCACTGCGGTTGTAGGTAGTCTCTTGACCCGTTCCTATTTTGCTTAACATTATTATCCTTGATGTATTTTCTATTTTCTCATTTTCTTTGCATTCGTTTTAATGATTTCTTTTCTTTTAGCCCAGCATGCATCATGTAGGTCTTTGAGCTTTCATATCTCATTCCTGACTATTGATGAGCCCTTGTTGAGTGCCCAATCATCCGTCATATTCCGAACAAGAAATCCAATTCCACTCCGAATCGAAAGGTTTGCCTCCGAGTGAGTTATTCCCATCAGTTTGACAAGAATTTCCCTGTCTGGATTCTCTATCCAATTTTCATCCTACTCCTTTGATCCGTTTTGGTTGCAAACCGCTCCCAGGACAGAGTCATGAGTTACCTGCCTGACACGCACATGTCCCTCCAAAACGAAACCTGCAGGCCAATCGGCTAGGGTACCTCTCAATCGAGGGGTTGATCGTCCTCTTCTTTTCATCTTCTCGTCCAGACTTGTGCTTTTCTTTGCATCCTGCTCGAGTAGCTGACTCGGGGCTTTCACGAAAATTTCAATTGCTTGTTAGTCAGATCGGGTGTCTCTTTACCTTGGCTCCCACTTTTCAGTCCGCTCCGCATCATTTCCGTTCCGCCGTCACTTCGTGACACCTCCACTCCACTTCCGCTTCGTTTCCCTGCAAAGTGGAAACCAAGGAGGGGCAATCTATAGACACCCGGTTCTAGCTAATGGGTTGAACCACATTTATTGTCACCTTAGTAGGCCCCTAGTTGGTCACTCACCATGAGCCCATCATTAGCCTTGCTTTGAGCCCATTAACAATTTAAATTGCCTTGAAATCCCGCCCATTATCAATTTGAGAGAGTCCTTGGCCATTAATAACTCTTATCCTTTCATGTGGTTGGTTGATAATTCACCATTATTCGATTTTATAGTCGCGACGCATCGTAGCGCCGCGTCTCGGTGCCGCGTCGATGCAAGCTGCCGCGATAGCCTATGCATTATCCATGCACGTGGGCACGCTGTCGCGACGCTCCGCCCTGTCGCGTCTCCAATGTCGTGGCCCTACGATAGGCCGCGACAGCATCTGGGCACTGTGACCTCCGCAACCACCTCCTATTTATCCTCTCATGGGTGTATCTTTATCCCTAGGGAATATCTCAACCACTTGGGAGAGATTTGGGCCCTAGAGACGTCCTTGAGGATCCCAAGGACTTTCTATGTGATTTTGGGGTGGTCTTTATCATCATTTTAATTATATGGATTTCTCTCTTCAAAGCTCTATAAAAGCAAGGCCCTTCCTCAAGGACGAGGAGAGCCTCATTTTCACTCCGAAGGGCTGCCAAAATCTCCTTTGACCTACACTAAGACCGTAGCCCTCCCTGTGACGGCCCTCGTTACACCGGTACGGTCATACCGACCCACGTCGGTATAGCGAGTGCTGCCAGCCACAGTGGGACATTTACCCAACGATACAAACAGCTGAGATACACGCGAATATACAACAGGGTAGCGGAAGTAAAAGAGAACTATCTCCATTCATTCATCATCCACATTAAACATACATGCAGTTTACAATTTGCAAAAAGGAACCAAAGTTCACATAAATTAAATTGCTGAAATGGAAATACATAATGTCCACATAATACATTCTTCTCATGATAATTCTAATACAATGTTCCAAGTACATACTAGGAAGTACACAATCACAAAGAACTCCAAAAACTAGCTAGTCTCCACGCTCGGAGTCCGTCTCGCTGCCTCCTCCAAGGGTACTGTGTCACCAACTATACCTGTACGCCGAAGCAAGGAGTGAGTCCAGGGACTCAGCAAGCAACACTATTCATGATATACACGTACAAGTCCTAGTGGTTTCTACATGCACATTACAATTAGCAACACATAGCATGCTAGTCAATTCGAGTTTTCAACCTATCATGAAAGTTCTACAATTTATACATAACTCATGCTTTCAGATTTTTAAAATAAAATCCACCTATCACATGGTCTCTATTCAATTTACTCATGAACTTTAATCTTTTACAGAATCAAACATGAGAGCTATCAACATGGACAATTTACATGCATGAAAGGGGAACACAATTTGCATGGATTCCACATATTCTTAAGTGCATACATAACTTTTTCACATGCTTTAGGTTGCTGATTTCACATGGTTCAATGACTATAAATCTACACATGAGAGCTACAACGTTGCTTAAAACCTCACATATGAACAATCCATCATGCCATTTTGCACACATATTCATTTGTTGTCCCTACCATGGATTCTAAACACTTTGTACACATAACATGAGAATAATAACATGCATTTTCTGAATTCACATGGTTTCAGATTTAGTCTCACATGGTTTCAATAACACATTTACACATCGAGAATTTCACATTTTCTTTTACACAAATTTCCTCTTTTCACGTGGTTACACTTTACACATACACATTCACATGTCACTTACACATTTACACATGGTCACATACACATTTCACATTACACTTTACACATATTTAGGTGCCGTGACACATAGTCCAAACCACCAAAGAAGGACACAAACACATCACATCACATAGACGCCATCTAGGCAATACAATGGCGACTCTTGGACTGCGCAGACCGGGAGAACAAGTCTCCACCCTAACCAGTGGTACTTGTCCACCTCCAGGATTTCCCCCTAATGCCCTTAGGGTCACTTAACACAATGAACTTTCTCAGGGGGACTTTTCCCTGATACGGCTCCACTGCCTTCTCGGAAGCAGTATCACATTGGCACAATTACACTTTTACACATTTACCGTTTTACACATGGTTTTTACACTTTTCATCACATTCACTTTCTCACTCACATAAATCCTCTATTTTTCCTAACATGGTACTACAGAATTTCAAGGTTTAACACACAGTAAACACACTAATCATGCTGGGTTTAAACAAAATCTAATCACATTTCGATCATATGTACGAATTATTCACATTTCACATGAAAACACATAACTTTTTATTTACGGGTCCAAATGACCTGAAATTTTTACCACATGCTGTTTTCGGGTTCATAATCATACTCCCAAATTTTCAGATTTTTCTGAGCTACATAGAATTTACAGAAAATAAAACGCCTAATTAGCATGCTATTAACAACTTAAGTTAACATGGGTCTAACACATCTTGTAATTTAGCCACTTGCTGTTTTGTACAGAGACTACTAATATATGTATGATTTTAGAATACCACATTACCCTAATTCATACATCTATCGATCAATTGTCACAAACCATTTTTGCATGTTTTCATTTTTTTTTCGAACCGAGCTTATTCCCAAATTCACAAGCATGGATAAATTACTAAAATTTGCAAACACATATGCTGACCCACTATTCTTCATGATCAAACCGAAACTAAGGCATTCACACTAATCTAAATCATGAATCATGGATTTTGCAAAATTGTCTACAAGTCATGCTCACAAGTTTACAAGATATCATTATCCCACATTCACCATCACATCCCACATTCATTCACACACCACAACTAACCATATACATAGAGTATAAGCTTTACCATATATCCTCATCGCATAAAACATACCGAAATTACTGCATAAGTGGGACAGAACAGCCACTGTTCTGTCCAGAAGAACTAGGCGGCGGTCTCTGGCCGCTGACTCAGGGTCAGCGGCATGGTCGATGGACGCCAAGCAGGAACTGGGCGTCCAGGGACCTTGCCGTCGAATCAGGTCTGTGCAGAAACACAGACCCGAGCTTTAAATCTTGGGTGAAATGGAGGGTCTAGGACTCGAGGAAAATTCCATAAAAATGACAAAAACCACCTAGACTCATACGGGGACACCATAGATAGGTCACTTGCCTTTAGAAATTTCCTCCAAGGGATTTATGGCTCGAAGAAGACCTCCTTGGGCAGTCCCAAGAAGTTGCAGAAGCGCCCTCTAGATCGCCTTCCTCCGGGCTCCTGGGTGATCTCCACGCCGAGGGGATGATGGGGAAGTCTTCTCCTTTGCTCCAGCTTCCTCCTAGTCGCAGTAGATCTCCAGACCAAGCTCCAAGGGGTCGGATTTGGGGGTGCCAAGATGGGGTTTTTCTCACAGACTCTCTAGGGTTTTTCTCTCTCACTTCTCTCCTCTTGCAAGGGTGAAGGGAAAGAATGGGAGAGTCCAATTCGGGTTCAGGGTTTAGGAGAGCCCCTCACCCACTCACCATACCGATTTGACAGCCTTAGAGCCGTTGGGGGACATCCCCCAATGGTTGCCATGCCTTGTTCAGAAGCTTGCAGCTCTGCTGCGCATGCAGGCCAGAGAAGTTGGCGTCCAGATCGCTGGACGCCGGAGTTAGTGTTGGCGTCCATGTCTGGACGCTGACACTGCTCAACGGCCTGGGCTTGACGCCAAGGTGGCCTTCGGCCAGAACCCTAATTTATGCAGAAAACCATGCATACCAAAGCTTATATACACGCAATATGTATATGGTATTATATCCACACTATCATCATGCAATATATACATTATTTATGCTTAATATAAACACATGCATACGTAATTATACTAATTAATACGTACGTAAATAAGTACATACATACATAAGCACAATTATTCACACATAGATACAAATAATACGACGGAAATTAGAGGGCCTTACACCCTCTCCCCCTTAAAGAAACTTCGTCCTCGAAGTTAGAACGACACTACTCAAACAAAAGGGGATACTTCTTCTTCATCGCATCCTCAAGCTCCCACGTAGCCTCCTCACGTGAGAAGTTCCGCCATAGAACTTTCACCGACGCGATACTCTTGTTCCGGAGATGCTGAACCTTCCGGTCAAGAATGGCTACTGGTTGCTCGACATACGAAAGATCTGGCTGGATCTCCACGGGCTCATGACTAATCACATGAGACGGATCTCGGACATACTTCCTGAGCATAGATACGTGGAATACCGGGTGAACGCTAGCCAAAGCTGGGGGTAAAGCTAGCTCGTACGCCACGTTGCCCAAACGTCTGAGAATCTCATATGGGCCAATGAACCTAGGGCTTAGCTTGCTATGCCTGCCAAATCTGACAACACCTCGAGTAGGCGATATCTTCAAGAAGACATGATCGCCAACCTCGAACTCCAAATCCTTTCTCCTGTTGTCGGCATAACTCTTCTGCCTATCCTGTGCCGCAACAAGCCTTTTCCTGATAAGCTGAATCTTATCCGAAGTTTCCTGAACTAACTCCGGTCCGATCAACTGCCTATCACCAGTCTCCTCCCAACATAAAGGAGATCTGCAGGGCCTACCATACAACGCCTCGAATGGAGCCATACCAATACTAGCATGAAAGCTGTTGTTGTATGCGAACTCCACAAGAGGTAAATGACGCTCCCAATCATCCTTCCAATCCAGAACACACGCTCTCAACATATCCTCGAGCGTCTGGATAGTCCTCTCGGACTGTCCATCGGTCTGGGGATGAAACGCCGAACTGAGCTTAAGCTCCGAACCTAACGCATCCTGAAGACCCTTCCACAATCTCGAAGTAAATCTCGGATCTCGATCCGAAATGATCGACTTCGGCACACCATGCAATCTAACGATACCGCTAACATACAATCTAGCTAAACTCTCTACTGACTGCTTCTTCTTCATAGGCAAGAAATGAGCAGTCTTCGAGAATCTATCTACAACTACCCAAATCGAGTCATTGCCCCTTCTAGATCGAGGCAAACCCGATACGAAATCCATAGTGACAGCTTCCCACTTCCATACGGGGATATCCATCCTCTGCATAAGGCCGGATGGTCGCTGCCGCTCGGCTTTCACCTGCTGACATACTAGACATCTAGACACATAATCCGCAACATCCTTCTTCATGCCGGACCACCAAAATGATCTCTTCAGGTCTTGATACATCTTAGTGTTACCCGGATGAATAGAGAATCGCGATCTATGAGCCTCCGCTAACACATGCTCACGGACATCTACCACATCGGGGACACAAACACGGTGCTGAAATCTAATCACACCGTCCTCATCACGAGCAATGCCCGCCTTACCCACTAACTCTAACAATCTAGGATCGGCTTTCTGCTGCTCAATCACCTCATCCAAGACTGAGGATCTAAGGGATAGCTGAGCTACAAAAGCCTGACACAACGATGGCTCTAACTCGGTCATAGAGCACGCTGCATCCTCCAACATCTTCCAATCCTGCTGGAGCGAAGACCTCTTTCTACTAAGAGCATCCGCTACGACGTTCGCCTTTCCAGGATGATACTGAAGGTCGAAGTCATAGTCCTTCAAGAACTCAATCCATCTCCTCTGCCTCAGGTTTAATTCCTTTTGGGAGAAAAGATACTTCAAGCTCTTGTGGTCGGTAAACACCTCAAATCTGACACCATAAAGATAGTGCCTCCAGATCTTTAGTGCATGAACCACAGCTGCGAGCTCTAAATCATGAGTCGGATAGTTCCTCTCATGCTCCTTCAACTGACGAGAAGCATAAGCCACTACCCTCTCTTGCTGCATGAGCACACAGCCTAAACCAATCTGAGATGCATCCGTATAAATGGCAAAACCTTCTAGACCACTAGGCAATACCAATACCGGAGCAGAAGTAAGCTTAGCCTTCAATAGCTGAAAGCTACGCTCACATGCCTCAGACCATACGAACTTCTCACCTTTCCGGGTCAGCTTTGTCAAAGGGGCGGCGATGGATGAGAAACCCTCAATGAATCGCCGATAATAACCAGCTAACCCAATAAAACTACGAATCTCCGAAGGGGTCCTGGGAATCTCCCAATCCATAACTGCCTGGACTTTTGCTGGATCAACTGCAACACCAGCGCCGGAGATAACATGCCCGAGAAAATGAACCTCGCGCAACCAGAACTCGCACTTGCTGAACTTCGCATACAGCTTGTGCTCACGGAGAACCTCTAAGACTAACCTCAAATGCTGACGATGTGTGGCCTCATCCGGAGAATAGACCAACACGTCATCAATAAACACAACAACAAAGCTATCTAGATACGGACTAAACACCCGGTTCATGAGATCCATGAACGCTGCAGGGGCGTTGGTCAATCCGAAAGGAAGAACCAAAAACTCATAATGTCCATAACGGGTTCTAAATGCCGTCTTGGACACATCCTCACTCCTAATCCTCAACTGATGATAACCAGATCGCAAGTCAATCTTGGAAAAGACTGATGCCTCTCGCAACTGGTCAAACAGATCATCAATCCGAGGTAAGGGATACCTGTTCTTCACAGTCACCTGGTTTAGCTTCTATAATCAATGCACAACCGAAGTGACCCGTCTTTCTTCTTGACGAATAATACAGGTGCGCCCCAAGGGGAAACGCTAGGGCGAATAAATCCCTTATCGAGCAATTCTTGCAATTGCTTCCTCAACTCGGCTAACTCTGCAGGGGCCATCCGATATGGGGCCTTCGAGATAGGAGAGGTGCCTGGAAGCAACTCTATAGTGAACTCTATCTCCCTATCCGGTGGCAATCCAGACAAGTCGTCGGGAAAGACATCTGGAAAGTCCTGCACCACATCGATCTCTGCAAGAGTCAGTGACGAACCAGCATCGGGTACTAGCATAACGCTGGCAAGAAATGCGTCACAACCCTTGTTCACCATGCGCATCGCCTTCATGGCAGAGATAACTAACTTTCCCGCTAAGTTCTTTGGCAAGGGATGAGAGAACTCATCCTCACCAGGAATGCGGAAAACAATCTTCTTCCTACGACAATCCACTAACGCATAGTGCTCCTCTAGCCAATCCAGACCAAGGATACAATCATAATCCTTCATCTTTAGCAAGAAGAAACACCCATCTAGGAATCTATCCTCAATGCACACAGGTAACGACGGAATGCACTTCCTAGTCGATACCGTACCCGCAGGGGTGTGCACAGACAAAGGGACCTCAACTCAGACTCTAGGGCTAACTGCCTAGCGAACCGCTCGGAAATGAACGAGTGAGTAGCACCCGTATCAAACAAAACCCGAGCGTGCACACCGAAAAGTAAAACTGTACCTTCGGTGACATGCTCCGCCTGCTCGGCGTCCTCACGAGCTAACGCAAACACTCGAGCTGGGGCTCGAGGCCTTCCTGGTCGTCCTGTAGCTGGCGCGGCTGCCGCTACTGCTGGTACTGGCGCTCCTCGCTGAGCTTCCTGCTGAAGTCTTGGGCAATCCTTGATCTTGTGGTCGCTGCTCCCACACTTTAAGCATCTACCCGCTACTAACCAGCACTCGGAACCTCCATGGGTCTTCCCACAATGGGGACACTCTCTCTTCGCACCGGGGGAACGTACAGAAGGTACCTGAGAGTTGCTGACTGCCATTGTTTCTGCGGTGTCTGGTACACCGTTTTCCTCTTATCTTGCCGCTGGAATGTCGCTGCCGGCCTCTTCTGCGAAGCCTTCTTCTCCTCCAGATACTGCTCCATTTCTCCCTCCTGTCTGCAGGCTGCGCTGAGGGCCTCGTCTAGCGTGCGGTGGTCGAACGCCACGAGCCTCGTCCTCAGTGATGGTTTGAGACCCATCACAAACTTCTTGGTCTTCCTGCGCTCATCCTCTACTATATGCGGTGCATATTTAGAAAGTTCAGAAAACCTTGCCTCGTATTCCAGGACGGTCATTGATCCTTGCGTCAGGGAAAGGAATTCTTGCTCCATCTTGTCCTGGATATGCTCTGGGACGAACTTGGCTCGGAAGAGCCTCACGAACGCGTCCCATGCCACATCTACTGCTCCGTCCTCGAAGCGCGTACGCAGTAGGGAGGACCACCATACATCAGCTCTCTCCTGCAATACACCTTCATAAGCACTAACCAACAATTTCTAACTTGACAAACAACATACAAGCATAAACCAAAACATACCTGTAGCATGTAGGTGGCTAAGGTCACCTTGTCCTCGTCAGGACACCTGATAGCTCGGAAGATTTTCTCCGTCTCCCTCATCCAGCTTTCTGCTAATAGCGGATCACTCTCCCCCTTAAAAGAGGGTGGGGCCATCCTCTTGAATCGCTCCATGATGGAAGGTCCACCATGGTCCTGAGCTGGGGCCTGAGCCTGCTACATTAAACAATAACAATATACAATAAACACAATATCATGCAATTTAAATAGCAAACTACTAGGTTGTTTTATTATTCTACCTGGGCCTCCAACTGGGCCTGGAGTGCTGCCTGGGTGTGGGCCTGCGTCTGCATGGCTTGCACCAGACCTTGCATGAATACTCCATAGTCCACTGGCGGTGGTGGGGGAAGCACAGGACCCTGTGGGGCCGGGGCCTGCTGCTCCGCCCGCTCCTCACGCCTCTGCTCGTCGTCGCGAGCTGGCACACCTCCACGTCGTCCACGGGAAGCCATGGCTGTAATAAAATTTCATCCACTATTAGAGCTAGGTTACTAAATTTTCTAACCATTTTCTTATCTATCTTTCACTTCCTATTAGTGTTTTCTACACATGTGGACATACTTAGCATGCAATGGGGATGATGACTTAGGTATATTCATGTGCAATCTCAACCGGTCGCTCTGATACCAATCTCTGTGACGGCCCTCGTTACACCGGTACGGTATACCGACCCACGTCGGTATAGCGAGTGCTGCCACAGTGGGACATTTACCCAACGATACAAACAGCTGAGATACACGCGAATATACAACAGAGTAGCGGAAGTAAAAGAGAACTATCTCCATTCATTCATCATCCACATTAAACATACATGCAGTTTACAATTTGCAAAAAGGAACCAAAGTTCACATAAATTAAATTGCTGAAATGGAAATACATAATGTCCACATAATACATTCTTCTCATGATAATTCTAATACAATGTTCCAAGTACATACTAGGAAGTACACAATCACAAAGAACTCCAAAAACTAGCTAGTCTCCACGCTCGGAGTCCGTCTCCGCTGCCTCCTCCAAGGGTACTGTGTCACCAACTATACCTGTACGCCGAAGCAAGGAGTGAGTCCAGGGACTCAGCAAGCAACACTATTCATGATATACACGTACAAGTCCTAGTGGTTTCTACATGCACATTACAATTAGCAACACATAGCATGCTAGTCAATTCGAGTTTTCAACCTATCATGAAAGTTCTACAATTTATACATAACTCATGCTTTCAGATTTTTAAAATAAAATCCACCTATCACATGGTCTCTATTCAATTTACTCATGAACTTTAATCTTTTACAGAATCAAACATGAGAGCTATCAACATGGACAATTTACATGCATGAAAGGGGAACACAATTGCATGGATTCCACATATTCTTAAGTGCATACATAACTTTTCACATGCTTTAGGTTGCTGATTTCACATGGTTCAATGACTATAAATCTACACATGAGAGCTACAACGTTGCTTAAAACCTCACATATGAACAATCCATCATGCCATTTGCACACATATTCATTTGTTGTCCCTACCATGGATTCTAAACACTTTGTACACATAACATGAGAATAATAACATGCATTTTCTGAATTCACATGGTTTCAGATTTAGTCTCACATGGTTTCAATAACACATTTACACATCGAGAATTTCACATTTTCTTTTACACAAATTTCCTCTTTTCACGTGGTTACACTTTACACATACACATTCACATGTCACTTACACATTTACACATGGTCACATACACATTTCACATTACACTTTACACATATTTAGGTGCCGTGACACATAGTCCAAACCACCAAAGAAGGACACAACACATCACATCACATAGACGCCATCTAGGCAATACAATGGCGACTCTTGGACTGCGCAGACCGGGAGAACAAGTCTCCACCCTAACCAGTGGTACTTGTCCACCTCCAGGATTTCCCCCTAATGCCCTTAGGGTCACTTAACACAATGAACTTTCTCAGGGGGACTTTTCCCTGATACGGCTCCACTGCCTTCTCGGAAGCAGTATCACATTGGCACAATTACACTTTTACACATTTACCGTTTTACACATGGTTTTACACTTTACACTTTTCATCACATTCACTTTCTCACTCACATAAATCCTCTGTTTTTCCTAACATGGTACTACAGAATTTCAAGGTTTAACACACAGTAAACACACTAATCATGCTGGGTTTAAACAAAATCTAATCACATTTCGATCATATGTACGAATTATTCACATTTCACATGAAAACACATAACTTTTTATTTACGGGTCCAAATGACCTGAAATTTTTACCACATGCTGTTTTCGGGTTCATAATCATACTCCCAATTTTCAGATTTTTCTGAGCTACATAGAATTTACAGAAAATAAAACGCCTAATTAGCATGCTATTAACAACTTAAGTTAACATGGGTCTAACACATCTTGTAATTTAGCCACTTGCTGTTTTGTACAGAGACTACTAATATATGTATGATTTTAGAATACCACATTACCCTAATTCATACATCTATCGATCAATTATCACAAACCATTTTTGCATGTTTTCATTTTTACCGAACCGAGCTTATTTACAAATTTCACAAGCATGGATAAATTACTAAAATTTGCAACACATATGCTGACCCACTATTCTTCATGATCAAACCGAAACTAAGGCATTCACACTAATCTAAATCATGAATCATGGATTTTGCAAAATTGTCTACAAGTCATGCTCACAAGTTTACAAGATATCATTATCCCACATTCACCATCACATCCCACATTCATTCACACACCACAACTAACCATATACATAGAGTATAAGCTTTACCATATATCCTCATCGCATAAAACATACCGAAATTACTGCATAAGTGGGACAGAACAGCCCACTGTTCTGTCCAGAAGAACTAGGCGGCGGTCTCTGGCCGCTGACTCAGGGTCAGCGGCATGGTCGATGGACGCCAAGCAGGAACTGGGCGTCCAGGGACCTTGCCGTCGAATCAGGTCTGTGCAGAAACACAGACCCGAGCTTTAAATCTTGGGTGAAATGGAGGGTCTAGGACTCGAGGAAAATTCCATAAAAATGACAAAAACCACCTAGACTCATACGGGGACACCATAGATAGGTCACTTGCCTTTAGAAATTTCCTCCAAGGGATTTATGGCTCGAAGAAGACCTCCTTGGGCAGTCCCAAGAAGTTGCAGAAGCGCCCTCTAGATCGCCTTCCTCCGGGCTCCTGGGTGATCTCCACGCCGAGGGGATGATGGGGAAGTCTTCTCCTTTGCTCCAGCTTCCTCCTAGTCGCAGTAGATCTCCAGACCAAGCTCCAAGGGGTCGGATTTGGGGGTGCCAAGATGGGGTTTTTCTCACAGACTCTCTAGGGTTTCTCTCTCACTCTCTCCTCTTGCAAGGGTGAAGGAAAGAATGGGAGAGTCCAATTGGGTTCAGGGTTTAGGAGAGCCCTCGCCCAATCACCATGCCGATTTCGATTTGACCAGCCTTAGAGCCGTTGGGGGGGCCCCAGAACCCTAATTTATGCAGAAAACCATGCATACCAAACTTATATACATGCAATATGTATATGGTATTATATCCACACTATCATCATGCAATATATACATTATTATGCTAATATAAACACATGCATACGTAATTATACTAATTAATGCGTACGTAAATAAGTACATACATACATAAGCACAATTATTCACACATAGATACAAATAATACGACGGAAATTAGAGGGCCTTACACTCCATTTTCCACTTTTCCCACACATCCCACTCACAAAAGGCCACTCATTCCTCATCAACGGGAGTGTGGAACGTGTGATGGCGACTCCAACAATTCTCTGAAGCCTGTGCACTAAATTTGGGACGATTATCAAGCCAGGGAGTCGACTTATGGGGTCATCCTCTCCCCCTTTCCCTTTTTCTTCATTTCTTCATGCATAGGTTGGATCCATTTCCACCCACATTTTACACACCTAGGGTTTAAAAAACAACCCACAGTTTCGTTCCATCATGTTAGTTCGTTTCCTTATTTTTAGAATAAATACTTACACTTATCATGTTTCTAATAGGGCTCTTTTCTTTTTTCTTCTTGTTTTGGCAGGCACCAAGCTTTTCCACGAGGGAGAGCTCTTGTCTTTTCAGCCGGCTGAGGACGGGAAGAAGGTCCACACACGACATCTCCCGCACACAAAAGACAAGACAGCAGAGAACGACGCCACAAGAGACGTGTCAGGTGGTGCGATGCATTACAGCATCTTCGCGGCAGGTAAGCCTGCCGCGACACCAGGTCCACTTCCTTCCTTCTTCCATTTCCTAGTTAAGTTAGCCCATGTCATTCTCTACTTATTAGGCAACTATCTAGGTGGCGATCACATTCCTTATTTCTATATTATTAGATTTAATATCCTGTTGCGTGTCTTTGGGGTGCACATTCCCCGTGATTACAACGACATCCGACATGGTTTGAAGGCGTGGTCGCTTCGGCACACGTAGACGTGGACGTCGTGTTCGCTGGACGAGGTTGCTTAGGCACTCGTCAGGAACTAAAAGACGACATCCGACGTGGTTTGAAGGTGGTCGCTTCGGCACACAGACGTGAACATTGTGTTCGCTGGACGAGGTTGCTTTAGGCATTCATCAGGAACTGAAAGACGACGTCCGACGTGGTTTGAAGGCATGGTCGCTTTGCCACACACAGACCTGAACATCGTGTTCGCTGGATAAGGTTGCTTAGGCACTCGTCAGGAACTGAAAGACGACGTCCGACGTGGTTTGAAGGCGTTGTCGCTTCGGCACACACAGACGTGAAAGGTCGTGTTCGCTGGACGAGGTTGCCTAGGCACTCGTCATGAACTGAAAGACGACGTCCGACGTGGTTTGAAGACGTGGTCGCTTCTGCACATGTAGACGTGAACGTCGTGTTCGCTGGACGAGGTCACTTAGGCACTCGTCAGAAACTAAGAGACGACGTCCGACGTGATCAGAAGGCATGTTCGCTTCGGCACACGCAGAGGTCGCTTAGGCATTCATCAGAAGCCGAGACAACGTCCGACATGTAATGAAGGAATGGTTCAACATACGTAGTGAACGTACGCGACATGAACAAGGACGTTTCGGTAATCACCAGAAACAGATGCAGCGCCCGACGTAACGAATAGCTAGAGCCGAGCAACGACAAATGAGCAATGACAAAAGAGTAGCTACTATTAATAATGATAAGGTACATTGGAGGGCTGACCTCCATATACAGTCGCGAGGCATTTAGTCAACTACGACATCATCAGACGCAACGACTTGAGTCTCCGTAGCAGCGGCCTGATCGGAAGCAATGGTCGTGGCTGCCTCATCAGCACTAGGCACTGCCTCGGCCACAGCAGTCTGTGCCTCGTCAGCTACATCGGCTTGGTCATGTGTTTTTCCATCGTCCTCGTCCGCAGCATCTTCCAGACCCGACAGATCATATTCGGGATGCAATTCTCGGATGCGCTTGATGCAGTGGTCGTATCCTGCCTCGAAGAGTTTGTCAACCTCTTCGTTCAGCTCCTTGGAGTCGCGGTACTCTGTAATAATCCTTTCGCGCTCCTCCTCGGCCAGCCTCGAGCTCCGAGCCCTGGCCGCTTCGAGTAACTCTTCCCTCGCGCGAAGAGTCTCTTTGAGGTCCTCAGTCGCCCGTGCCATCTGCGCGGCATCTTCCTCGGATCTCTTCGCCTTCAACTACTCCGCGTCCAGGAGCTTCTCGACATCCCTAGCCCTTGCCTCGGCTTCCTTAGCCTTGCTCGTGGCCTCACGAACTCGCTGGTCGGCCACCACCTGGGACTTCTCGGCTTTCTTGAACAAGGCCCCAACCAGGCCCAATTGAGTCTACACTAAGCCGTAGAATTCCTCCACGATCTCGTTGGCTCACTTGGCCGAGAACTGGGCCAACATTCTCGCCGGGGTCGCCCGACGAGCCCATTCAGTAGCAGAGAGCTCCTCCGTGCGCGCCGGCGACGGCTGAGGGCTCGCGACATGCTGGTCTGTGGTCGGTTGTTCCGAAGGCTCGCGTCGTCCTTGAGACGACGTCGATCGAGGATCTGACGATCGGCGCTTCGTCCCCCGACCTGCATCATCGGGTTCCTCCCTCGGACGCTTCAGTGGCCTACTGGCGCTCTTCTTGCCCACGATTCGCGAACCTCTTCGCGGCTCGGTCGCCCAATGAGTGTTACGTTCTTGGCCGACAACATACCCTTGTCAGCCATCACTGCGAGAGGAAGACGGTGTTTAGCTGTTTACCCACAAAACACGCAAGTGTAACGTCGAAAAGGAAATGACCTTTGTCGGCCTTGGCAATCAGTTTGAACAATCCATCGAGCTGAAACAGGTCGGGTGGATCCAGCACCTGTAAAGAGTCACTCCGCGAGCTCGGACTTGATGAGGTTCGGAGTTCGGAAGGCTTTTTGGTGAACATTCACTGCCGACTAGGTGGTCGAAAATGGCCACCCCGTCGGGCTATGAACAAAAACAAACTGCCTCTTCCAGTTGTGAACTGAAGAAGGCATTCGACCGAGGATTTGTCGTCCGGACCGAGCCACGAATAATAGCCAGTCCCCGAAAGCTTTAATCGAGAAGCAATAAAAGAAAAGGCGTGTGGTCGGAAGGATCTGGCCAGAGCACAACCTCCAGGAAGCCGACAACCGACTCCATGAGTTGGGGGCAGTTGCGACGGGAGCGACTCCCAGCTTGAAGAGGAGAAGGATAGAGAAGGGATGCAAAGGAAGGCGGAAGCCAGCACGAACGGACTCAGCATAAATACAGGCTCCACCCTCTGCTACGTAGTGGGCGCGAAGAGCTGACGAGTGACATGGAGTAACTCCGGAAACACTAGGCCAGGGTGAGTTTTCATCCACACGAGGGTCTCGTCGCTAGTTCACATGGGGCATCGGCAACGTTGTCGGCCGGCCGACGAGCTCCCGAGGTATGGGCAAAAGGATCCTGGGAACGTAAGTCCCAGGATCAATAATGAAGCAATCATCAGAATGGTCTGACGGCTCACCGTCAAGCCAAGGAGAGTGGGGCATTCCATCGGAAGAAACCGCTCCTGCTGAGTGAGAAGAGTTCTCGGAAGAAGAACCCCCAGACGACGAGCCCTCGCGGAGATGAGGACTAGAGGAGGAAGACACAGAACTCGAAGACATGCTTGCCTTTAAAGGAAGCAAGAGGAGATCGGAAGTAGTTGAAGCTCAGGCAAGGGACGTCGGAGCAAATATCGTCGGCACGTCGGCAGGTCGCCTAGTAGATGCTCGCGCACGAGGACAAGGGTGATATTTCGGCAGCAGACTCTAGTATTTATAGAACTGGGGGCCAATCGAATCCAACGACAAAAATCCAACCTCCAATGCAAGTGGTTGAGATCGGCCCACGTGCCATCACCAGATTGACAATGGAGCCGACCTCCAGGATTCTGATCAGCGTGAGCGGCGAGGAGTGCATGATGGCACTCGAAAGACGAGGCGGCGAAAGTACAGCGACATGGCATACGAAGCTGCACGCGACGGCTCGTCAGATGATGAGACGTTCGGCGACTCTGACAAGGCCATGAAGCACCCTTGCGACAGGGCGGCTTCTGACTACAGGGTGACGTGGCGTCCTGATGGGCCACATGTGTCAGCCAAGCCACGTGACAAGATACATGTTTCCAGTAGAGAAATTTAGCTTCACCTTGGCCCGCGATCATAGTCCGATTTGAACCTAGGGGGCCAGTGTTACGGGGGTTTCTAGGCAGGTCGGCTAAATTGAGGATGGCCGACCGCATTTGAAGATAGTCCGACATTCCATAGCTTTGGCTGCTCGGCTTGAATCTCACCTCGGATGAGAACCGGTTCGGATCGACGGAGTCGACGAGAATGATGAGGCATCCGAACTGATCAAGGTATTCTTATCAAGTCGGACCTCGGATCAGCCGACCTCAGTAAAGCCATTGGCCGACATCTTACCTACGGCCTCACCAAGTACGACAGCTAGAGCTCTAGTCTATACGTCCCGGGCGTCTACAGCTCAGCCCAGGTGGGCCTATCTACAGCTCGGCCCAGGTAGTCTTGCGAATCCGACCACAAGGGAGCTCGCCGTTTTGCACCTCGGGTCATCGACAGCTCGGGTCTAGCCGACCTGAAGCACGGCCCTCTCATGTGCCCCATCACAGCCCACACGGTCAACAGGCGAATAGGGCAATGACCGCAAGTCACGGCCATTAAGGCCACGATCTCAGCAATCAGGCCTACATGTGGCAACCACGATCATCGCAACTCAGCAGAAATAGCGACACCCAATCCGGCGGGAATCTTGGTAACTCCCAGCGAGATTGACGGCTCGTCCAGCTCACACGTACGTGTCCTAACACTATATAAATAGTAGACACTCCACAGGCAAATGTACGCTATTCTCCCCCCACGCTAGGCCATTCTGCTCGGCTAGCAACTGACTTGAGCGTCGGAGTGTCTCCCCGTCGAGCCCACTCGGCGGGCTTTGCAGGTCAGGTCGTGAGCTCGGGAGCAGCGTCACACGTCGGCCAAGCGCACCTCAAAAGGGATTCATCGGCTTGGTTGTCTCGGCTCTATTTGGCGAGAAGCGCCTCAGCGGTCACCTTGACAGGAGCCGACCTATGTTACTATAACAGTAACAGTAACCTTCATTAGGGAAGGATGATGATAATTGAAACAATTAGAACCCTAATTTTCTGGTTGAGTCGATCGCCATTTCTTTTCCCCCTCCTGCAACTGAGTTGATCGCCGCCCGCTTCCCTTCTTCCTCGGACGTCTGGCGTCACATAGACTTAATGCAAGTGTGTGCTAGATTGGAAGGCCAAGCTCAGCATTTAAAAGAAATCTTATAAAAACCACTTTGATAATTTAATAAGTTATTTACTGATAAATTATCCACGGATAAAATATTTTTTAAAAAAATTGATTTGACATATAAAATTATCTGAGTTGATAATTTTATTTTGAGAACTTTTACCGAAAGAATTTCTATTCGCTTTTTCTAGCCATCATCAATTGGTACTCAGCGACATGGATCCTCCCAGTTGTTGAGTTTGCTTCAGAAGAAAAGGAATGCTCGGCAAGAATTACTGTTAGCTAGATTGCTACAAAATCTGTGAGATCATAAATATGGATCATCATGTGCATGGGCGTCCGCGTACGTACTAAATTAATGTTGATATAGGTCTCCGCATTAACTAATATCTCTTGTGCTATTGCTTAGAAATTGAGATATCCCCAAACTCCATGCATTTTTTCAACTTGTCAAGTGAAGATATATGCATGATATATATATATATGGAGATTTTACTATAGCTTGATATGTTAGTTTAATAGTTGCGCCATGTTTAGCCGTTTGTGATGATATATAGTTCGCATTAATATATATACCCACTCATGATCAAAGACACTTGGAGAATTACAGATAAAATTAAAATATCCTTAACTGAGGAAGAAAATCAAGAGATCAAATATTTAAAATCTATTACGACAAAGATCCCAAAAACCATAATTCCTATCCAGGCTGATAAATTAACAGTTTCCACTGATGCCAGTCAAACTTTCTGGACAGACATTGTTACTAGAGAAACCTCAAAAGATATTGTTGGATATACTTCTAGAAAATTTAACAAAGCTGAAATCAATTACTCCACTGATGCCGGTCAAACTTTCTCGGCAGGTATGTTACTAATATATATATATATATATATATATATATATATATATATATATATATATGTGCCGGCATTTTCTGTTTTTACAAATATCGATCTCAACGACGAAGAGTTTACAATCGACAAAAGCCAAAGTTCTTTCGACAATGAAATTGACCAGCCGATCGACATAGTTAATCATGAAAATTAATGGATAATTAACGACATTATAACACGTCCAGAAACGTAAAAAACGTTAATGAGATTTGTGTTTGTTCACAAAATTGCAGTTGCTCCGGATCTCCCCCTCGTCATCGCCAGTGAGGACCTGGACGTTGCCAAGGTTCACCATGGAGACGGCGAACTGCTGGTAGAAGAGATAAGGCTGAGAGACGAGGGCGGCGACGACGGGGGAGGTTCGGGAGTCGGAGTGGAGGAGCTGATCCGTGGACAGCAGCCCCATCTGCCTCTCCAGGTTCCCGTAGTAGGCGCCGTCGAACTTGGTCGGCGTCGTGGCGTCCAGCTGCACGTACTCCGACGCCCACCGGCATTTCCTCCGCAGGTAGTTGAGGTACTTGCCGTTGACGGAGGGGTCGGGCTTTCCGGTGCCGTTGAAGTTGTAGACCCGGTGCTGCACCGATCCACACGTGCTCCTCCCGATGGTGTGAGCTCCTTCATTCGATTTTTTCCCCCCACCATATGATCAGATGAGCTTTTTTTTAAGTTATGTCACAAAATGTACAAATATTCATGTACGTACGCGCATGCCTAGTTAATTACCTGAGAGGATAACCAGGTCAAGTAGATTCATGCCTCTCGCCTGGAAGAACTCGATGAGATCAGTGATGCTTTCTTTGCCCATGGGGACTGTCTCAGCATCCTTCGCCAGGGACACAAGCCCATCCTTGCGGCCGTATTGCACGTCCCAGAACGGGCCTCCAATCTGCTTGTCCATCGTTCGGCGTTAATTATATAGCATTCAGCTAGCTAGTGAACAGCTTTGTTTAGCATGCATCTCCCTCGTACGTGAGTAGTAAGTTCTAGTTTCATGAGTTAAGTAGAACACATATACATATGCTTAGAGATTTTTAGTTAAACTAGTTAAAGCATGTGTATATATGTGTGGTCAAGAACGATGCCTAGCTACGTGTCTTCGAAAGCCGGCAAACTGGTCCAAATGCAATTGACAATTTGCATCATATATATATATATATATGTAGAAGATGTTCGCATCTGGAAGGACTAGGCCCTACAAACAATTAACGCCCTAGCTACCGTCCAAGAAAGGCTCCTACTTAGAAACTTTTTAATTTCTTCCCATATATTGAGGTCGTTTGTCACCTTTTATGTTATGGTCATTATCATGACCATTATTCTGGTATTGGGCAACCTCTTAAGATAAATTTTTATTATTCAATATACAAAACACTTTACCCACCAAAAATATATATACATGCACGCAAGTACTGTACACGGATCAGAGGAAATATTAATTGAAAGGGAACTCATGACCTTGACGGTGGCATCCCTTGCGGCGGCGGTGAGGATGTCAGCGCAGGAGACGACGCCGGGGCACTGCCTCTCGACCTCGGCCTTGATGTCGTCGATCACCTGGAAGCCCCTTAGCGACTGGCTGGCCTTGGCCGCCCTCTCGCTGCCCGGATGGTTCAGCAGGATGGAGGCATCGCATCCCTGCATATATGTACACATACACATGTGTATGATCATCACGAGTGATCAATCGATCTATATATCGATCAGCGGGCGACTCAATTAAAACAATGCACGGGCTATATATATAGCAAAGGGTCTTGATCATTATTTGATAGTATGTATGAAGCACCAGTGCATGCATGCATAGACATACCTTGACGGCGCAGTCGTGGAAGTGGAGGCGAAGGAGGGCGGGGCCGAGGGTTGGGTCCTGCTTCACCCAGTAGCTGACCCGGTTGTGGACGATGGACTCCATCTTGGGGCAGGTCTTGGCGTAGTGGTCGAAGAACAGGAAGTCCTCGGCCACGTGCTGGACGAAATGGTGGCCGGCTTTGTGGTGCTTGGCAGCGCCCTCCGCCATGCTGACCGCCATGACGGTGCTGAGGAGGAGGAGAAGGGTAGGCAAGCGGCGGCGGCGGCGACAGGAAGGGGACGCTGGACCCATACCTGTGGATGGAAGGATAAATCGAACTTGAGAGAGATCAGGAAGGTGGGGGAACTTGGCGATCGATAGCAGCAAGCTACCTGGGACGGGGCTCTGTTTATATATAGGATTGGGTACATCTGTGTAGGTCGAAGGCAACGAGACGTGAGGAGCACGATGGCACGTCTCGTTCCTCCCTCGGACCACGGCAAAAGAGAACGAACGAGGTACCACGTTGGGTCCGGTGGAGGATCGGAAGAAGGTTCCATTCTCATGATCACATCTTTTAATCATTTGAAGAAATAAAAATTAGAGAAGAACGTTCCATATTATTGTGTGTACGAGCTAAAGAGAATAATGTTTTTACTACGATTTTCATCTCACTTACACAGGTACACTTCTTTTGACCAGTCTAGCTTAATTAGAGAGAGACCTCTAATTAAATTAATTAATGTCTAGGGCATATATATACAAATCCAAGCTATCTCTATAGTATCAGGTGTGCACCAAATATTTCCTCCGTATATACTCCTCTTACACCACCGCGCAGTGAAGCAATGTGACAATATTAAAAAAAAAAAGTGGGACCCACCCGAAACCCATTGTGGAGTGCATGTACCATTCTCGCTGTCCAGATCAATGAAACAGCGATCGACTCACTGTTTCCTTAGGTTGCTGAAACAATTCGTTATATTATATTATATACATATAC
This sequence comes from Colocasia esculenta, assembly GCA_014218235.1. Taxonomy (NCBI): domain Eukaryota; kingdom Viridiplantae; phylum Streptophyta; class Magnoliopsida; order Alismatales; family Araceae; genus Colocasia; species Colocasia esculenta. Next base: position 45,658,925 of record CM024763.1, on the reverse strand, counting down.
ATCTGTGTGTGTAATGAACTATAATGCCCAAATATAAATCATCTGATTAATGTGTTACCGTACGTCTTGATCTCTGTAACTTGAATACCCACTTGATTTTTTTTGCTCTGTTTTATACCACTTAATTACTTGATATTAGTGCTTCTTCGACAATATTGGTAACTTTCAATTTGGTGTCTTGAAGCAACACACCGACCGTACTACGTTATACCCTGTCAGTTGTCAACAAATTACTCATTATAGGTTAGTCCATATGGATCCCTGCAATAATTAGACGCCGGCCCTATCCACATTTTACACAGTAATGTGTTATTATATTACTATAATGTTGAACATATAAATATTATTATAGCACTGTAATAATGAACATATTACTACATCACTGAGTAATTAACATAGTAACTTAGACAAACTATTAATGACATCATAGAACATTACGATTAGGCTTAATATGGTAATACTAGTATTAGTTAACACTCCTTAGTTGCATGATTAGACTGAGGTGGAATTTGATAACAATTATTTCAAATGTCTAAAATCTAATTCTTATCTAATCTCTAAATCTGAAATTTAAAAAGTACTTAAATACATTAACACTTGAACAAAGAGTTGTTTGAGAATTAATTTAAATAATATCTAAAGAGAATGAGATGCACGTAGTGACTGGAGGCGACATTTGATTATGGCAAGGGAGAGCAGTCAGTGATCAACGACTTGACTGTTGACCAACAAAAATGGCCAACAATTAACTGCCTACATGACTAGCAGTGTAATGACTGGGGTTTTCTATTTAGTTTTGACTCTCCTAGTGCTGGTTTTAAGATCACGATAGATTGAGGAGTCGTGTTTTGAATGAGATGAGATCCGTGTTACCTTCTAGTTTTGAAAGCGACGGTCCTAGTGTCGCGATCTTGTTTGTTGGAGACTTGTGTGCCACGTGCCACACTGTATGCATGAGGAGGCGACATGTCAAGTGCCACATTCTCCTAAGAACGCATGTAAAATGACACGTGTTCTGGTGACTGTCGACCAGTCAGGAGAGTCTTGTCGGACTTTTGAGAAGGTGACATGTTAACGCCAGAGCTATCGCAACCACAGTCCCGAGACCTCAAGGCTGGCTGACACCTCTCTTCTTCCCCTTTTCTCCTTTCTTCCACCCCTCTGTGGTGGGAGAGCTCCCTCTCCCTTTCCCCAGTGTGTTGGGTGTGTTTCTGAGGGGAAATGCAGGTCTTGGTGGCATTGGAGTGGCGTTGAGCAAGGAGGAGGTGGCCATGCTCACGAGAAGGACCCAACAAGTTCGTTTCTTTGTTTGGAGGTAGGGATCTCCGTTCTCTTTTTTCGCTTAGCGTAGATGGATCATCCTCATCTTGTTCATGTGCATGTTCTTGAGTTCCCTTGGTGTTTAGAGGGCTTGTTATATGTTTGGAGCTCTCCTTGCCTTTTCCTCTCTTCTTGTGGTTTGTGGGCAAGGAGGGGGTCGGATTTGTGATTTTTCCAGAGTTCTATCGGTGGTGTGGGTGGTGTGCACCTCTTTCCCCCTCCCTTTGTAGTGTGTTTTACCTCACAGAACCATGGGATGGCTTGATCCCTCGGTTCGGTCTTTAGACTAATAAATTGTGACAATCTTGGGGTCACATTAATAACAGACTAAAGGTGACCGGTCCATGGTCACATTCTAGTCCGGACTGGTTAGCCATCGCTTTCACCCTGCCCTCACTGTTTCATATTTCCAGTTCCGGCAAGGGTGGTCCATATGCTTGAGTGGGTCAAGGTGTGTTTCCCCGCTGGGTTCGTGGCTAGTGTTCTTTTATGATTGCCCGATTTGTGGTAACCTTTGAACATGAACATAGGGTTTGCCTAGGGTTCGGACTTTAGATGAGGGACGCGATGGGTCAATACGTCGCGTTCATCATCTGAAGGCGATGCCCTATTGGCCGCGTTCACGAAGCGACGAGTAGTTCATCTCCTTCTCCCTGTAAGATGCGACACACTTATGGTCGTGATGGGTCGATACGTCGCCTTCTATCTTCCTATAGTGCATACTCTTTCTTTTCAATCTATCCAGTTTCCAGCCATGGTGTGTGTGTTTGTATTGGCCTATGGCCCTTTTGGGAGCTCTGGAATGTGTACCTAAGCATGCCCTGGGTTTGATGGGCTTGTCGTGGTTTACAAGCCAGCTATGTTGGTTGCTTGTTGTTGGTGCTTGCTCTGCCTGTTCCTTGTTTGTCTAGTGCTCGACACTTATGGGTGTAGAAAAACATGCAAGAGCATCTAATGCACAACAAAATGAAGTTTAAAAATAAAAACACATTCCCCACAATAACTTATGAGACCAGGATGATGTCTAGATGCATGACTTTCATGCAAACCATACAAGGGTGAGACTTTGTCACCTAGGGAAGCTCGTATATCCCCTAAAGTGTAGAACCGGTCCCGCTAATGATGGAGCTCATTCGACCTCCCTCTAGTGGTGACCACATGGTGGCGACCGGTGACAACAGCTCCTCCTCACCTCGTACACCTCCTCTCCACTTGTACCTCCAAGGTGTAGGAGCAACAAAACCACAGTAGGAGCAATTGTAGTAGTAGTAGCCTTAGCACGCAACAATAGCAACTATAGGAGAGACACTTCTCTCTCTCTTCTTTGCTTGGAAGAGAAAGGGAGGGAGATAGTAGAAGGAAAAGAAAAAGAGAGAGAGAGTGTGTGTGGGTTGTGAAGAGCTCGGCTTGCAACTCTTCACATCTCCTCTCATTCAAATAGAGGCAAGCCACCATCCCCCGCATGGCCTACACATCGTGCGGTCATGCAGTGTACGGCCTGGAGTATGACCAGCCATACCTGTTTTGACGACAAGACCGGATGTCGCCGATCAGTGTTGGTGACATAGGTTATTGTTTCCAAGACCCTCTTAGAAACAATCGTTCTTATCGCTAGGAGTCCTAGCGACAGTCTACTTTGTCACCAAGTCAATTTTGGCGGCATTCGACCTTGTCACCAGGACCATCCTAGCAGTATTCAATCATGTCTCCAGGACCATCCTAGCGACTAACTGTCTTATCTCCGTCGTTGGTCATAAAAAAAAACTATTAGATAACTTTTATCCAATCATCTATCATCGTCATGTCAACCACTTTTTGTGTATGACCTTCTAAGCCCAATATTGAGCTAGCAGTGAGTTGTATTTGTCAGAACCCTTTTGACTCAAAACTCCTAACTTAGTCAATCATTATCTTTATAATGATTCACCAAACTCATCGACTATGGACATACCAAACTACCACATCATAGTCTCCAGACGATACAAGGGGATCAAATCTATTGGACCTTTCTGCCCACATTTACCATGTATCTATAGTCCCTCATCCATCTAATATCCCAGAGACTGCATATAAGACATAGTACTATCAAGCCTACACGGGATATTCCTCTCATGATACCGAGAGTGGATGATCCTCTATTGACACACAATTGCCTTCATAAGGTTGGCTACCAATCCCAATAACTGGTTGTACTCAATCTTGGACTTCCATAACTATAAGTTTAGCATCAAAGAATGGAGTACTCAAATAAGGTACCATTAGTGTCCCAAGTCCAAGGACCAATTACACATCTGGGACCATAGAATCGCTATCTGACAATCAGGTATCATCAACTGTAACACCTCGATTTTATTTATAAAACAATTGGTCATTTGTGTATAATACATGATGACGTTCTAATTAGTTTAATTATGACGCACTCTGCTAAGTCTAAAATAATCCTTGGAAATAGGCACACATGAGGCCACATAAATTAATAACCTAAATAAATAAAATTATATTGATAGAAAAGAATTAAAAGAGAATTATATTTAAGAAATATATGAATATATGAATATATATATATATATATATATATATAAATTTATGGCACAATGATTACATAGGATAATCATTATTCATCCTACGTAACATGGGTTACGTATTAACCCCACCTACATGTCTAACCCCGACGATTTCATCTCCATCGCTCGCAATTTCATGCATGCCTTGGTTGATGAGCCCTACTTATACACCCCCACCCCCTAGTAATCCTTATCCAACCTCTTCCCCTACTGCTGCTGCTACTGCTTTGTCCGTTGTTGTTGCTGCTGCTGCTTCTACTAAAGCCTGAGGAGAAGAAGAAGAATGAAGGAAACTGGGTGCTAGTTGGAAGAAGGCTCCGAAGTTCTGAAGCTCTGTTCTTTGAGAAAATACTCTCATTTATCTTATTGCAGAGGTAGGAAATTTGTCTTCTTTTCAATTTCCAATTGTTATTCCCCAAACATTACTGCTCTAAGCACTTGCTAGTGTCAAAGAGAGTCTTGGCATTATACCCTCAACTCACTGTTTGAAGCCTCCACCCACTTATTCTGAAAGACATAACCCAGTTCTATACCCCGCCGGAATCGGTTGACCGGCCGATCATTTTGGTCAACTGATTCCCCCCTTTTTCAACCACCCAAAAGAGAGAAAGAAGAGAGATAGGGGACCTAAAGCCCCCCACTTTCCTGGACAACCATGTACAATTATAATATAGTCCTTGCTCTTCTATTCCTGGAAAACCATGTACAATTATAATATAGTCCTTGCTCTTCTATTCCTGCTCATTTACTTCCATTCCCAAGCCCAAAAAAGTGGTGCGATTTTGCGTCCGTACAAATCTGGGTTTTTCCGGAATTGGTCGACCGATATCACCATTTCGGTCAATCGACTCAATCTTTTTGGTCGACCGATCCCACAGTTCAACCCAGAAACCAGCCCTGGGTAGGTCGGTCAACCGATTTCATTATTCCAGTCGACCGATTATCCTCTGAAACCCAGAATAAATGCTAGCCATTCCTGTCGACCGATTTTATAGTAAAAAACCCAGAAATCAGCACTGGCTAGGTTGGTCAACCGATCGACCCTGTCATTCCGGTCGATCGATTTTCTCTTGGATTTCAAAACCAAGTTTATACTGTCCCAACTTGTTTCTTTTTCCCGATTTCTTACATGATTATATATTAATTAAACTTGGACCAACCTAACTATCTAGTCTTACTTTGGCTTGCTATCACTGTACTCGCACATCAAACTTATATTAATGTTACTTCGAGAATTGCCCGAACTATATTAAAAGACTGATCAAATGGAAATGGTTACACCTTGGGTCTTCAAACTCTACTGGACCAATGCCTGTGCAATGGGGCCGATCCAGTCTCGAGAGGAGCACCCGAACTCGGCCACTGACTCGATCTATTCGAATATGTACCCATCGAGAATGGATCTACTGGGTGTTTGACATAACACCACCTATGGCTAAATTTAGTCTACATTTCCATGAATTGTATTATGGCATTAATTTCTTTACTGTTTGGTTCCAAGCAAATTCTTTTATGATATCTTCATTGAACTATATTCTAGTATCCTTATGTGTGGCGGTGGTATCCTCTCATTAGCTAATATATATATTGTTCGTTCATGCTACTGTCATACCTAACTGTTATTATTGATGGCAATTCCTACTAGGCATAATCGCTCATGAATTCTACTTTTCTTTTTGGCATCTCAGATGGGACTGACTCCCCAGGGGAATGTGCGCTGAGTGAATCATAAATTAGAAACCCTTACTACCACCTAAGTTGTTGTATTATTAAGTGTGAAACTATCAATTCATGTAATATATTATTCCGCTGCACTCTCTTTGAAAATGAACGACAGTTTCTATGTATATCATCTCGACCTTTCTGTCACCTCCGAAAATAGTATATGAGTAGGATGTGCCAGACAATTCTTGGTATCAGAGCGGAGTTCCACTAACCCTGGAAACAACCTGTGAGATGGGTAGAAAATTGGGAAATTAGTATTAGAATTAGTTGAAATTATTTCATTTTTTTATAAATTGACCTGCTGACTGTAACAGAATGGAGCCCAATGCACACGATCGATTGCTACTAGCTATGAAATTGTTACATCAGGACATCAAGCTTTACGCCCAAGCCTAGCGTGAAGCCCACCTAAGGATTAAGGAAGAAGTGTTAAATTTAACCGGTGCTGCGTTCATGGTAGGAAACCCCCCTGCATCGCTAGCCTCTATGAGTACGGTCATGAAGAATCTAGACCATTTAAAGGATGGCCAAGATATGCTATTACACCAAGTAGAAGTATATTGGGACGCTATGACCAAAGTCGCTAGGGAGCTATACTTCAACCAAAATGATGCTCAGGACCAGTCTTCAAGTTCCACTACCCGTCAGTAGTCTGAGATGAAGCTTAGGACTCACCCTTTTGTACCCCTCCTGCATGGCAGTACATTATTGTAAATAGCTAACTATTGTAAAAATGTTAAGATGTAGTGGAGGGAGGTTTTTCTTTTAGAACTGATGCAAATTTTTGGCCTACTAGTAACAAGGCATGTACGAAATAGACTGTATAATAGAATCTCTAGATGTACCAACTTATGGTCATGGATGTAATATTGACTGTGACATTTTAAACATCTCAGATTATCTTCCGAATTGGCTATGGATGAGAGAGGTGACACATGGAAGAAAATAGAGAACACGGTTCAGGGCATAACACAAGCATTGAACATAGTAGCCCAGAACAATTCACATAATTGAACCAACATCTTCAAGGAGTTTTGTAGTCTAAATCCCCCTCATTTCTCCAGAAGTACCAACCCAGATGAGGCTGAGAATTGGATTAAGGAAATCACAAGAAGTTTTAAGGCTATCAGGTGCCAGGAGGAGGACAAAGTTCGCTTAGCTACATTTCAATTGGATAGGGATGCCCGAGCCTAGTAGGAAACCATGGAAGCTACAATAGGAGATGCAGATCAACTGTCTTGGGAGGAGTTTGTTTAATTATTCAATGAACAGTATTTTTCAGAGGTAGTCCAAGAAAAGAAAGCAATGGAATTCATTAATTTGAAACATCGAAGTTTATCACTAGCTGAGTATGAGGCACAATTTGCTTAGTTATTAAGGTATGCCCCTCACATGATTGCCACAGAAAAATTGATAGCAAAAAAATTCCTGAATGGTTTACACCGACCTTGATTCCTCAGTTGGCCTCTCACTTGACTACCACATGTTCTGAGATGGTTAAGAAGGTCTTAGCTCTTGAAGCCGCCACTGAAATAGCAGAAAAGATTTTAGGGAAAACCAGTGGAGGCTATATCATGGGAGAGCGTAAAAAGAAGTATGAGGTAGAAAATGCATCTAGGCCTCAACAACCGACCAAGAAGGCAAGAAAATTTGTGACTGAAATGAAGGATGCTTGTCATTATTGCCACCTCTGTTGGCATAAAGAAGAAAATTGTTGGAAGAAGCTAGGAGCTTGTCTGCATTGTGGCAGTAATCAACACCGACTCCCCAACTGCCCTCTCTTGCCTTAGGTATCATCTTCACAGAATCCCAGACCTAAGCAAGGAAGACTGCGAGCTGTTCAAGGGGTGGAATCTAAATCACAAGAGGAAGGCGGTCTTGTGGAAGGTACATTTTTGTGAACTCAAAACCTGCTATGCTTTATTTGATTCAGGAGCAACACATTCTTTTGTGAGTCAAACATTTGCTAAATCTTTTGAAGAACATCTAGTTCCACTATTGGAAAAATTAGAGGTTGCTACGCCCCTTAGTAAAAGAAAAGAACTAGCTATTATTGTCCAGCTAGTGTGATAATGATTGAGGGACACAACTTTCCCAGAGATTTAATTTGTTTGGATATGTGGGAATATGATGTTATCCTGGGAGCTGATCGGATATCCAAATATCATGTACAAGTGGAATGCCATGCTAACAAATAACATTATGAATAAGGAAATTCCACTAGTAAGCTTTAAGAATCCTCGTATTAAGGGATACCAGTCATATCAGCAGTCAAAGCATGTAAGCTGGTGAAAAATGGATGTCAAGTTTACTTAGCATCAGTAATATTGATAAACCAGAATGTCTCAGGTTTGGAACATGTTCCCATAGTTCGAGACTTTCCTAATACATTCTCGAAAGAATTGCCTGGTTTACCTCCTAATAGGGAAGTAATTTCACAATTGAATTAATTTCTGGAGCTACACCAGTTTCCCGAGCACCATATAGAATGTCCTTAGAGGAATTAAAGGAGTTAAAAAGGCAGCTCATAGAATTGATTGATAAAGGATTTATCAGACCCAGTACATCTCCTTAAGGTACTCCCATCCTATTTGTCAAGAAGAAAGATGGAACCTTATGATTGTATATTGATTATCAATAACTAAATCATCTCACAATCAAGAATAAATATCCACTTCTCCCCGGATTGATGATTTATTTGATCAGTTATCGGGAGCTCAATACTTCTCAAAAATTGACCTTAGGTCTGGATATCACTAGTTGAGGATTTAGGATGAAGATATCGACAAGACGACTTTCCGTAGCAGGTATGGGCATTATGAATTTGTTGTTATGCCATTCGGATTGACTAATGCCCCTACTACATTCATGTGGCTAATGAATGATATTTTCATAACTCACTTGGATCAGTTTATTGTTGTATTTATTGATGATATCTTGGTTTATTCAAAAAGTGTAAAGGAGCATGAGGTACACCTACAAACTGCCTTGCAATTATTAAGAGATCATAAGTTATATGCCAAGTTTAGTAAGTGCGAGTTCTGAATGAAGCAAGTGACATTTCTGGGTCACATTATTTCTAAGGATGGTTTGGCAGTAGACTATTCTAAGATTGAAGCCATCCAGTATTGGGAACAACCTCGAACTCTCACTGAAATCCAAAGTTTTCTGGGTATGGCTAGTTATTACCGCCGATTTGTCAAAAATTTCTCAAAAATTGCTGCACCACTTACTCAGCTAACTCGGAAGGATGTGCCCTTTGTATGGAGCAATGATTGTGAGCACGCCTTCCAAAGTTGAAGGAATGTCTAACCTTTGCAATAGTCCTAACCTTACCCGTAATGGGAAAAAATTTGAAGTTTACACTGATGTTTCAACCATAGGGCTGGGATGTATTCTAATGCAGGAAGGAAAAGTTGTTGCCTATGCATCCAGACAATTGAGAAACCATGAAAACAACTATCCAGTTCACGATTTGGAACTTACTTCAGTAATTTTTGCTCTAAAACTATGAAGCATTATTTTTATGGCAGTCAATTCATTGTATATCCAATCACTAGAGTCTGAAGTATCTGTTTTCGCAAAAAGAATTAAACATGAGGCAAAGAAAATGGTTGGAATTCACTAAGGATTATGACTTTAAAATTGAATACCACCCAGAAAAGGGCAACACTGCTGCATATGCTCTTAGTAGAAACCTTGTGGCTCAGATGGCATGTTTAATGGTTAAAGAATGGAGGCTTTTGGAGGAGTTCTCTTCACTAAATCTAGAAGCCAAAGCATAGGAAGATAAGGTCATGATAGTAAACCTGAGAGTCCAATCTAACTTTTTGATGCAAATCAAAACACAACAAAGACAATGATCCCGCATTGATTGAAATCAGGGAGAACTTGAATTCTAAACCAGATTTTTGTGTTGACACTCAAGGGAACCTTCGATTTCGGTCAAGATTGTGTGTGCTAGATGATTCAGAGATCAAGAAGCAAATACTGGAAGAAGCACACTGAACTTATTATACTATCTACCCTGGAACTGTCAAGATGTACCAGGATCTCAAGAAAAACTTCTGGTGGTGCAACATGAAGAAAGACATTGCAAGTTTCATAGCAAAGTGTCTAACCTGCCAAAAGATTAAGGCCGAACACCAAAAACCAGCAGGAAAATTAAAGCCTCTGGAGGTACCTGAGTGGAAATGGGATAGTGTGGGCATGAATTTTATTACAGGATTACCTAAGACTCGTGGAGGATATGATGCAATATGGGTAATAATCGATCGACTCACCAAATCAGCTCATTTTCTGGCTGTAAAGAACAAATGGTCTGTTAATGTTCTGGCAGCATTGTATTTGAAGGAGATCGTTCGATTACATGGAATTCCAAAGACATTATCTCTGATTGTGATGCAAGGTTCACTTCGCATTTCTAGAAGGAACTATAGGAAGCTATGGAGACCAAATTGAAATTTAGTACAGCTTTCCATCCCCAAACTGATGGACAAACTGAAAGGTTAAATCAAGTTGTGGAAGACATGTACCGAGCTTGTGTACTGGAATTTGGGAAGGATTAGAGCAATCATTTACCAATCATAGAGTTTGCTTATAACAACAGCCACTAGAGCATCATTCAGATGGCACCCTTTGAAGCCTTGTATGGCAGGCAATGTAGATCACCCATCTGTTGGGTAGGGTGGAATGAACCGCAAATTCTGGGACCAGACATGATTCAAGAAACATCAGAAATTATAAAGATAGTTCAAGGAAGGATGAAAGCTGCTCAGGATCTCCAAAAAAGTTATGCCGATCAACGAAGAAGAGAATTGGAATTCCAGCAAGGAGATCATGTTTTTCTAAAAGTATCACCTCAAAGAGGAATCTGCAGATTCAGAGTTAAGGGCAAGCTTAGTCCGCGCTATATCAGACCATTTGAAATTTTAAGGAGAGCTGGAGTATTGACTTATCAGCTTGCTCTACCCCCTCAGTTATCCAACTTACATGATATTTTTCATGTATCTATGCTGCGGAAATATGTATATGATCTGTCCCATGTCATTGAATATGAAGATCTAAAAGTGCAAAGTAACTTGGCGTACGAAGAAAGGCCAGTTCAGATCCTCGACCAAAAAATCAAGCAACTCTAGAATTAAAAGTTCAATGGAGTTGGCGAGGTCAAGAAGAAACAACATAGGAATTAGAAGATGCTATTAAAGAGCAAATATCCAAAGTTATTTGCAAGTTAGAATTTGATACTAGTTGATGCAAGGCCAAATTCTTTTCTAGTGGGGGAGAGATGTAATACCTCGATTTTTTTATAAAATAATTGGCTACTTCTGTATAATACATGATGACGTTTTAATTATGACGCACTCCGCTAAGTCTAAAATAATCCTTGGAAATAGGCACACATGAGACCACAAAAATTAATAACCTAAATAAATAAAATTATATTGATACAAAAGGAATAAAAGATAATTATATTTAAGAAATATGTGGAATTATATATGTATATATATATAATTTATGGCACAATGATTACATTGGATAATCATTGTTCATCCTACGTAACATGGGTTACGTCTTAACCCCACCTACGTGTCTAACCCCGATGAAATCTCTTCGGAGATTTCATCCCCATCGCTTGAGATTTCACGTATGCCTGAGTTGATGAGCCCTACTTATACCCCCCCCAGTAATCCTTATCCAACCTCTTCCCCTGCTACTGCTACTTTGTCCACTGCTGCTACTGCTGCTGTTGCTTTGTTCACTGTTGCTACTGCTTCTACTAAAGCTTGAGGAAGAAGAAGGAAGGAAGGAAACTAGATGGTACTTGGAAGAAGGCTCCGAAGTTCTGAAGCTTTGTTCTTTGAGAAAATTGTAGCGGTCCTCTTCGTTCATACCCGTTAACCTAATAACGAGCTTGACCCGACACTGCCTCCCATGAACGAGCCGAAGCCTCCAAGGGATACCATTCACAAGTCTGTAGAAATATAAAGGAAACTGCTCAAATATATATAAGATTTTTCATCTCACAAATATTTACATGAAATATACATAGCCATTTCTCAACTGTAGCCAGACACAAGTACAACCACAACTTGGGGCATACCCTGAGGTGAACAGAAAAAGAAGATTACACTGCTAGTGGTGCAGACCCAACTCCACTATGGTGCGGCTTCGAACTAGAAGAAGGGCAAGAAGCCTCCTATTCTCCCTCACCTGAAAGGAGTAGGGGTGAGTCTCACAAGTCACTGACTCAGTAGGGAAACTCCCCCAAAATCCGAACAGAACCAAACTCACAAGTACAAAAGTAGGAAGCTACACTAGCAAGTTATAGAACTATCTACGTAGGATATTAAAGTTGTAAATACTAATAACCGCATGCCATTAACATAAATCAACCTTTAATAAATAAATGAAAAATCTTGTCCAGGTGTACGTGCTAAAGTAGGAAAACGCCACACACGGGCCATGAAGACTGGTTCGTGACACCAATCATTGACCCGAAAAAACCACACAGGACTACCTCTCAGTCTCGCAGCCATGGACGAAAGGTCCAGCTGCTGCTCCACTAGAATAGGCCAAGAAACTGTGGAGACCAACCAACACCACTCCTGCAGACCACACAGCCGCAGGCCCATGCCTGGCACCTTTAGGGATTCCGGCTAGAGCTCCCTAAAGTGATGCACTGGAAAACAGGACTAGTTGGGGCCCAGTACATCTATTGGTGTCTGTAACCCTCAACCACAAGCGCGCTACAAGCGACTAACACAAACTCTCACAAGTTATTGTCCCATTGTCGTCTTTCCCTTAGCTGGACGTACAACTCTACACAAGAGTGAGGGTATCCAGGAAGACGACACAAACCTCGACAGTACACAAGTACTGGGACAAGCCACGAGCACTAACGTGCCTGGCTCACACAAAACCTGGGGCTCCCAACTGAAGAGGTAACCACGGTAGGTGTTGTACTACTCGCCACGCACACACAAACCACGAGACCACCACACAAACCACGTGAACACCATGTTCCTCAAGCTCAACAAGTGCCAATGCACCGCTTACCATTGCTACACACAATAAATAATGATAATCCGACAACCACATAACCATGCACAAACCCATTGCCATCGGAATCCAGAATGCGACAACGTCCACTATCACCTTCAGAATGTGACAGACAGGTCCATCGCCTTGATAGACGGTGACCTAAAACCGGGATTCCATCTCCAGAATCCTCATGCAAGCCATGCTATCTACCATGAAACCCAAATATTCAAGCTCTAAATACTACACTAGCATGGTATCTACTATCTATAGCATGTAAAACCAACTAAACATGCTAGACATGCAATCTACAATGAGAAACGGGGCAGAATCTCCCTACCTTCGTGAAGAACGTGAAGAACGGCGATACCTCGGCATTTCCCCCACTCCGTACAACGTCCTCGTGGCGAGACCATGCCAAAAATGACTCCAAAACGTCAAATCGCCCAAAATACTCCATAAAAACCCCTTCCTAGCCGAGCAGAGCTTTCTGATCTCTATTCGGCCGACCTTGGTTAAAAACAACTCAGAATTGAGAACGCGACGTACCCTACCGTCGCGACAAGAACGTGACGTAGGGGGTCGTCACCTTCTCACTGCTGACGCCAGCGATCGCCCAACGTGCACCACGCGGCGGACATGCAAATGAGGACTCGAATCGGCAGTAACCAGAATGCGACACCCAGGACCGTCGCGTTCAGAACGCGATGTCCACCCCTGTCGCGCTCACAACTAGTGAACCAGTGGGTGCTTTAGGCCCAAACTGTCAGCACACGAAGCCCCACAACATGCGTAAACATCTGAAACACACACCACAGGCCACACACTGGCCTCCACAACCACTAAACCACGATCCGAACGGTCAATACTCTACATTACTATCACCTAAAAGAAATTTCGTCCTCGAAATTTAAGAAGAAACTCAACACCAAAAATTTTCAATCAAACAAGCATGGTACTATCACCTAAAAGAATTAAAGGCTTACTCAAACAAGTATGAATATGCTTTCAGCATTTCCTCTACTAATTCCTACGTGTCTTCTCCTCCCTGTCGTTCTCCCATCTGACTTTCACTAATTCAATTTCCTTATTTCTTAACTTCTGAGTTCTGTGACCAATAATCTGTACTGGATATTCTGGCATTGTCATATCTGGCTTTAAATGCTCTCTCTGGTAACTGACCACTTGGGAAGGATCTCGAATATATCTTCTGAGGATTGAAACATGAAACACGTCATGGGCATCTGTGAAGTCCGCTAGAAGATCCATCTGTAGGCTATTTCACCAATTCTTTCTAATATCTGGAATGGGCCAACATATCTTGGACTCAATTTGCCTCTCTTTCTGACCTTGGTAGGAGAAACCTTCAAAAACACATAATCACTGACTTCAAACTGTAGTGGCCTGCGTCTGGTCTCTGCATAGCTCTTCTAACAACTCTACGTTGTTTGAAGCTTTTCTTTGATAAATTTAACCAATTCTGCACATTGCTGAATCAATTCCAGACCCATAACCTGTCTCTCGCCTTTCTCATGCCAATTTAATATGTCCTACACGGTCTTCTATACAAAGCTTCATAATGTGCCATTCCGATGCTCGCATGATGACTGTTGTTATATGCAAACTCTACCATACGCAAGTGGTGCTCCCTAGTGCCTCCCCATACCAAACAGCAAGCTCTCAACATGTCTTCTATAGTCTGAATGGTTCTTTCTATCTGCCCATCTGTCTGTGGATGATAAGCTGAACTGTACCTTAATTCTGTGCCAATCACTCTCTGTAAACCCCTCCAAAAACCTGATGTGAACCTGGGATCTCGATCTGAAACGATGGTAACTGGAATCCCATGCAAAGGTACTATTCTATCTACATACAATCTAGCTAATCTATCCACAGTCCATGACATACTTACTGCCAATAACTTGCAAACCTTGGTCAATTTGTCCACAAAAACCCAAATACCATTGTGACATGTTGTTGTCCTGGGTAAACCAACTACAAAATCCATGGCAATATCATCCCATTTCCACTGCGGAATGGGTAATGGCTGCAACAGTCCTCCTAGTCTCTAGTGCTCTGCCGTCACTTGCTGACATAGTGAACATCTTGCTATGAATTCTACAATCTCTTTCTTCATATTAGGCTACCAGAAATACTTCTTCAAGTCTTGATAAATCTTGGTACTACCTGGATGGATGGTGTATCTGGACTTGTGAGCTTCCTCTAATACTTTCTGCCTGACCTCGACATCTGCTGGCACATACAATTGACCCTTAAGCCTGACCACAATGTCATCATCAAGTGTCACCTCCTCCATTCTCACAATATCTACCAAATTCTCATCTGTCCTCTATGCTCCCACTATCTGCCAATACAAGGAGGGCTCCACTGCATTGTTGGCTAACACTGCTTGTCGCTGACTATTTGGCACATACAATGAATTCTCCACAACATCTTCTACAATTTCCATTCTCTGATCATCATATGACTCATAACTGTTTTTCTACTTAATGCATCTGCCACAACATTAGCTTTGCCCGGATGGTATGCTAAACTGAAATCATAATCTTTCAAATATTCATCCATCTATGCTACCTCAAATTCAGATCTTTCGGGAGAAGATGTACTTCAAACTCTTGTGATAAGTGAATATCTCAAACCTTTCACCATACAGATAATGCCGCCAAATCTTCAGTGCAAACACAACTGCTGCTAGCTCTAAATCATGTGTCAGATAATTCTCTTCATGCCTATTCAATTCCTGGATGCATAGGCTACCACTTTTCCATGCTGCATTAACACTGCTCCCAAACCTCTTCTGGATGCATTTGTATATAACACAAATCCTCTGCTGCCTGAAGGAATCTCCAATATAGGTGTTGTGGTAAGCCTCTTCTTCAACTCTGCAAAACTGCGCTTGCAATCTGAAGACCATACAAATGGCACTCCCTTCCTTGTCAATCTTGTCATTGGTGCTGCAATCTTTGAGAAATCCTAAATGAACCGCCTGTAATAACCTGCTAGACCAAAAAAGCTTCTGATCTCTGACACTGTCTTCGGTTCTTCCCACTTCATCACTGTCTCTACCTTGGCCGGATCAACTGCAACACCTTCACCTGAAATCACATGACCCAAAAACTGAATCTCTTTTAGCCAAAACTCACATTTGCTAGACGTGGCATACAACTAATGATCTCTCAAAGTCGGCAACATGATCCTCAAGTGCGCTGCATGCTCCTCCTCTAACGCTAAATACACCAATATATCATCAATAAATACCACAATGAACTGATCTAGATAGGGGTAAAATATCTTGTTCATCAAATTCATGAATGATGTTGGTGCATTAGTCAACCCAAATGGCATAACAACAAACTCATAATGCCCATATCTGGTCCTGAAAGTTGTCTTGTCAATGTCTTCTTCCTTAATCCAGTTGATGAAACCCTGACCTCAAATCAATCTTGAAAAATACTCTAGTTGATTGAAGCTGATCAAAAAAATCATCTATTCTGGGAAGTGGATATTTATTCTTGATAGTAATCTTATTCAACTGCCTGTAATCAATACACATCCTCAAGCTACCATCCTTCTTTTTGACAAACAATACTGGTGCTCCCCATGGCGAATGATTGGGTCTGATGAAGCCTTTCTCTAACAACTCCTGCAACTACTTCTTCAATTCCTTCAATTCTGTTGGTGTCATTCTATAAGGTGCCTTTGAAATCGGTAAAATACCTGGCTGCAACACAACTGTAAAATCCACCTCCCTATGTGGAGCTAACCCCAACCCCAACAACTCCTCTGGAAACACATCTGCAAACTCTCTGTCTACTAGTACCGTATCAACAGACTTACTGGACTCAACTAGACTAACTGAAGCAAGGTACGATACACACCCCGCATTAATCAACCTTCTAGCCGTAAGTGGGGAAATAATAAACTTAGGAGTGTAAAAGGGCATACCTTGAAACTCAAACACTACTCCACTAGGCCTGCAAAATCTGACTCTCTTCTTTCTACAATCCACCAATGCCCCATAGGCTTCCAACCAATCCATCTCCAAAATCACATCATAATCATTCAATGAAAGTGCATATAGCCTTGCTGGCATTTGATTCCCCTCAATCACTATTGGAACCTCATCTAAGAAACAGGAAGTGAGCATGAAACCACCAGAGGGAACCTTTACAATCAACTCACACTGCCTTTCTTCTAGGGGATGTACCATGCTATCCATAAAACCCTTGGAAATGAACGAATGCGAAGCACCCAGATTAATCAATACTCTAGCAAAAAAGTCAAAAAGAGGTAATATACCTTCAATTAGATTGGATGCCTCTGCCTGAGCTCTGGTGACTGCCATAACTCGACCCCGTCCTCCTCTCTGGAAGGGTGCACCTCTGCCTCACTCTGCTGGCTTCTGGAATGGCTGCTTCTACTGCTGTGCTCCTCTGCCATAACTGTACTCCTGGGGATGCGGACAATTCCTGGCTAAATGTCCTGGCTGCCCACAATTATAACATCTGAAGCCTGGAAAAGCTGCGGGCTGCCCTGCTATGCTCTGCTGCGACTTCTCCGGAGCTGGCCTGTAACCTCGGCCCTGCTGATAACCCTGCTGAAAACCCTGCTGCCTGCCACCACCTCGTCCTCCTCCTCTGAAGATCTTCTTCAATTTGTTACCCCACTTGAAAAATCCTAACGATAATGAAGCTTCTGAGGGTGTCTTACCCTTTCTGATGCCTGTAGATTGCTGAGGAAGTCGAAAACTGCTTGAACCTCCTGACTGAGACTGTCCCTGTCTAGCCTGAATAGTCTTCTTTAGTATAGCCACTCTCTGCGCTGCTTCCTCCACTGTCCTGCACATGAGGGGAATCACTGCATCTTGCTACTCTGCTTGCAGACCTCTAATGAAATACTCCACCATCATCGCATTATCAGTAACCACATATGGAGCATATCTGCTCAAAGCCATGAACCTCATCTGGTACTCTAACACTGATAAATTTCCCTGTTGTAATGTCCTGAACTGCTCCCTTTGCCTATTGTATCTGAACTAGGAAGAAAGTATCGTTGAATACCGTCAAAAACTCAGGCCAGGTGATGGTGTCCTTTGTCCTCCCTACAAACATTGTTTGCATCTTTAATCTCCACTACTCTTGTGCAAAACCTCGTAACTGGTATGTAGCAAGAATCACCATGTCTGCCTGCGGACATCTCATAGTGACAAACACTCTCCCTATCTCGTGCGCCCAGTGCTCCGCTGTGTCTGGGTTGGGGCCTCCTGAATACGTAGGAGGCTGCAACCGCAAGAACCTCTCCACAAGTGTTGTAGACTCCTCTGCACTGGCTAGCCGTGCTGGTACTGCTGGGAGTATGGGTACAACAGGTGGTACCTCAACTCCTGGTGGTGGTGGGGGTGGTGCCACTGGTACTGCCTCCTCTACAATCGGTGGTGCCATAGCTGCCGGCTGTACTGGTGCCTGATGATCCAGCCTCGTCCGTATACGTGTGATGCTTTCCCATAATCTCTCTATCATCTGCTGTGTAGTCTCCTCTGGCTCATCTCCACCACCTCCCTAATCTCTCATGTCTTTCACTTCTAATCTTGCACAAGCATCATTTCAACCATACAACATACAACATACAACAAATCAATACAAAAACTAGGGTCAACCACCAGCAGTGGGCTAAAGTAGAGAACATGCTATGTAAATTTCTGATTCCTTTATATTCACACAAACCATGCTCTGATACCAACTGTAGTGGTCCTCGTCATTCAAACCTGTTAACCTAATAACGAGCTTGACCCGACTCCACCTCCCGCGAACGAGCCGAAGCCTCGCAAGGGATACTTGTAACGCCCCGACGTGGAATATTGGAGCGGATATTACAGTTATTTAAATAGTATCGAGTGATAAATAGACAACAACCATTTCACAATTGAAATAAAGCCAGATAAAATTCAAGTTCGTTAATAATTAATCATTTAACTATTACAATCACTAATCAGAGCCAAAACTAGGGCCCAAATGTGAGGGCCCTGGATATTTATGTCCATTAAGGCTCCATATCCAGATCCGCCTCCCGCGAACGAACCGAAGTCTCGGAAGGGATATCTCACACAAGTGTCCAGTAAGAATATAAAAGACAACTACACAGTATAAGACACAAGAAAGTACATATGCTCATACATGCATATAACAATTTACAACTGTCCCATTACATTATTACATGTCCAATTAAAAAGTACAACTACCTAGGGCATACCCCGAGGGAGCACAAGCTCACACAGAAACTAACTAGAACTCAACTGCTGGTGGTACAAGTCTGCCACAACGCCGCTGCAAGCCAAACACACGGCAAGCCCTGAAAAGAACTGTAGGGAAGTGAGCCTCAACAAGTCACAGGCTCAGTAGGGGCTACCCAAAACAACAACAAAACTACGGACACCTCAACCCCAAAGGGTCTCACTGGCAGCACCAATAGCCAAACCATTTCATGCTCACCACAATTGAATTTAAATTGGAATTAAGTATAAACACATTAACTATTCACAACCTCGGAAAGTAAGAGGGAACAACAGAACTAGCTCCACACCACTAGTCCGCTCAACAACAGTAACGCCTAGGCCTCAAGCCTCACATGCAAACCACAGTCTAGGCTATAAGCTTCATAGGCGAGTCTCAAGTACGTGGGTAACAGGACTACTGACCAAAAGCTGGCCCTTTATACCCCAAACCACAATATGTCGGAAGCCACACACCGAATGGCAGGGTTGGCTACAACGGCCAATCCTTCACACACGAAAACCATATACGGAATATTTCTCGAGGAAGGGTAAAGCACATTGAGTGGAAGGTCACACCACATGACCTCCACGAAACACAGTTCCACGTCAACACCAGAAAAGACTGGTATACGACGTACCACCACAAACCATTACCCACAAGGGATACATGTACCTATTATCACAAGGTACCAGTACGGAAATCGCAAGTAAACCAGTGCTGTAACAGGGCACACCATAACGAGCTAAACCACATTTGTGGTGAGTCAGCACTCACCATCCATAACCAAAATTGTGCCACCACTCGGGCACACCATAAGCTACAACCGCAGTCACAACTGTGTCAACACTAGGGCACACCTCAAACGGGTCAAACCTCGACTACGAATCACAAACTCACGAGCCACAGCCAGTCGCAAAGCACGAGTCGGAAAGGAACGACACCACCACACGGGAATGGACTACTGGATGATCAGGCCAATATCCAACCCGGACAACACAACATAAGAACAACCTCTCAGTCTCGTAACCACAGACCCTCAGTCCAACTACGGCTCCAAAAACTCACAAGTCAAGCAACTAACTGTGGAGACTAACAAACACCACCACTACCTGCAGTCTCACACACTGCAGGCCCATGCCTGGCACCTTTAGGGACTCAGGCCCGAGCTCCCTAAAGTGAGGCACTGGAACAGGACTAGCTGGGGCCTAGTACATCTACTGGTGTCCGTACCCCCAACCACGAGCGCGCTACAAGCGACTGCATACCCACAAACCCAAGCCGCTGCCCTACTGTCGTCTTTCCCTCAGCCGAACGTACAACTCAAACACAGAAGTGAGGGTGTCTAGGAAGACGACACAAACCTCGACGGTACCACACTGTACCGGGACAAACCCCGAGCACAACAACACACGTGCCTGGCTCACAAAGAACCTGGGGTACCCGACTAGAGAGGCATTCCGGAAAAGGCGCCGGACCACCACACTCGGCAAGCTCAAACCACGGTATATACACAAACACTTTCTATTACCAATTACAGTACATATGTTAGGAATAGCTTGTTCCAGTCACCTTGTGACTTACAATCTAACCTACACAATCACACACATAAACCATATTAATAATAACACCACAGCCTGTCATCGGTCACCTTGTGACCTCCACTACCACACTAAACACAGTACATGATAATCACGTAATAACCATACTTATACTTTACTAATTATCCATGTAGGATAATCTATAAAGATTTTAACGGACCAAGGCTAGGTTCAAACGTGAACCTCACTGCCACAACACCACGGACCAACACAATAATTAAGATACAATAAACACAATGACGTACGATGTGCCATCCACACACAAACCACATGCATGGCATCCAAACCACGTAGACACCACGTGTATAATACACTAGCTAGGTGCACCACACGTCATTCACATAAACAACATGTCCAACACATGAACAACACGCTCCAAGAGCGCTACGGGTGCCAACGCACCACACATACTACGTAAACACCAAGCCGATTACGTATATAACACATTAACCACATAAAACATGCCCACCTCGTGAGCAACACGCTTCGTGAGAGTAACATGTGCACTGGCTCTACCTGTCATCGCCATGCACAACAAATACCACTAACCGGACATTCAAAATACAGAAAGCATGCATAACAGGACCTCTCAGCTGAGGTCGCGATAAGGGGCCAGGTCGCCTTCAGAATGCGACGCCCCGACATGCCGCATTCAAACCATGAACGCGACTGATCGAGCTGTCGCGTTAACAACATGACGCCCAGGGCTGTCGCCTTCACAGGCGAAAACCCTAATCCGGGAGAAACTCCTCGGATCACCATTCCCGAACATTCAAACCACGATTAATTCACATTTTCCATGCTTTAATGGATACCCTATCATGGTATCTACTATTTACAAAGCGCTAAACAACCTAACATGCAATTCACAATACAAATCGAGGTAGAACACCCTACCTTCGCGAAGAATGCGAAAATCGGAGATCCCTCGGCGTTTCCCCTGCTCCACACGACGACCTCGCAGCGAGAACATGCCCCACGCACCTCCAGAACCTCGAATCGCCCGGAGAAACCCCGCAGCAGCTCCCCCTGGCCGAGCAGAGCTTGCCCCAGCTCTGTTCGGCCAAAACTCTCTTAATAATGCACAGCGGTTGGGATCGCGACGTGCACCCCCGTCGCGACCTGATCGCGACTTAGGTGACCGTCGCCTTCCCAAGGCCGACGTCAACTAACTGCTCGGCGAGCGACACGCGGCAGCCATGCAGACGACGTCCGCCAAACAGCGGTAACAGGAACGTGACCCTAAGAGCCGTCGCGTTCAGATCGCGACGCAAGCCTTCGTCGCGTTCACAGCCACAAGACCTGTGAGCACTTTGGGCCCAACGGCCGGCCCACCAAGCCTCACAACTCGCGCGAATGCCTGAAACACGCACTAATTGGCCGCACATTGGCCACCAAACCCACTAAGTAGGGATCCGCAAAGATCCGAAAAACGCGCGATGTTACATTATTATCACCTAAAAAAGAAATGTCGTCCTCGACATGCAAAGAAAATCACAACAAACCGGATTATCACCTAAAAAGAAACAAAACCGTATATAGAGCAAGTAGGATACGCTTCCTTTGTATCTTTCTCTTCAATCATCTGCGCTGACTGATCCATCTGTTCATTCCCATGTTTGTTCTGTCTTTCCATTCTTTTCAATTTATTCCACAACTGCCTTATTTTGTAATTTCAATATGCTATTTCCTTATCTTCTATCCGTAGGCGATTCTACCTTGCTGGTGGCGCTTTATCTCCTTGGACTGAACCTACTTTCACATTTTTCCGGCTGTGTTTGCAACATTTCTTTCGGGACTGCTCTATCTTTCTCGAGTATCTTACACTGTAATACTTTACCATGCTATAATCTTTCCAAATTCTTGAATTGTAGCACCCCGGAAATTTTAATTACATAAAAATTCAAATAAATGGAAATAATATTTCCATAATATCGGAGTATTTAAAACATACGTACCATTATTGTATGTGCTAAAACACATCGGAAAATTTCGTAAAAATTATAAATCAGCCCTAAACATTATTACTAAATGTTTCACAAAGAAATTTGTGCCAAGAAAAATCGGATTAACCAAGTTTAAAGTGTTTTGCGACTTATTATCGTAATTCATGAATAAGTCAGAAAATCATTATCACACGTACTTGGATGAGTCAGAAAATTAAATAAAAATCATATATGGGATTCAAATAATATCTTCTAATGACCCCTCAAGAAATTTGGTTCAAAAAAATCATTTGGGCTAGGTTTGAGAGTTATTGTGACCGATTATCTAAATAAGGAAACAAGTCGGAAAACCGTTAACACGAAAATACGACGCAATCAAAAATTAAATAAAAGTGTTGGGGAAACTTCCAACATTATATATTGATGACCCATTATCATAATTGGGCCAATGGGCAACATTTGGCCCAAAAATCAAATAAAGCTAGAAAATACATAGAAATTCGTAACCATAAATAAGCTGAAATTAAAAAGAGGCAATTAGAGTTGAATTGGGATGCAATCATGTATTCATGGCAACCCAAATTCGTGCCTAACTATGAGGGGAGGTTTCCTAATGCCTCACACACTCAAAGGGAGGAGGAAATCATCAAAAATAGGAAACCAAACATGCCAATCCCGAAATCCTCTTTTCCTAGTTATAATAGGACTCCTAAACACCATGGTTACTTAAATACTCTTCACCCAAACCCTAGGAACGAATTTATAACTTGCTAGGGCCGTGTGGAGGAGCTCTTGGTGGCTGAGGAGCTGTGGAACGACCACAAGAAGCCGTTCTTCTTCCCCTTCTCATCTGCTGCGACCTGCACAAACCACTCTCTTGAAGTCGACCAAAGGTGAGTCAAACCTAAACCAAACCTTGCAAGGCCTATACCCCTGGAAATAGGGTCAAGTCTAAGTTCTAACCCAAGTGGAATGCCCAAATTCCATGCAGTATGCATGGAGTAGTAAGCGTTTTTCTACAAGTGGTCTGAACACTGGTTTTCTGGAATAACGAGACTTCTTCAACCGAAAAGGTAGGTTTTCTCGGGCCAAACCTTAACATATCCTATACCAATGTGTAGATAATCAAGTTAACTTTCATTTCCCACTGGTTTCATCGAATTCCATTTAGTAGATCTTGATTTATAATCGTTTTTCCAAAGTCGCGCACTGTTAGAGCTTTTCCCGTTCTTAATATGTTGCATATGTTTCAAGACCGAATTAGAGAAGCTCATAACATGAAAGTTATTCTACTAGATGTTCTCATCAGGTTCATGTTGAACGCTTTGTCTAAATCTCTTTAGTTAGAGAGTTATAAGCGTGGTAATAGGGTTGCTGCATAAAAACTACGTCTTCAGGTTACCCTTGGTCTGACCTTGTGTTCTCCGTGATCAAAGCCTATCAAAACCATCTTTATTGTTCAATTCCGATTTACTGGAAGTACCCTTGTATGTCTAGGTTGTTTTTAAACTGGTTTCGTTATTTTTCATACACTGTACAATTTATTCTCTATTTTGGAAGCACCTTGTGTCAATACATGGCAGTCCTGGACCGCAATCCAAGAACATGTCCTTGCTCTGGCAGGATCTGGCGCAGACGCTGTGAACGCGATGGCTCGATATGTCGCTTTCAGAGGGCTTGTTGCGATAGCCCTGTTGTCGCCTTCTGAAATGCGACATGTACTATGTCGCTATATGGCTGCCTGATCCGACAGACATGTCGCCTTCTTCACAACCCCCTGTCGCCTTCTAGCCATCTCTTCGCGGCCCTTCTCCTGTCGCAATCTGACGCCCTGTCGCCTTCCTTATAGGGATATGTCACGATCTCAAGATTTTACCTGAAACCACGTGTTTTCTTACAAAGTTTTCCACATATACCCGAGGTATGTATAAATGTGATATTTGCTGTGTAAGTTACCTGTCTTGGGTCTGATCATTACATGATTGTTGTTTAATGGCTTAAAGCGATTAACCCATTTAAAAAGCTTTATTACATGGATGCTATTCTAAGTACTCCTTAAATGTTATGATCCATTCATGTTTCTTGTGATTAATCTTCCTACTGTTCTACCATGTTTAAATGATAAGAGTTATCATAAAATCTTGCAAACCATGATGAGTTAAAGTGCATAGTTTTGTTCCATGTTATATTGTCAAGTGCTTCCTGCGAGTTTGAGACCGATGGTTTGAGAATTGAGACACGCGTACCGCACTACACACTAACACCGTTAGGTAGCCTTTTCTTGGGAAATTGGAAACTCTCTACCGGTCATTCCGAATCGGTAGACTAGCGACCTTTTCACCAAGGCCTCCGTAAATCTCCTCTGACCATGGATTCCCACATGGCCGATGAGTTGGTTGTACCATTGAAGTTCCCTGGAGATAGCGTGCACTTCCTTTCTCTTCTTGTTCTCGTGAGTGAGACTTACAAACTGGACTAAAGCCATTAATGTAAAGATTGAACGAAAGTATAAATCGTACCGTTATGCTGCCGAATTTATCTCTTGACCATTGTACTCGTGAAATCATGTTCCATTACTTATTACTTGTTCTCCTCATCATAATGAACATGACATTACACATGCTTACTTATTGAAACTCTCATTGGCCATTATAAATGACTGTGGGTATCTACATTTAAAAATTAAGTGAGATGCTGACAGGGCACGGCGTGTGTCCAAGGGCTCCAATCTAGCCCAATGACGGCGAGTCATAGATATACTGTTAACCATGGGGTATAATGATTACTGGCGTTACATCTGCGCTGGGAAAATCGTGCGTGCGTGTTGAATGATAGATACAATACCACATACACGTGACCTAGTGTACATTCTGATGGATCTTTTCTCTGTGTACATTAGTGTCTACGTGCCTAATTAGTGTTACTTGATCGTGCTCGTGCGTGCTTGCTTGCTTGCGTGATATGGCCATCCTGCATTTATTGCAATTTACATGATATCTTGCGTGCTTGTACAAAGTGATCTATTTCTAGTTCTCTCTTGTCATCTTGTTCATCAATCTTGTTCTATCATGATCTCTCTCTCTAGCTTGTTTTATATATCATGTTTTAACAGTTTTATTCGTACTTGCATATCATTCATCGTACTTGCCTAGTTCTAAAATGTTAATCACTTATATCATTGCCCGCACATTGAGATATAAATCCTACTGGGCTAGTTTGCTCATTCCCTACTTTTACCCAATCTAGGTGACCATGAAGTGCAAGAGGAAGAGCAAGTCGAGGATGGGAATGCGTCCGAGTGAAGAGCGTTCCAAAATGAGTCTATCTATAGTTAGTTTATTTGAGTGTTAGAACAATGTAGTAGGAAGTGAGGTAGTAGTACTTTTGCTTTTATTGAGTCTTAGTCCTGTATTAGTTTATCTGAGACAAATATGAGATTTGAATACAATTATAATTGAGTTCACATTTGGGCCCTATTATGATGTTGTGTTGATACACATTTAGTGCGTGCTAGCTAGAGGCTTATTTGCCGACTGTCCACGTCTCGAAATATCGACTCGAATTAATTAATAATATCCGCTGCGTAATTCTCGGGACGTGACATGAATTTTCTAGAGCCATTTTATTTTTCTATTTATCATTGCTTACTGTTACCCTTCCTTATCTGTATTTACATTCGCAACTGCCACCTCTTCAAAGAAAACCAATCATCATCTTTGAATTTCCTGCCCTTTTCATATTATTCTGCACATACCGCTTTAAATCATTTCTGATTAAAAACTATAATAATCTCTGTTCCTTTATTCACTACACAAAACTTTATACTTTCTCCTTATTCAAACAAACCTTGAACAATCTACGAATATTAATCTTTCTTGCTTCAGCTTCCGTTGTGCTACCCTGATCACACTGAACACTTTTGCAAAATATTCCATAATTTATGTTCTCATTATTACTTTCAATTACTTTCTTCTGGCTTCAACTGTATTCATTTCTAACTTTAACTGCTTCTCAAATCATCTTATTCAATTAATCATGCTAAAAATATTACTGCAAATTCTGACCTGCCAAACCGCTATTGACATGTTGTACTCTTCATATACCTTTTTTGCTTTACTGATATTCTCTGGCTAATCTCATAATTTTATTGCATAACCTTACCAAATATTCTTTAATTAGTATGTTCCTGCTCCTACATGAAACTCTGGAATATCTTAATAACAGTCCATTCTGCTCTTATTGAATCATTTCTTTGCATCGATATGCAAACTCTAACTGACATTTCTTGACTCATCTAATTTTATTCACTTCATTATTTGCTAAATTCTTCTTTTCTCTGGTCCATATTTCTTTTTTATCTAAATTGCCAATCATTCTAATCATAACATCTTTTCTGCAAAATACTTCTCTTATTCATTCTGCTGCCTGACTAATCTTGTTGTACCGTTCATACTATAAATCTTTCTGGTATCTAATCATCCTTCTTTAAAATACAGCAAAAACTCAAATTTGAATACCAATTTCTTTAAATATATCAAATTGCTCTGTCTGCTTCCCTTATTCCATTAAATGCTCTTTCAAATAACATAAATATCACAATCTGCCTTGTTGTTTCTCTCAACTCAATATTTATTAACTGCTTCTCCATTAATGCACTTCCTTCCATTCTATTTCATTTGCCTTAAACTCATTCTAATATACTTAACTTTAACTTTGATTTTCCTCAAACTGCTCAAAGTTACTAACTTTTACTGCTCTTATCTTTAGCACAACAATCTTTGCTAACTCTTTCTGAAGAATTCCTCATAATCTGCCATTCACAAACTAAATATTTTTCTTGTGTGATTCTTAGAAAATCTCTTTGCACACTGATTCTTCTTTTCTCTCTTTCTCTATTCAACTGATCCTTTCTGTACATATTTATACAAATCCTCATATCAAACTTCATATTACCATCATTATTCATAACAACACTTTTTTTTCAAATTTCTAATCTCAGGCATTTAATCTATTTGCCATAAACCACTGCTCCCTTTGTACCAGTACTCTTTTTTTTAAGCTGATCTGTCTTACTTAATCATGCCAAATTTTTCATAACACAAATCACATTGTCATTCATACTATTTCTTGATATCATCTGACTCAGATCTCTGAGGCCACAATACCTCTGCTGAGGTTCTCAACTATATTTTGCAAATTTAATCACTTCTAACACACACACTGACCTGTTCCTCATCACCTTGTTACCATATACCTATCTCTGCTAACTCTGTATTTCATTATAACTTACTTACTGAATTCCATATCCAAACTTGTTAATCTCCTCAATTCCTTTAACTGCGAATCATTAACAACCAAACTGATCTATCATAAACCAGCACGCTGGTATAATCACATAGATTATACCATCTCTAATCACATCAACTTTCAATAACTGCTAACAATTAAATTTCTTAACACAAAAACACGTTTTATAGAACAAAAACTCAGATAAATACTACCTTAACCAACACAAAACTGCAGACTTACTACGAGCAGTGGACATTAATCCATGTATTGGGACATTGTACTCTCAATGTCTTTTCATATTCTAACTGGACATTGCTCTGATACCAACTGTGACGGCCCTAGATATTTATGCCCATTAAGGCTCCATATCCAGATCCGCCTCCCGCGAACGGACCGAAGTCTCGCAAGGGATATCTCACACAAGTGTCCAGTGAGAATATAAAAGACAACTACACAGTATAAGACACAAGAAAGTACATGTGCTCATACCTGCATATAACAATTTACAACTGTCCCATTACATTATTACATGTCCAATTAAAAAGTACAACTACCTGGGGCATACCCCGAGGGAGCACAAGCTCACACAGAAACTAACTAGAACTCAACTGCTGGTGGTACAAGTCTGCCACAACGCCGCTGCAAGCCAAACACACGGCAAGCCCTGAAAAGAACTGTAGGGAAGTGAGCCTCAACAAGTCATAGGCTCAGTAGGGGCTACCCAAAACAACAATAAAACTACGGACACCTCAACCCCAAAGGGTCTCACTGGCAGCACCAATAGCCAAACCATTTCATGCTCACCACAATTGAATTTAAATTGCAATTAAGTATAAACACATTAACTATTCACAACCTCGGAAAGTAAGTGGGAACAACAGGACTAGCTCCACACCACTAGTCCGCTCAACAACAGTAACGCCTAGGCCTCAAGCCTCACAGGAAAACCACAGTCTAGGCTATATGCTTCACAGGCGAGTCTCAAATACGTGGGTAACAGAACTGCTAACCAAAAGCTGGCCCTTTATACCCCAAACCACAATATGTTGGAAACCACATACCGAATGGCAGGGTTGGCTACAACGGCCAATCCTTCACACACGAAAACCATATACAGAAGCTTTCTCGAGGAAGGGTAAAGCACATTGAGTGGAAGGTCACACCACACGACCTCCACGAAACACAGTTCCACGTCAACACCAAAAAAGACTGGTATACGACGTACCACCACAAAGCATTACCCACATGGGGTACAGGTACCTATTACCACAAGGTACTAGCACGGAAACCGCAAGTAAACCAGTGCTGTAACAGGGCATACCATAACGAGCTAAACCACATTTGTGGTGAGTCAACACTCACCATCCATAACCAAAACTATGCCACCACTCGGGCACACCATAAGCTACAACCGCAGTCACAACTGTGCCAACACCAGGGCATACCTCGAATGGGTCAAACCTTGACTACAAGTCACAAAGTCACGAGCCACAGCCAGTGGCAAAGCACGAGTCGGAAAGGAACGACGCCACCACATGGGAACGGACTACTGGCTGATCAGGCCAATATCCAACCTGGACAACACAACACAAGAACAACCTCTCAGTCTCGTAGCCACGGACCCGTAGTCCAGCTACGGCTCCACAAACTCACAAGTCAAGCAACTAACTGTGGAGACTAACAAACACCACCACTACCTGCAGTCTCACACACTGCAAGCCCATGCCTGGCACCTTTAGGGACTCAGGCCCGAGCTCCCGAAAGTGAGGCACTAGAACAGAACTAGCTGGGGCCCAGTACATCTACTAGTGTTCGTACCCCCAACCACGAGCGCGCTACAAGCGACTGCACACCCACAAACCCAAGCCGCTGCCCTACTGTCGTCTTTCCCTCAGCTGGACATACAACTCAAACACAGGAGTGAGGGTGTCTAGGAAGACGACACAGACCTCGATGGTACCACACTGTACTGGGACAAACCCCGAGCACAACAAACACACGTGCCTGGCTCACAAAGAACCTGGGGTACCCGACTAGAGAGGCATTCCGAAATAGGCGCCGGACCACCACACTCGGCAAGCTCAAACTACGGTATATACACAAACACTTTCTATTACCAATTACGGTACATATGTTAGGAATAGCTTGTTCCAGTCACCTTGTGACTTACAAGCTAACCTACACAATCACACGCATAAACCATATTAATAATAACACCACAGCCTGTCATCGGTCACCTTGTGACCTCCACTGCCACACTAAACACAGTACACAATAATCACGTAATAACCATACTTATACTTTACTAATTATCCATCTAGGATAATCTATAAAAGATCTTAAAGGATCAAGGCAGGGTTCAAACATGAACTTCACTGCCACAACACCACAGACCAACACAATAATTAAGATACAATAAACACAATGACGTACGATGTGCCATCCACACACAAACCACATGCACGGCATCCTAACCACGTAGACACCATGTGTATAATACACCAGCCAGGTGCACCACACATCATTCACATAAACAACATGTCCAACACATGAACAGCACGCTCCAAGAGCGCTACAGGTGCCAACGCACCACACATACTACGTAAACACCAAGCCGATTACGTACATAACACATTAACCACATAAAACATGCCCACCTCGTGAGCAACACGCTTCGTGAGCGTAACAAGTGCACTGGCTCTACCTGTCATTGCTATGCACAACAAATACCACTAACCGGACATTCAAAATACAGAAAGCATGCATAACGGGACCTCTCAGCTGAGGTCGCGACAAGGGGCCAGGTCGCCTTCAGAACACGATGCCCAGACATGCCACATTCAAACCATGAACACGACGGATCGAGCTGTCGCGTTAACAACGCGACGCCCAGGGCTGTCGCCTTCGCAGGCAAAAACCCTAATCCGGGAGAAACTCCTCGGATCACCATTCCCGAACATTCAAACCACGATTAATTCATGTTTTCCATGCTTTAATGGATACCCTAGCATGGTATCTACTGTTAACAAAGCGGTAAACAACCTAACATGCAATTCACAATACAAATCGAGGTAGAACACCCTACCTTCACGAAGAACGCAAAAATCGGAGATCCCTCGGCGTTTCCCCCTCTCCACACGACGACCTCGCGGCGAGAACACGCCCCACGCACCTCCAGAACCTCGAATCGCTTGGAGAAACCCCGCAGCAGCTCCCCCTAGCCCAGCAGAGCTTGCCCCAGCTCTGTCCGGCCAAAACTCTCTTAAAAATGCACAGCGGTTGGGATCGCGACGTGCACCCCCGTCGCGACCTGATCGCGACTTAGGTGACCGTCGCCTTCCCAAGGCCGACGTCAGCTGACTGCCCGGCGAGCGACATGCGGCAGCCATGTAGACGGCGTCTGCCAAACAGCGGTAACAGGAACGCGACCCCAAGAGCCGTCGCGTTCAGATCGCGACGCAAGCCTCCATCGCGTTCACAGCCACAAGACCTGTGAGCACTTTGGGCCCAACGGCCGGCCCACCAAGCCTCACAACTCGCGCGAACGCCTGAAACACGCACTCATGAGCCACACATTGGCCACCAAACCCACTAAGCAGGGATCCGCAAAGATCCGAAAAACGTGCGATGTTACACCAGAGTACTTTATTCAAATCCAAACTAATACATAATGACTAACCAATGACTAACTAACTACTAAAAGTAAATGGTTGTCGAAACTGGTCACTCCTGAGCATCCTCCTCATTCCCTTCCTCGTGAGTGTGGTAATCCCCATCAGACTCACCTGAAACACATGAAATAATAGCGCAGGATGAGCGAATAATGCCCAGTAGGACTTAATATGTCATATAGACAAGCATGCTCTTACATGATTAATGTCTTATAAAGCAAGATAACTAGAGAGTACAGTCATGTAGAGTAAAGTAATGATGGCATGAGAATGATAACACTTGTACATGGAAAATAGCACAACATGTATGATAATGGATTAGCCATGTAACGATATAGCACGTAAAGTTGCACAACGGTGCACTAGTAACGATAGCACTTGTATAGATAGCACTTGAACTGATTGATTGATTGTCATAGATTAAATCTTGATAGTATAATGGCACTGGATGTATGCCAACATCCTGATCATTTTAACTCCCATGGGCAAATAGCACTTTTCGGGCGCTCCTCCCAGGACCAAATCGGGCCCTATTACGCGGCATAAGTCATGTTTCTTATTTTAGACAATCATATGGATGGCCAAATAGAGTACCAAGAATAGATGAGAGTAGTAGACGAATAGACGAGAGTGTTGAGAGAAAGTGAACAGATGAGAGTATAAAGACAGTAGATGAGAACAGTGATGTATTCGTAAAACAACGATAAACAAGCGATAATAACAGTTGCACAGCACTCAGTCGTGTGCCAGCAGTCTGGTAGAAGTCACAACTGCCCACTAGCTGTGCCATAACACAGACCAGAGGTCCGACGTGATCACAAGGTAAGAGTGACACGCTAAGACTGATGGATCGTGTTGATCCCTAAAAGTGTAAAAGTTTTAAGGGTACAACCAACTCATCGGCAATGGACGTCCGCCAAAGCCAAGAAAACTTACGGAGGCCTTGACAAGGAGTCCCTGATCCTGTTAGGAGTATTCCCAATGGAGAGGTGGTCCATGCCAAGAAGAAGTGTGTAAAAACAAGTGTCCGTCTTTCCTCGAGTGCTCGATGGCAGAGGGACGCGATAACGGTGTACAAAGTACGCGAATAAAATGAAGACAAATGTTATTAAAATAATTAGGGAAATTTAAGTGAATAATTACACTTAATTATCAGATAGATTATTGAGTAATTTAATAGGGTCTCATGGTAATTAATAATATTTAGTGGGTGGAAGTGTAAAGAAATCATGAGAGCATGTATAATCGTGCATACGACTTTTAATTAATTGAACTTATGTAATTATTACCAATTATTAATATTTAGATCAATACTATGCATAACAGTGCTTAATTAAGTTGAAACAAGGGTCAAATGGCATATATAGCAGGGGTATATTAGCAATTTAAGGTTCTGGCTACATTTTGAAATCACGACGGGGGTACCGTTCTGTTTCATGTCGTGACAGGTGGTCCAGCCGCGTTCTACTAAACCGGCCGGGCTGGCGTGAGCCGGGACAAACCGCGACAGCTCGGGCCGTCGTGTTCATGACGTGGAGGTCCGACCAGTCGTGACCCTTCTGAGATCGCGACGGGTTGGGCCATCGTGATTTCAAAAGGGCGGCCCGAACCCAGAAAGGGAAAACAGCCCTTTTCAGGTTGGGTCCATCCTTCCATGCATGATATAGGTCCCTTCTAAAATCAATATAAAATTGCACGAAGGTCCAAAAATCATGAAACTAGTTTTAAATGAAACTAGACATGTAGATGTATCATTAGGCATGAGTAATTAGAAAATAGACAAGTAATGGGCATACTTTAATTAGGTTACTTTTCGGTGACCTAAACATGCATAGTCATGGATTTTGATTTAATTAGCAAATGATGCATGATGAAAATTGGGGAAATAGAATCTTTTGAAGCCTAACATCATGCAGTATTTATGAGAATATTTGCAAGGCATGTAATCGAGTACATTCATGGATTGAAGGCAATTAAGTAGGTTCGGGTACATGATGATGACAAGGATTAGAGCATTTAATACTCTCTCATAGAGCAACAAAAATTAGGGATATCATAGGGCTTTGATAGAGGGGATCAAGGTCTTCTTAGGGTCGAGTTTAATTAGGTTAAGCTTGAGAGATTGCCTATCTTTTTGCGCTTGTAAAGAAATCCTAGGGCTTTGGACAAAGTAGAAGGTGAGATCCTCTTGCTCCAAGCCCTTCCTCTCCTTGCTCCTCGTCGTCAGCCTCCTCTCTTCGTTCTCTAGAGCTCCAGCAACGAAATGAGGCTTGGTAGATATGAATTAGAGGTCTATTAAGTTGTTTAAGAGTCCCTCTTTCTTCCAACTCTTCCTTCTCTTCAAACTCCTAATTTTCACATTTATCTCCCTATTTCCTAGCATTTATCCACCTAATATGATTGGGGAGAGGTCTAATTTCGTGGCCAATGGTTAGGATGGGATGAGGACTCCTTTTTAGGATAATTATGAGTTAATTAATGATTATCTTGACCCTTCTCCATTTATTATTAATTTAAGTACGAAATTAACTTAATTTAGCTCCCATTCAAAGATGAGCTCTTCATAATTCGGCCCACTCTTTTTGTTTGGACCACTAATATAACCCATCTTTTAATTTAGCTTAATATGCTTTGATTTAATTCCCTTTAATTCAATTATTCCCTCTTTAATCTAATTTAAATCTATTTATCACATTTATTAAAATTTCATTTTATTTAGGATTTAAAAATCAGAGTTGCTACAATACCATTCACAAGTTCGAGGAAATATAAAGGAAACTGCTCAAATATATATAAGATTTTCCATCTGACAAATATTTACATGAAATATATATAACAATTTCTCAACTGTAGCCAGGCACAAGTACAACAACAACCTGGGCATATCCCGAGGTGAACAAAAAAGAAGATTACACTACTGGTGGTGCAGACCCAACTGCGCTATGGTGCGGCTCCGAACTAGAAGAAGGGTGAGAAGCCTCCTGTTCTCCCTCACCTGAAAGGAGTAGGGGTGAGCCTTACAAGTCACTGGCTCAGTAGGAAAACTCCCCCAAAAGTCGAACAGAACCAAACTCCCAAGTATAGAAGCAGGAAGCTACGCTGAAAAGTTATAGAACTATCTACGTAGGATATTAAAACTGTAAATACTAATAATAACATGCATTAACATAAATCAACCTTTAATAAATAAACAGAAAATCTCGTCCATGTGTGCGTGCTAAAGTAGGAAAACGCTACATACGGGCCACGAAGACTGGTTCGCGACACCAGCCACTGACCCGGACAAACCACATAGGACTACCTCTCAGTTTCACAGCCACGGACGAAAGGTTCAGCTGCCGCTCCACTAGAACAGGCCAAGAAACTGTGGATACCAACTAACACCACTACTGCGGACCACACAGCCGCAGGCCCATGCCTAGCACCTTTAGGGACTCCAGCCCGAGCTCCCTAAAGTGAGGCATTGGAAAACAAGACTAGCTGGGGCCCAGTACGTCTATTGTTGTCCGTAACCCCCAACAGTGAGCGCGCTACAAGCGACAAACACAAACTCTCACAAGTCGTTGTCCCACTGTCGTCTTTCCCCCAGCCAGACGTACAACTTTACACAAGAGTGAGGGTGTCTAGAAAGACGACACAGTCCTCGACAATACACAAGTACCGGGACAAGCCCCAAGCACTAACGTGCCTAGATCACACAAAACCTGGGGTTCCCAGCTGAAGAGGTAACCACGGTAGGCGTCGTACTACTCGCCACGCACACACAAACCACGTGAACACCAAACAAACCACGTGAACAGCACGTTTCTCAAGCTCAACAAGTGCCGATGCACCGCTTACCATTGCCACAAACAATAAATAATGATAATCCGACAACCACATAACCATGCACAAACCCATTGCCATCGGAATCGAGAACATGACAGGGTCCACTGTCGCCTTCAGAATGCGACACCACGATATGTCGCGTTCATAAGGAGAATGTGATGGGTCGAGCTGTCGCATTCAGAATGCGACAGGCAGGTCCGTCGCTTTCACAGACAGTGACCTAAAACCGGGATTCCATCTCCAGAATCCCCATACAAACCATGCTATCTACCATGAAACCCAAATATTCAAGCTCTAAACACTACACTAGTATGGTATCTACTGTCTATAGCATGTAAAAACCACTAACATGCAATCTACGAAGAGAAACGGGGTAGAATCTCCTTACCTTCGTGAAGAACAGTGATACCCTGGCGTTTCCCCCACTCCGTACCACGTCCTCACGGAGAGACTGTAGATGCGAGATTTGGCCCATCCCCACGTGGATCATGGCCCAATAAGGCTGGTTTGACTGCTTGTTGACTTACCTCGGATCCCATGTAAATGTCCACATCGATTGCCACTGACTCACGGTTGACGGCAATGCCCCGTGATGTCGGCTCTAGTTGACGTCCACACATGTTGATGTTTGCATGGGGTTGACGGAAACATCACTTGACGTCAACCTTGGTTTACCTGGTCTGTGCAACTGCCCAAGAATATAGCCCACTTGCACCATTCTCTCACCCATGCAATGCATGGGGCCGTTCCCAACGAGCAAATGGGCCACCTTGGCACCCCCTTGACCCAGTAAAAATCCTACTTGGTCACCTCTCATTGGACTAAGCCTTTTTACAAGGATTGCCACATGTTTAAGTATGTTTCTTCACACTTAAGCATCCTATGCTCACTAGCTCCGCCCCCACTGCCCATATATGGTACTCCTTGGCCTTATAAGTGAGGGGAGGGAGATGCTAGATGAGCTGAAGCTTTGTTGCTTTGAAAGAAGAGAGAGAAAAACTTGAGAGCTTCCACCTTTGTTCCCTCTCTTCCTCTCAACACTTGGGATGTGCAGGAGGCTTCACCATGAGCTGGAGGAGCCCGCAAAGGAGCTACCAACGCCTACAAATGAGGATCATCTCCCTCTTCTCCTTCTCTTTCTCTCCCTCCTCTTCTAGTATTGCATGTTATTCACACACACACACACACACACACACACACACCCACTCTAGGCAAGTAGTGCACACTCCCTACACGCATAAAAGGGGTTTTCAAAACAAAAAACCAAAATGAGGGAAGAAGGGTGGTCATAACATTTGGCCACCCCTCTTCTCAAGCCCGCAACCGGTACGACGCTCTCCTTATGGGTCTCTTCTTTCATTTTTGGACGTTTACTATACTGCTCTAAGGTCTAATAGAGCCTTCTTTGTTGCAGGAACACTTCAAGCAAGACCGTGGAGCTTCTTCTCTTTGGCTGGCCAAAGAGGAGGAAGTTGAAGTCCCGCCATCCCCACTGCGAGAGGCCATGTCACGGCGCGATCATAATACCTCCTTGGGCACAGGTAAGGCCTTAGCGATCACCTCCCACTCATTTCATTTGCTGGTTTCTTTGTTTTCTCTTGGTCAACCCGGTCAAAGGGAAGTCAACGAGCAAGAACAAGGGTCAACCAGAAAACGTCCAACGCGCCACGAGGGAGCTCACTCAACGTTCGGGAAACCTCTGGAGTTTCAACCACTACAAGGTGCGGAACGGAACGTCCACAAGCTCTCTTTTGGCGATCACGGTGGGACAACTTCTGCTGCTGTGGGTTTTAGCTGCATGCACAGGGTAGGGACGAACGATCTTGACGTCTACCCAGGAAAACATCCACAACCTTTGTCGTTTATTTCATCTTAGCGTCCACATCTTGTGCCGTCAACTCCCTGTCAGCATCCATCGATCCTGCCGTTTACTATTTTCTAAGGAAGTTAACATTTACTGTGTGGCCGTTTATTTCACAAAGCTGTTTTTTGGCTGATTTTGATCTATTTTTCTTTTTGTTTGCTTCCTCTTTTATCACTAATGGTTCTGAGTCACGAGTTGGGTCCTTATTCTCTTCTGTTCTAGCCTCCCCACACATTTTAGGATAGCCCCTTCTTGATTCACAACCTTTTACTCGAGGATTCCCTCTCGGGTAAATCGGGTTGGCCTGAGGAGAACTCCCTAAGTCCCTAAATTCTGTGGATTCCCTCACGGTACGGGGCAGGAGGACCTTTACCCTCCCAGTTAGTTCGCCTATTCACCCGGCTTTGAGTGAGAAGTGAGAGAATTGGCCTCTATAAGTCTAACTAACACACAACTTCAACATTTGAAAATTTGGGACATTGTTTGACAACATTGTTTGATTAGAAATCCATATTTCTCCTAATAACAGTGTAGTTAATCAGTCTAATCATCTTAAAATCAGTAGGTTGTGTGTAATGGACACTTGGTTGAACTCTGTCAACATGACTAACAATCCGGCCTTTGAGTATGATGATAACATCAATGATGAATTTGTCGGAATGATTAACTCTAACATGCAGCCTGAAGAGTCAGTCCAATCCTCCTCTCAAGCCAACAATGAGGAGGTGAGTTTGAGGGTCAACCCCACATATGCCCAAGAAGTCCAAGATGACCCCGAATTCTCTAAACTCATGTCCCGCTATTCGCCTGAGGACATCATTTCTATGCTTTCCAAGCATACCGTTCGGGCGATGGCTTATCCTTCCTCACCATCTCCTTTCAATGCCTCCTCATCTAGGCCCACTCCTAGGCCCGTTACTCCATCCCGAATTCCTATCTCCCCTATTCCTCCTCCCACTCCTGCACCAACTCCTATTCCAACTCCTCCCTCTGTCTATCCACCTTATGTCCAACCCACACCCCCCACTCAATCTGAATCCATCTCCCGGTTGGAGATGGAGGGTCTTGTTAGGAGACTCTTAGCTGAGTATTTGTCCTTGTCCAAGCCTCATTCCCTTCAAAATTACTGCAAGCTCCCAATGCCTACTTTCCCCCGGGTTTCAAGGCCCCGAAATACCGCAAGTATGACGGGACCTCCAACCCCCAATTCCATCTCGCCGGCTTCACCATGGATTCCCACCGTGGTTTATATGATCGGCCTCATTTCACCTCTTCCAACAATCGTTAGAAGGGGAGGCTTTGAGGTGGTTCACTCCTTACCCGCATCGATCTCATTAACTTGACATAGTCTCCGAACACTTCATCTCTCATTTCTCTTACATGGCCACCCAAGTCCCCACACTTCCCGACTTGGTGACGGAAAAGATGAGGCCGGATGAAGACTGTCACCTTCGCCAACCTCTGGAGATCCATGGCTTCGAGGGCCGACCTCCCCATCCCGGAGTCCCAAGCCATAACCATGATAGTTACCAATACCACCCCTTTGCTCCGATCTATATTGATGCTTAGTGAGTTTCCCTCCTTCGTATACCTTTACAACCGAGCTAGGGTGGTCCAAAATCAAATTAAGGACTCCTCCCTCCCGCCATTCTTTGAAGGGAACCCTAAGGGACGCAAGGCTCCCACGGCACCTACCACCGAGGGGGTGATTGTCAATGAGTCCATTAGTGCTTGCAGTCAACCGTTGAGGCCCCCTAACAAGCCTTCCAATCTTGCCTCCAATCCTCACCGATTCCCATCACATCCCTCTAGGCCCTATTCTGTTGTTCCTCCTCCTTCTGGCTATACCCGTCCTGTTCCCAAGAGATCTCATTATCCTGCCCTCGCCGAATCCCTCGAGGACATATTCTTTGCCCTCATGTCTTGTGATGCCATCTAACTTCCCCCACAGAAGGAGGGTGTGCACCCAAGGGCCGATACTTCAAAGTACTATCCCTATCATAGGGCCCCTGGTCATGAAATCCACAATTGATTCACTTTCCGTGACTGGGTGTATGACATGAACGATCAGGGTAGGATCAATTGGGAAGACGTCAAGGTCATCATTGCCAAGTCTAGGTATACTAGAAGGGACTTTGGTATAGTGTAGAACCCCCTCCAACCAACCAACAACAACACCCCTCCTCCTCTAAGTCCCAGCAAAATGTCAACACCATGACGCATTGAGAACTTCGGGTTGTGAGGAGAGAACAACAATGGGGGGTAGAAGGTTTTGAGGAGTGGTACCCCTGTCCTTCCTAGAGTCCCAGGAACCCTCCACCACCGTGGATGCCATCTTAGAAGAGTGGCCCTTAGTTCTTATCCGACCCACTCGTCAGGACACCCATTCTATTCTCATTCCACCCTCCTATGAGTCATCCACCTATGGCTCTCAACCCCGCCAACTCATTCTCCCTAGGTCTCAGGAGGATGTTCATGTCACTCTCCGGAACCGGATTGTTCCCCAGTTCCACGGCCATCTCACGATGAGGAGGACAATGGACCGCCGCCACCTGCCGACACCGAATATGATATTCTGCAACATTTGGATAAGACTCCCGCAAGGGTGTCTATTTTAGAATTGATTCGGAAATCGCCATCCCATCAGTCCACCCTCCTCCAATTCCTCCAAAAGATCATGATCAACGATGACCTTTCTGCTAGTAGGGTGACCAATGCCATTCTCTCCCTCACCCAAGGTCCCTCCATCTCTGTAGTACCCCGGAAAATCCATTAATTAAAACTTATAGATAAATTGAAATTTTATCTATTAATAAATTCAATTAGTTAAAAAGGTGTGCATCATTATTGCATGCGTATAAACCCATATAAAATTTCATAAAATTAGTAGTTGTACTTTAAATAATGTTATCTAATGACCCATCATGAAATTTGGGCATAGAAAAATCATTTGGACTTAGTTTAAGAATTTATGCGACTTATTAGCGTAATTAAGGAATAAGTTGGAGAACCATTTATTTTATGAGCCAAAGTGGATTATAAATTAAAAATAAACATGTGGGAAGAATTTAAATAATATGGGTTGATAGCCCATTATGATATTTGGACCAATGGACAATTTTGGCCCATGAATAGATTCTTTAATAAGAAGATAATTACAACCCATTAAGTGAATTAAGTACATGGGTTGTACAATTAAGCTCACATGAGTTATTGGGCTAAGAGTAAGAGCCCAAAAGATGAAGGTTAGAAAATATTAGCATAAATAATATTAAATGAATTAATTGAATAAGTGTGATAAATAGATTTAAATAAGAATAAATGATGAATAAATAGAATTAAATGAATACCCATTAAGCTAAATTAGTAATGGGTTTTATTAATGGTCCTAACATGGATTGTTGGGCCCAAATATGAAGAGTCCATCATGAGATGGGAGATAATTTAGCCTAAATTCGGAGTTAAATATTAATAAATTAAAAAGGAGAGATAATGTCTAAATGGATGGTAATTATCCTAAATAGGAGTCTTTATCCCATCCTAACCCTTTGGCCATGAAATTAGGCCTCTTTCTTACCCTATTGGGGATAAAAGCAAGGAATAATGGGATAAATAAAGAAATTCAGAGTTTGAATGGAGGTGAAGAGGTTTAACTAATTAGGACTCTTAATCAACCCTATACACCTATAATTTGTCCCAACCAAGTCTCATTTTATTGCTGAGACTTTGGAGGACGAAGAGAGGAGCTTAGGACGAGAGGAGCAAGAAGGAAGGAGCTTGGAGCAAGATGATTTCATCTTCTACCTCGTCTTCAACCCTAGGTTTTCTTTACAACGTAAAAATGTAGGCAATCTCTCAAGCTTAAATTGTGTAAAAATTACCATAGGTAGTCTTCATGATCCTCTTTGAAAGCCCTCTAATTTCGCTCTATTTTGTTCTTCCATGAGGGCGAATTAAATGCCCAAACTTCTATTAACATGTTGTGCCTGAACCATCATGTTTGTGTTCAATCCTCATTTGTACATGATCCCATGTCCTTAAATAATTCTCATAAATACTACATCCTGTTACCTTTCAAACGCCCCTATTTTCCCTAATTTTCATCATGTATTCGTTGCTAATTAAATCATTCTTCCATGACTACACATGTTTAGGTCACTGAAATGTACCTTGTTAAAGCATGCACAAACCTTGTCCTTCCTAATTACTCATTCTTGATGATAGATCTATGAGTCTACTTTCATTTAAAAGTAGTTTCATGATTTTTGGATCATCGTACGAATTTATATTGATTTTAGAAGAGCATTGTATCATACTTTAGAGGGAAGGACCAAAACCCAAAAGGGCAAAATGCCTTTTCTGGGTCGGGCCGCTCCTCTGAAGTCAGGACGGCCCGACCCGTCACGACCTCAGAGGGGACACGGACGGCCGGACCGTCGCGATCTAAACACGACGGCCCGCACCATCGTGCCGGGCCGGCCGGTTCGGCTGTCGAGCCCTGGAACCCCATCGCGACCTGATCGTGACGGCCAGACCCGTCGCGACCTGATCGTGACAACCAAAGCCGTCGTGACCTGATCGTGACGGCCAAACCCGTCACGACCTGAACATGACGGCCAAACCCGTCGCGACCTAAACGTGACGGCCATACCCGTCACGACATCAGTATTACGGCCAGAACCTATAATTGCCTATGCAACCCTACTATTATTACCATTTAAACCCTAGTTAACTCTAATTAAATACTGTCATGAACTATAATGACTTATTAGTCAATAATGAGTAATGTTTACATGAATTAATTAATTTAAAAGCTATGTGCATAATCCATTATGCTCTCTTGATTTCTTACACATGCACGCACTTAACATTCATGTTTGCCATTAAACCTTATTAAATTACCCAATAATGTATCTGGTAATTAAGTGAAATTAATTACTAAATTCCCCATTTTATTAAATGACACATGTCATTGTTTTATTCGCGTGTTTTGTACACCGTTATCGCGTCCCTCTGCCTTCGAACACTCGAGGCAAGACGGACAATGTTTCGTTACACACTTTCTCTTAGCATGGACCACCTCTCCATCGGGAATACTCTCGACTGGGCCAGGGACTCCTTGTAAAGGCCTCCGTAAGTCTTCTTAGCTTTGGCGCACATCCTTAGCCGACGAGCTGGTTGTACCCTTAAAACCCATTACACTTTTAGGGATCAGTACGATCCAAACAGCCGTAGTATCTCTCTCTTATCTTGGGATCACGCCGGACCATCTAGCCCGTGTTTATAACGCGACTAGTGGGCGGTGGTGACTTCTTCTACCAGACTGCCGGTACCCTACCTAGTGCCGTGTAACTGTTACTATCATGATTTAACATTATTTTATGATATGCCCCTATCTCATCTACTATCCTTGTAGTCTCATCTATTCACGTTCACTCTACTATCTCGTCTATTCATCTAGTACTCTCTTGAGACTCTTGAGCTGTTGTGGCTCCTATTGCTTGTACTATACTTGATTGTCTAGCGCTATAATATGGGTCTTGTGACTCTATTGACTTGAATGCATACTGTGTAGGGCACAGAGAGTGTCCGAGGGGCTCCAATCTAGTCTTGGGGGCAGAGAGCCACCTGAAAATACCTGCAGGGGCTATTGTCGGTGTCTGCATTGCACCGGTTCTGACTGACTATTCTAAGTTTGCTAGACATCTGACTGTTATGCTATTACTGTTAGTCTGATGAGTTCAGACATACTGTGCGATTACTGTGCTATCACTGACTGTTACTGAACGGCTACTATCCTAGAGTGACAACTGTCGTATTCTTCTAGTGCACCGTTGTGCAACAATACACGCTATCTTGTTACATGCTATCTCGTTACATGACCAGTCCTTTATCATCCTAGTTTTGTAATATTCTTGTTGAATGTATTATCGTTCTCTTTCTATCATATGCTATTACTTTCTTGGCTATACTTGATCGTTCTCTCTAGTTAACCTACTTTACAAGACATTAATTACTTAAAGCATGCTTGTTTACATGAGATATTAAATCCTACTGAGTGTTATTGCTCACCCTTCGTTATTTGTTATTGTGTTTTCACGTAAGTCGGATGATGACCCTACACTCACCAACGAGAATGGACTGAAGTGATGAGCGACCTAGAGTCATAGCGATGGAATGACCTTAGTATCATAGAGTCTAGTTAGATATTTGCTTTGTTATCTTTTTCAATGTAATGAAGTCATTGAGCCCTATGTTTAGGCTCTGAATTAGTGGTTGTAATAGTTTAGGTGAATTATCAATAAAATGAAGAGTTTATTACAATTTATTGTTCATTAGATGCTTTGATATTTGTGACTGTACGTGTTATTGTAGTTACCATACACGTTGTTCATGCCTCCCCGATTTATTCCGCTGCTAAATTGGTGGGGCATGACAATCTCCTTCTCAGACAAAGATCTAGTAGCCCCCGAGTGTCGTTCACTCCCTCTTTGTCTCACCATCACCCTCAACGGGGTCTCGGTGGACTCTACTCTCATCGACACCGGGGCATCCATTAATGTCTATCCGATGAAGACCCTTAAGCAATTGGGTTTGGGGGGGGGGGGGGGGGGACAATCTGGAGAAAATCTGCTCCACTATCGCTGCCTATGACAACTCCAAGAGGGTTGCCAAGGGAAAGATCGCTCTTTAGTTGGAAATAGGACCAGTCACTGTGTCTTCCGAGTTCCTAGTCTTGGATGTCGATCCTGCCTACAAGGCCATTCTTGGACGCCCGTGGCTAGAGCAAACTCTAGGGGTCCCTTCCACCGCCCACCAATGCTTTAAATTTCCATTTAATGGGCGCGTTATTAAAATTAAGAGCATCCCTACCGTGGAAACACTCAATTCTATCACTTCGGAGCAGATGCCACACCTGTTCATTCCGGACAAGGGGAAGAAACCCGTCACGTCCATCTTTGATTTCCCCTCTCCCCTTGATTTAAACCAACCTTCCTTTTCAAATGAAGAATTTGAGGCCACTGCATGTCCCCAAGGGAAAGGTTGGGAGGTGATGGTGAAGATCGGCTACATTCATGGCCGAGGGTTGGGTAGAGACAGTCAGGGTCCTGTCAATAGTGTTCAGGTTAAGAGGTTGTTAGCTAGGGCTGGTCTAGGTTTTCATCCAGACCCTATTCACCCAGATCCATTCATACCCTACGAACCTCTTACATGGACCCTGAAAGAACATTTCTTTCGGGACCCATTCAACCGGGAACAAGGGAACCTGTGGTAGAAGAATTATCCAAATCGGAGAATGAGGAAGAAGAGGAAGCTGCTGAACTTGAGGAAGTCTGCGAGGACTTCGGCCTTCTCTCGCTCTTTGGTTCCGACCCCCCATCTCCATCTTCGTCCCCATATCTTTCATCTTCTCCCCTAGCTGAAGTGTGCTCGGCACACGAGTCCCTTTCTCCAACCACTTCTTTCTCCCTCCTTTCCCAATCTGTCCTCCCTCC
The DNA here is from genome assembly GCA_014218235.1 of Colocasia esculenta. Lineage (NCBI taxonomy): Eukaryota > Viridiplantae > Streptophyta > Magnoliopsida > Alismatales > Araceae > Colocasia > Colocasia esculenta. The sequence goes on along the minus strand of CM024763.1, from coordinate 45,614,290 downwards.
ATTCCTCACCTGGCCAGTCGGAGCAGCCTTGAGTCAACAACTCATGGTTCTGAGCCTTGACTCCCAAAAGAAAAAGTCAATTTTCAAAGGTGGGAATGTGAGGTCTTCGTCGAGCATCCTTCCTCCATGGAGTCTCTTGCAATCGGCACAGGGCCGATGCTTTCCAACCTAAATTTCCATTCTCGCCCATCTAGGGGCACTTCTCCTATACATAGTCCTGTACATAGTAGTTTAGATTCAGGCTTAGGGTCAGGTCTAGGTTTAGAGGAGTCTGGTCCCTCTCAGCCATGCATTCACAAGGAGAAGGGTAGGCAAGTTCCTGCCCGTTATGTTTTGGCCTTGGCTAAGAGGTGTGTTAAATTAAGTCAAGTCTCGGAGTTTCTTGAGAAGCATGCTCTAGTGGAATCAGATTTTGAAGAAGGAGACTCTGTACATGATGGTTTAGGGGTATACCTGCTAGATCTTGATGAGAATGATGAGCCTAGAGATCTTGGGTTGGAAGAAGAGGACCCAGTGAGCTCCTATATGGATGGCACCAAGAGGTTCGATGAGCCGACCATGGCTGCAGACGAGCCAACCAAAGAGATCAACCTGGGCACCGAAGAAACCCCGAAGGTAGTTTTGATTAGTGCCAACTTGAGTGTAGAAGAAGAAGAAGCCATTGTAGCTATCCTCAAAGATTTTTCCGATGGTTTTGCCTGGTCCTACGAGGACATGCCGGGGCTCGACACCTCTTTGGTTGAGCACCGTTTGGTCTTAAAAACCAATGCAAAAGCCGTAAAATAAAATCTAAGGAGGCTACAACCCAAGCTTGCACTCAAGATCAAAGAGGAGGTTGATAAGTTGCACAAAGCCAAATTCATTAGGGTTGTGCTTTATCCGCAATGGGTAGCTAATATCGTCCCTGTGATGAAGAAGGACGGTAAGGTTAGGATCTGATGGATCGAGAAATGATGTGGACAATATCTAGAAGGGGTTGAATAGATCTATGCCAACTATTGCAGAAGCTTAACCAATTTTGAAAAATTCTTGAATCAGAGACAAATTGAAAACATATTTCACAGATCTGAAGAGTGATTAAGTGAGTTGTGCAATCGGAGTGTGTGAACATTAATAGATGTGAATTCGAAATGCAAAGAGAATTCAAACCATAATCAACCACTGCACAGAGATTTAGGTGGTTCGGAAATCACACCATGTGATCCTACATCCACCCCTCACACAATGAGGATCCACTAACAAACTTGGGCACACCACCCCCTGGAGCCTGACAACTCCAACAACCTGAGTTTACAACTCACACGACCTCTAGAGCAAGACTACTCTACAACCCTGAGCAAGACTGCTCAATAACAACTTGAGTACACGACTCAAAACCACTGAGCGCAAAGGCTCACAAACACTTGCTAGAAAGAAACACAAGACTCAGATCCTCTAGCAATAGATCTGATCTATCAAGAGTTCATTCATGAGACTTATGCAACAACACATGCACAGTCTCAGAATGACTCATAAGAGACAAAGAGAAATGACGAATTGTGTAGAAAGTCCTTGCTCTTCAACTATACTCCCTTGTAGAAGATCGAATTTCGAAGAGGCTTGAATTCTTGAAGTCCCTGGCCGATGCTCTGCACTCTGATCTTTGGGATCTTCCTTGAAGTCTTCTCAATCGATTGCTTCCACTTGATCTGCTTCCTTGAAGTGATCCAATTGCATCTTCAATGATCAAACTCCACTTCTCATGCTTGGACAGATGAGAATTGGCTTGAGGAAACACCAGAGAGAGGAGCAGGGAGGAGAACTCTTCATGCCGCGAAAAAGGACTGCTGGAAAAGATGGGTGGGATGGGGATGGCCCTAAAGGGTTCCTTACGTTGGATGGCCAATAGGAAGGTATTTATACCCTAAATAGTCCAAAAACCCTTGGGGTATGTGGGCACACGATCCAAGGCCAATCCATCAATTCCCTAGGGTGCCATGTGTCCAGGAGAAACTTTAACTTTGTCACAGAGTTTCCAGAGTGTCTCGACCTGCCCATAGGTGTGTCGACACACTGTCCCAGACTGGGCAAAACAGTTCCCTGGGAGAGGCATCTTGTCGACCTGAGATAGTTCAGTGTCGACCTGCTGTAGCCAACTGAAAAATAGACCTTCTGGGAAGACTCTCTAGTGTCGACCTGACTGCATCTGGTGTCGACCTGATGTAGAAGCCTGTTGACATGTTTCTCTCTGGGAGCTGTCTCTAGTGTCGACCTGACTTGGGCTAGTGTTGACACTAGTTGACCATTTCTTCATCTTTTGGCTTAGGGCTTGGAGCATTGTGTCGACACCAGTATGGGTATGTCGACACTACCCTTGCAATAAAAGTTGTCCCTGAGAAATAAACATATAAATCATTAGTCCATTGATTTGTCATGATATAAATGATAAATATGTTTGGAAACATGCTTTTTAAATGTGGTCATAACATGTGTGGTGCATCTAACATGTTTCAGTTATTTTGCATTAAAATCACATCTTGTCATCATCAAAGAGGGGGAAATGAATTATATTCACACTCAACCCAACAATCGATCTCCCCCTTTTTGATGATGGCAACATTAAGTTCATATGAAGTGAAGTTTCACTGAAATGTGATTTTAAGCTTTTATTTACTCAACACTCAGTTTGAAAAAACATTGATTGGCACTGAGTGATGTTTCATTTCCTTTATTCATACTTGTCAAAGACCTTTGAAAAAACTTTAGTAACATTTGAAATTTGCACACATTAGAGACACAATGTTACTAGTGATGAACTATTATCACAAAATGCCAAGCAGCTTGACAAGCATCCATTCATTCATGACACTCATTCAAAGATTCAATCACATTCAAGAAAAAAGATGCTTCTTGTCATTTTTGCAAAAAATGTCATTTCATTCAAAAAGGTATGTGCATTACAATCTTTCAGAATGAGACACTTCAGAAAAACTTTTACAATATCCATGCTTTCTATCTTTCTCCCCCTTTGACATCATCAAAATAAGATACATTAGCACGAGGAGGAGGAGGAGAGGAGAATGGGTTTCAGATAGTCTCAATATCCGTCAATCTTTTCTCTCCATTGATGTCAAGCTGAACTTCATCTGAGCTTGGATAGTTGAGAGTCTTGTATGCAAGATGTTCCATTCTTTCAGAATTCTCTGACATAGTTGCTTGAAGCACACTGAAGTCAGCTGAAAGGGGCTGTGAAGATGAAGAGGAACCAGCTGTCCCACCATGTCTGTGCAAAGATTTGAATTCCTTTTTCAGATCAGACATTTCTTCATCAATATGAGCAGATAAGTTCTTCTGCTCTCCAAGTCATCTACCAGATGAGCAAAGGATAATCTGGTCTTAGAAATCTGAGAGAGTGTTTCTTTGGTGTTGAATACATCAGCCTAGGAATTTGCCAAAATTCCCTGAAGAACTTTCCAACTTCTCTTGATGTTCTTTCAGTTCAATAGAAGGATCTGCCAAAGTTCCAATCACCTATTAAACCTTTGGACTGCATGGTCTGAGGCTGCTTTTGCTCAATGAACTTTGCAGACATTGTATTCTCAACCTCTGTACCTTCAATTCAAAATTCTTTGTCTTTGCTGAATGGAAGTGTTGAAGGCATCAAAATTTCATTTAGAAATGAGTATAATTCTGGTGGTACAGAAGGTCCACCAAAGGTATAGGATGTTTGAGCTTGAGGTTGGGGAGTGAAAGAGGGAATTCCATTTCAGGGTTTAGTGAGGAAGAGGGCTAAAGTTGAGGTGAAAGTGGAGCATTCAGGGGACATCAACTTCATTCTCAACATGAGGCTGATCCTCATTTACTGGAAGCTGGCCCTCATTTGCTGGACGCTGATCCTCTTGAGCTGGAGGCTGGTCCTCTTGAGCTGGAGGCTGGTCCTCTGGAACCACAGGGGCCTCAACTACAGTGGCCCTCTCCTAACTTGGTCACCCTCAAGCCTAAACCCATAAACATTTGAACATGCTTGAAATAGTAGATGTTGGATTTGGGAATCGGCTTAGATTTCTCATTAACTAGAGACACACCAAAATGCTTGAAGACTTGAGTCAAGTGAGCTGCATAAGGAAGAGATCTATTGAGATCTTTCCTGGTTGTCTCAGAGATGATTTGGTACATTATGACATGGAGGTTGACCTTTATGTCTTTTTTCATACAATATATCACAAATCTTTGAATATCTGTGAGTCTATCCCTTCCACCACCTTGAGGTGTGATGATAGTGGTGAGAATGTGATGGATAAGTCTCAACACAGGTGGAAAGGTGTTTGTGTTGAACTTAGTGACATGTGTCTGCCTGGGATCAGACTCATCAGCTTGCAATCTAGTCAAGATAGTGTAAGCTTCATGAAGGTCAAACTCAAAATTATGGTAATCGGCTCCTTCATCTGGAATTTTGAAAAGGGTGGCTGCTAAGGCTGTGGGCATATCTATCACAATGCGTTTGACCTCAGATTTGTAACCGACATCAGTGCATTCCAAATTCATGTAGAATTCTTGGACAAGACGAGGATAAATAATCCGAAATTCAGAGATAAAAGGTAACTAAGTCTGAAATGAGAAGAAACTCCGAATTTCTGGAAATGCAGCTGCTAACTGAGTATCTGTCAAATCGACTGCCCTTGGTTTCAAAATCATCTTTCCTTCACGAACTGACTTGGAAGGGGTGGCCTCAGAAGATGAAGAGGATGATTCCTCAGAACATCAGGAGAAGAGACCAAAATTCGACGCCTACGGTTTACGGACCCCCTACCTCGAACATAGGATGTCCTACCTCTCTTGGTAGAGGAAGGAGATGCAGAGGAAGGCCCTGGCTGCTCAGCAGGGTCATGGCGCCTCTTGGTTCTCCTCTCAGTGGGAGGTGCATCTTCCACCGGAATGAGCCGAGCTGTGGCCCTGGACCTTGCTCCACGGTGAGGGGCTTGCTTGGGTGCCATGGAAGCAAGATGGAGTGGAATAGCAGAGGAGGAAAGCGAGGGAATGGGAGGAAGAAGGACAAGGATGGGTTGGAGGAGGGAAGAAGGTGGAATGGGTGTCGTTTTCAAAGGTGGAAGGCGGCCATGGGTCGACCTTGCATATAAAAGGAGGTTTCAGAGGTGCAATACCCTGTAGGTACAAGATGACCCTTAACCGTGCCCACGACTTGAATCAGCCTGCAGGGGTAAGTGTCGACACTAGAAGAGGTTAGTGTCGACCTAGGCTGAAGTGTGTCGACACTAGATTGAGGTAGTGTCGACCTGGCCTGATGGAAAGTTGAGATTTGAGTATGGAAAAATTTGTGAACTTTGGTCCATTCAGCTTGATATGCTCTTGGAGGTCCAAGGTTTTTTATGAATTACTTCCTTTGAGTTTTTCTTATTTTTCAAATTTTTATTTGAATTTTTGTTTTTGTGGTTTGTGTTTGTTGATGTTGAGCAGGTCGACCTTCCCTTGACTGGTGTCGACACCACAGTCACAGAATCCTTCTTTTTGTGGACTGGTGTCGACCTGTCAGGTGACTGTGTCGACCTGGTTGACTTCTTTTGGTTCTGTGCTTTTGAATTTTTGTTTGTTTTGCTTGATGTTTGTTTGATTTCAGTGTTCTCAAGACTAGAACCTTTGACAATTTAATCAATGGTGCTTTATCCTTTTTCTCACCAGATTTGTCTTTCTTAGGTTTTTGTTTATTGAATCCTAGTCCATGAAATTTGATTTCATTTTAGCTCCCAGCAAGGCCTCCAAATTATATTTACCTTTTGTGAAGGTTTCAATGACTTCATCCTTTTCTTTTAGCTAGTTTTCCAAGGTTTTGATTTCTTCGACCTTTTGTTGTTTATCTTGTTTTCCATTTCCAGCTTTTCAGATAGTTCTTTAAATTCATGGGTGGCCTTTTGAGAGGCAAGCTTAAGTTTATCAATTAAGTTCAGGAGATTTTCTTTTCTTCATTAAGTTCAGCTACCTCATTTTCCAGTTCACAAATTCTTTTATTGTTGGATTGGTTATTGTAAATGTTTTCAATTTTCTTTTTGAGATGTTTGTTTTCTTTCCTAATTTCAGAGTATTTTCAACAAGCTCAGCATATGCATCTTGCCAATCCTCAATTGAAAAGTCATCAAAAGATGTGCTTACCTTTCCATCTGAGCTATTCGCCATGAAGTAGATTTCCTCACTTTCAGAGCTTGAGGATTTTTCTTCTTTTTCCTTTTCACTTGAGTCTTCATCAGACCAAGTGGCTACCATGGCCTTTGGCTTCTTGAACTTGTGAATCTTTTTGTTCTTTCCTCTTCTTGTTTTCAGGACATTCTCCCTTCATATATCCTGGCTTGTTGCACCTGTAACAAATGACAATTTCGTCAGATTTTTTATTCTTATTGGAATTAACATTGGAAAAGGAGGTGTTTCTTTTACCTGAAGAAAATTTATTTTTCCCAGAAAATTTTCCTTTTCTATATTTTAAGAATTTTCTGAATTGCCTGGTCATGAGGGCAATCTCATCCTCATTTGACTCAGACTCATCAGAACTGGTTTCTCCAGACTCTTGTCTTTGTTACTTGAAGAGGCCTTTAGTGCTACTGGCTTGGTTTTAATTATATGTTCTTCATTTCTTTTTAAATTGATTTCATAAGTCATTAAGGACCCTATCAATTCATCCAAAGAAATTTTGGACAAATCTTTGGAGTCTTCAATGACTGTAGCCTTGGTGTGCCAATTGAAGAGAGAGAACGTAGAATTTTCCTTACCAAGTCAGCATCTGAATAATCCTTACCTAAGGCCTTCAGTCCATTTACAATGATCATAACCTGGCAAACATTTCAAAAATTGTCTCATTAGATTTCATCATAAACAATTCATATTCAGAGACAAGAATGTTAGCTTTAGTTTCTTTCACCTGAGATGTTCCCTCATAGAGTAACTCGAGTTTATCCCACATCTCTTTAGCAGATTTGCACATTGAGATTCTCGAGTACTCCTTAAGGTGGACTGCACATTGGATCATGTTCATGGCACTATAATTTAGAGTGGCCCTCCTAATCTGTTCCCTAGTCCAGGTCTCTTCCTCCCCCTGATTCTCATATGGACCTACTTCGACTACCTTCCATATTTCGTTGTTTTGGGCTCTAAGGAAGACCTGCATTCTATTCTTCCAATAGGTATAGTCTGTCCCATTGAAAAAGGGTGGACTATTAATAGAGTGACCCTCAGCCATGAACCCTCTTGAATCCATTAAGACAATTAAATGGTGCAAAGAAGAGATACTTAATAAACAAACAAGCAAACAATCAAGACATACAGAACAATCAAAAATTACTCAGATCAAATCAGATCAAGTGTAAACCCGCTCTGATACCAATTGAAGGATCGAGAAATGATGTGGACAAGATCTAGAAGGGGGGTTGAATAGATATATGCCAACTATTGCGGAAGCTTAACCAATTTTGAAAAATTCTTGAATCAGAGACAAATTGAAAACAGATTTCACAGATCTGAAGAGTGATTAAGTGAGTTGTGCAATCGGAGTGTGTGAACAAGTTAATTAGATGTGAATTCGAAAGACCCTATGCATGCATCTAACGCAAAGAGAATTCAAACCACAATCAAACCACTGCACATAGATTTTTAGGTGGTTCGGAAATCACACCATGTGATTCCTACATCCACCCCTCACACAGTGAGGATCCACTAACAAACTTGGGCACACCACACCCACTGGAGCCTGTCAACTCCAACAACCTGAGTTTACAACTCACACGACCTCTAGAGCAAGACTACTCTAGAACCTTGAGCAAGACTGCTCAACAACAACTTGAGTACACGACTCAAAACCACTGAGCGCAAAGGCTCACAAACACTTGCTAGAAAGAAACACAAGACTCAGATCCTCTAGCAATAGATCTGATCTATCAAGAGTTCATTCATGAGACTTATGCAGCACACATGCACAGTCTCAGAATGACTCAGAAGAGACAAAGAGAAATGACGAATTGTATAGAAACTCCTTGCTCTTCAACTATACTCCCTTGTAGAAGAACGAATTTCGAAGAGGCTTGAATTCTTAAAGTCCCTGGACGATGCTCTGCTCTCTGATCTTTGGGATCTTCCTTGAAGTCTTCTCAATCGATTGCTTCCACTTGATCTGCTTCCTTGAAGTGATCCAATTGCATCTTCAATGATCAAACTCCACTTCTCATGCTTGGACAGATGAGAATTGGCTTGAGGAAACACCAGGAGAGCAGGAGCAGGGAGGAGAACTCTTCATGCCGCGAAAAAGGATTTCTGGATGGCCCTAAAAGGGTTCTCTTACGTTGGATGGCCAATAGGAGGGTATTTATACCCTAAATAGTCCAAAAGTACCCTTGGGGTATGTGGGCACACGATCCAAGGCCAATCCATCAATTCCCTAGGGTGCCATGTGTCCAGGAGAAACTTTAAGTCACAGAGTTTCCAGAGTGTCTCGACCTGCCCATAGGGTGTGTCGACACACTGTCCCAGACTGGGCAAAACAGTTCCCTGGGAGAGGCATCTAGTGTCGACCTGAGATAGTTCAGTGTCAACCTGCTGTAGCCAACTGAAAAATAGGCCTTCTGGGAAGACTCTCTAGTGTCGACCTGACTGCATCTGGTGTCGACCTGATGTAGAAGCCTGTTGACATGTGTCTCTGGGAGCTGTCTCTAGTGTCGACCTGACTTGGGCTAGTGTCGACATAGTTGACCATTTCTTCATCTTTTGGCTTAGGGCTTGGAGCATTGTGTCGACACCAGTATGGGGTGTGTCGACACTACCCTTGCAATAAAAGTTTGTCGCTGAGAAATAAACATATAAATCATTAGTCCATTGATTTGTCATGAATATAAATGATAAATATGTTTGGAAACATGCTTTTTAAATGTGGTCATAACATGTGTGTGCATCTAACATGTTCCAGTTATTTGCATTAAAATCACATCTTGTCATCATCAAAATATGAGGGGAAATGAATTATATTCACACTCAACCCAATAGGATCTGCATAGATTTCCGTGACTTTAATCGTCCTTGCCCTAAGGACGATTTTCCTCTCCCCTACATAGATGTCCTAGTGGGCAATACTGCCAGTTTTGAGATGTTGTCTTTCATGGATGGTTTCTCTTGGTATAATCAGATCCGTCTGGCGGAGGAAGACCAGAGAAAACTTCTTTCACCACGCCTTGGGGGACTTATTATTATGTCGTGATGCCCTTCGGTTTGAAGAATGCGGGAGCAAACTATCAAAGGGCAATGATGGCAATCTTTCACGACATGATGCTTGTGCACATGGAGGTCTACGTTGATGATGTCCTGACTAAATCTAGAACTCGACATGGCCATGCTGAGGTCCTCCGGAAGTTCTCCAACGGTCTAGGGAACATAAGCTCAAGACGAACCCCAAGAAGTGTATTTTTGGTGTATCCTCAGAGAAGTTGCTGGGGTTCATAGTTAGCAAGAGGGGAATTGAGATCGATCCTAATAAGGCCAAAGCAATAATCGACATGCCTCCTCCTAGGAATATCAAGGAAGTTAGAGGGCTGATTGGTAGACTTCAGTTCAATAGGAGATTCATTTCTCAACATTCAAACCGTTGTAAGCCCTTCTATGAGATGCTTAGAGGAGATGCTAAGTTTGATTGGAACGATAAGTGTCAAAAGGCCTTTGAAGAATTGAAGAGTTATCTTTTCAATCCCCCTGTTCCCGCTCCTCTGGTCTCGGGTCGGCCTTTATTGCTCTACGTGTCAACCACTGAAGATTCCACTAGAGTTGTTTTGGCCCAATATGACGACGAGAAGAAGGAGATGTTGGGTTCATATTCTGGAAACTAAGTGAATTCACATTCTAGTGATAAATGAAAGTCAAACAATGTTTTTAATGATGAATGAGTTGAATTGAGGTTTCATACATGTCAATTAACATGATACAATATTTGGTTATCTATGTCTTCATTATACCTAACTATACATGTTTTATCATGTAGGTACAAGTGCATATAACCAAGCCTTCTCAAATCATGAGAAAATGATCACAAGTATAGTGTATACATGTACCTGTGGACAGACCCAAAGGCATATGTCGACAGATGCCACAGTTGTGATCAGACAGAAAAGTACTGAGAGCACCTGTCGACAGATGCTCAGAGACCTGTCGACAGATGTCACAGACAGAAATGCCAGAGTTCTGTGTTTTGGCAAAACTGACTCTGCTTGTCGACAGATAGGTGTCGCCTGTCGACAGATGCCACAGGCCAGAGCAACCTGAAGTCTATCTATTGCAAATCTGTTGCAATCTGTCGACAGACACTCAGCACCTGTCGACAGACGCAGAGGATCTTCAAATACGGAAACCTTCTTTCATATCCAAGATTGTGTTTTCAAGTCCCACGACTCTCCACATGAAAACACAACTATATAAGCATCCTTTTGAAGAGAATCTCGTACAGAAGCAGCCACAACCAAAAACCCTAAAGCCAAGTCCAAGAGAAAAGAGTTGCTGCTGCTCTGCTTCAAGTCTGCAGTGCAGAGACCGAAAGATCTGTTGATCCTGCAGTACTGAAGATAGATCGTCGTGGATTCAACCTTCTCCATCAATCCAAAGCAGTCAAGTCGAAGTTTGAACTCCATCCAGGCGTTCTCAGAAGAGTTCCACATCAGGATTTACTCCTATACTCTGAACTCTTCCTGTTTCATAACTCTCATCAACCGTGTGTGTGTTTGTGTGATTCAAGCGTCTCTTGTGCTTGAGATCACGTGTGTGTGTTGTTCTGATCGTGGGTGCACATCAGAAAACACGTGTGTGTGTGAGTTGTAGTCACCGAACTCGCTCATAAGCAGTTTATTCTGTGTGTGTGTGTGTGTCGTGGACGTAGGATACACTGTTGTGTACTCCGAACCACGTAAATCTGCGTGTCTCGTGGTTTGATCATTTCTACGATAGATGTTTGATAGACACGTTGCATATTCACATGCTAGATAGGTTTCTACATCATCTACACATAGTTTAGATCTTGATACTGTATTGATAATCTGTGCTTTAAGAAAAAGAACGTGATAATAGTTTTTGAGAGACAGTAATCTATTCAACCCCCCTTCTAGATTACCATATTGGGAATTCCGCAACCCTTCAATTGGTATCAGAGCCGTGGTTTCTCCGATTTATTGCTTTATCTATTTGATCTTACGATCAGGAGATTCACGGTCAAATGGAATCTACCAAGGGGTATATGGCCGAGGGACACTCTATGACCAGGCCACCCTTCTTTGATGGCACTGACTATCCATATTGGAAAAACCGCATGCAGGTGTTTCTACGAGCACAAAACTTTGAATTGTGGAAGATAGTCAGAACAGGACCATATGGATTGCCTCAAGACGAAGATACATGGACCAAGGACCAGATTGCAAAAGGGACACTCAACTGGAGCGCCCTCAACATGATGCAGTGCGCCGTCCACCCAAAGGAGTACTCGAGAGTCTCCACATGCACCTCAGCTAAGGAGATGTGGGACAAGCTCGAGTTGATATATGAAGGTACGTCTGAGGTAAGAGAATCCAAGGTAAGCATGCTAGTCTCAGAATATGAATGTTTAAGATGAACCGTGATGAGACAATTTCTGACATGTTTGCTAGATTCAGTCAATTGCCTTGAAGGCTTCCAACAAAGTATCTTCAGATTACAAAAAGGTGCCCAACAGGAAGGGTCTGAGTCTGAAAACCTCTACTGATAGTGAGAATGATGAAATGCCATGCTCACTAGACAGTTTAAGAAGCTTCTAAATTCAAGAGAAGAGGTTCAGGAAACTCCAAACCTTTCCAAAAAAGCACCAACAGGTTTGATTCGCCAATCCAAAAAATCTGATGTTGTGTGCTATGAGTGCAAGAAAGCAGGGACACATGAGAGGAGAGTGCCCCGAGCTCAAGAAGAAACTGAAAAAGGGACAAGTTCTTTCAAGAAAGCCAAAGCAATGATGGCTACATGGAGTGATGAAGACGATGACGAAAAAAAGTCAAGCTACCTCAGGAGATGAAGAGATTCACTGTCTTATGGCAAGGAGTGATGACTCCTCTGAGGTAATTCTTCCTTTGAATCATTTTCTACTACCGAATGGGAAGAAGCTTACACTGTCCTTTTTGAAAAATCTGTCAATGAAATCAGAAAATAAAGCACTCAAGAGGAAAGTTAATTCCCTTGTTCATGAAACTGATAATAATGATGAAATTCAATCTTTGAATAAGTAATTGACATGATGAAAAATAGATGAACAAACACACAGTGAAGAGATGGATAGCATGAAAATTAAGCTTCAAGAAGTTCAAAAAAGAGAAAGATGATCTAATGAACTTTCTTGAAACTCTAAACAATGAGCATACTGATCTAAAAGAGAAATGGAAAAAAGCTGAAAAGGAATTGAAAGGCAAAACAAAGGATCTATCTAGTTTTGTCAAGAGCAAACAGAATCTAGATGCAATCTTAGGATCCAATGTGTTTGTTGCTAGACATGGGATTGGGTTTCAAAATCCCAAGCCAAAGGAAACAGGAAAAAATCTGCTGACTGATTTCACTGATCCTATCCCAAGTTCTAGCAATCAAAATCCCTCAAGGAAAAGGAAAAATCAAACCAGGGCAAAACCAGGAACCTAAGGCTACCAAATTTGTTCCAACTAAGCTTAAGGAGTTTGCTACCAACCCCAAACAGGGATGTCCCAAGGCAAAACAGCAAGTTCCTAAGGCTAAGTTCACTAGGCAACAAAAGGGTAAGATGCCTATGCATGCTCCTAAGAATCCAAAATCCATTGTTGTTCATAAGCCATCATCATGTAAGATCTGTAAAAAGATGGGCACAATGAAAAACAATGCTGGAACAATCCACTAAAACATAAACTTAAACAAATTTGGATTCCAAAGCATTTACTGTTGGCATGAATGATAAAACGGCACCCAAAGTAATTTGGGTACCAAAACCTCTTGTCTGATCCACATGTGCAGGAATGCCTAGCAGCTCACAATCGAAACAAATGGTACCTAGATAGTGGCTGCTCGAGGCATATGACGGGCGTAAAGAAAATTCAGTTTGCTCGTGGAAAAAGACGGAGGTCACGTTGTCTTTGGAGGTAACAACAAAGGCCAGATCATCGGCTCAGGTAAGGTTGGAACCAAGGAATAGAACACTTGTTCTCCTCCCCAGAACTCCAGAACAAAACGGGGTGGGAGAGGAAAAATAGAACCTTGGTGGAGATGGCTCGTACGCTTCTGGTCGAAAATCAACTTTCAGAACCTTTTGGGCAGAAGCAGTAAACACGTCATGCTACATTCTCAATCGAGCCATGGTAAGACCGGTATTCAAGAAAACTCCCTATGAGCTTCTGAAAGGTAAGAAACCATCCCTTGGATACTTCAGAGTTTTTGGTTCAAAGGTGTTCATACATAACAATGATAAAACTGATACTCAGAACACAAAGCGACAAAGGTATTTTTTCTGGATACTCAGAACACTCTAGAGCTTATAGAGTGTTTAATCTTAAAACTAGAAAAGTGGAAGAAACTCCACATGTTGTATTTGATGAATCTCAAACCAAATCTAACAGTCCTAATCCTTACAGGTTTCAAGATGACACTGAAGATACAAACACATGAAGAACTGCAAAGAAAACCAAACACAATCTCTAAGTCAGTTCCAAAAATAAACAATGGCTATACGCAGGTACAATGATGAAGTGACGGATTTCTGTTCAAAATGAAGATGAAGTACCTGCACAAGATCCACACACGAGGATGAACTACAACATGGAAGTCCTCCAGCCACCCTCCTCCAGAACAGTCTTCTGAAGTGCAAGATCAACCCGGTCCTTCAACAATCACAAATGTGACGTCAAGCAAATGGAAGATGGCTTCTTCATAAACCAAGAAAAATATGTCAAGAGCTTCTCAAGAGATTTCAGTTTGAAACTGCAAAACCTGCCTCAACACCAATGAGCACAAGCATTAAGCTAGAAAGTGATGAGAAAGGTAAACCGGTAGATGCTAAACACTTCCGAGGTATGATCGGCTCACTCCTCTATCTTACTGCAAGTAGACCTGACATACAACTCAGTGTTTGCCTCTGTGCTAGATATCAATCTAGTCCAAAGGAAAGCCACCTAATTGCAGTTAAGAGAATATCAGGTATCTCTCAGGTACACATGAAATGGGTCTTTGGTATCCGGAAGAAAGTAGCTTTAACTTAATCTCATATTCTGATGCTGACTATGCTGGATGTAAAATTGACAGGAAGAGCACTAGTGGCTATTGCCAGATGCTTGGTGGTTGCATGGTTTCGTGGGCATCCAAGAAGCAACATTCGGTTGCACTCTCCACTGCAGAGGCAGAATATGTTGCTGCAGGGGTTGTGCAACACAAGTGTTGTGGATAAAAAGTCAGTTGTGTGACTACGACATTGACCTTGGATGCACACCAATCCTATGTGACAACACTAGTGCAATCAATCTATCCAAAAATCCCATTCAACACTCTAGGACAAAACACATAGAAATCCGTCATCACTTCTTGAGAGATGAGGTAGCAAATAGAAATTGGAATTAGCTTCATACCAACAGAACAACAACTAGCTGATATCTTTACAAAACCATTGGCAGAGGATAGGTTCACATCCTTAGAAGAGAATTAGGCTTATGTAAAATTCAGTGACACATATCCCAAGTCCTTGATGAATGTTCCTTGTAAGCAACAACTATGGGGTATATCAAATGGTGATTTGTGGGAAAACAAGTTCGGCTTGTTTGGAAACCTTCATTATGCGTGAGAAAACATTCTCCGCCAAGTACCCGTAGTTGGAGCCCATGAAGGGACATCCATGTTGGATAAAGGGGTAAGTCTCATTTCATTAGCCAAATTACTCTATTAAAAAAAAAAATACATACATTGGAAATACCAAAAACAGTCTCAATTCCATGAATGATTGCTGAATACATGTGTGCATATCTTGCTTGATTGAATTGCATTGATCAACTTTGTGTCTTTTCATGAGCACACATTATGGGGGAGCTAGTTCAAAAGTTGGGTGTTTTGTGAAGGAAATCACTTCTTCTTTCTGTTCATTAACTCCTTCACATGGGATGAACTTTTCATATTCCCTTCTTTCTCTATACTGGCCTTCAACAAGGATCTGTCGACAGCTCCTTCCTTTCCTGTCGACAGATAGGCATCCACAGACCACAGGTTCTGAACTCTGTGTGCATCTGTCGATAGTCGACTATGCATCTGTCGACAGATTTCACAGGTTTTGTCCTCCCTACACAACCTACAATCTTTCTGTGTGTAGCTGTCGACAGACACACCCTGGCTTGTCGACAGATAGCACAGAACTCTCAACTACCTGAACACCCATTTATCTGTCTGAGTGTACCTGTCGACAAGCTCAACTTAGCTGTCGACAGACACATTTCTACTTGGCATTCCCAGCCTATTCAATCTAAAACTCTTTGAGCTGGTTTCTTTAAAATTTCTAAGGTGTTCATATGATGTTAATAACATATCGGATCACATCATGTGCATAAGATATTAAAGCAACTTTCAACAATCTTGTGATTTATACATAATACTCAAGTTAAGTCTAGGTTCCATCATTCTGGAAACATTTCACTATTTTCAAAAACTTAACACCTAACTCTTCTTCATAATTTACATGTAGGCAAACATGATTCTCTTTTGAAAGGTATTATGATCATGAGCTTAATGTTTACAATTGATGGATAATCAATCACTATATTGATCTTGGGTTATTAACACAATACTTGGAGAAAAGCTACCTATTTCTAAACAATTTCATTCCATTAGATTAAAATTACTTAAATTGGAAAAATGCAGAGCAATGATGAGTTCTTGCTAAGTAACCGGGGAGTGGGCATCACAAATGTTTGCCCTCGCGTAAAAGGCTAATTCGTCAACTCTGTACAACGGTATAATGGACACTTTCACTGAGTAACTGGGGGTACGGGCACGAATAATGTCTACCCTCATGTTCAAAGGTGTGAAGTTATCTTAATTACCACTTTTTCCCATTGCATAAAAGAATGGCAAATATAGAAAATAATGGAATAGTGTGAAGCCTCCACTGAGTGATAATTCCCATGGGTCATTGATGTTTTTGAATGTCTTGTCATTTAGATATTTCTCTCCTTGATCATTTGAACCTCAACACTGAGGATTGTGTTGTCCTATACTCTAATTAACAAAAAGAAGAGTAAAAGTGTTTCTTTTTTATATCCGTAAGTGTTTTCTTCATGCTTCAACTTCAGACTACTTCAGTATTATGTTTGCACCATTAAGATAGTGAAGTGGCTTTACATCTACATGTATATGATAGGTTCTCATATATGTATTCTTCATCTATTCACCTTAGGTAATCAGTTAAAAACCACTGCTCAAGAGTTCCATTTCAAATTCCACACAAAAATCCAACAAGATGATATTCTGAAAGCATCTGTCGATAGATAAAATTCTGTCTGTCGACAGACGCCGGCTGTCCTGTTTTGAAGTTCAACGGACACGCCGTTTGGGGCAGATTTGGTGGGCCATTGCCTTTTAAACTTCCCCCTCCTCCTTTATATAGGCATCTCCGGCCCTTCCACCTCCAACACCACCCTAGTCATCCCTTCCCTCTCCCACATACATCCTTCCCCTTTCTGGACGGGAAACCCTACCTCCATCTCCCTTCTTCTTCCCTCTTCTCCTGCACTTCTTCCCCTTCCTCCATCCGTGCCTCATCTTTTCCATGGCACCCAAGGCGAAGAAGTTGGCCTCACGTCGTCGTCCCGCCTCCTCTCGCCCGGCGAAGGATCCAGGGCTCACGATGAACGTCGGACCAAACACCGGGATGATCGCCTTCCAGAGTTGGTTGTACCTCCCCGTTTCAATCTCAAACGGGTTCACGGTACATTCACAAAGTTTGTTCCTCCACGTTATGTGGATTTCCACTCCTTGGCCGATCTCTTTCCCAACCTCCAACCCCTGTTCGATACCCAGGGTTGGACAGTCTTTCTCTACGCTCATACGGCATACTCCCCCACTGCCGTAACTGAGTTCTTCAACAATCTCTTCTCTTTGCAAGGGTTCTACACCTCTGTGAAGGGCACTCCCTTTAAAATCACTGCTAACCTTTTTAGCACTGCCCTCCAGATTCCGAACACCGGGGGGATATTCTTGCTCATCATCCAGACGCCTCTGTCTACTATCCCCTTCTTACTCTTCAACCTTATGATACAACAAAGGAGATTGCTAAGCTCAATGCCAACACCTTCCCTCCACTCAACCGCATGATTCACAAAATCTTCACCACTTGCATTGCGCCAAAGCATGGCAGTCGTGAACTCGTCACAAATGTTCACAAATCACTGTTTACCTTCTTCCTTAATTGTGAACCAATCATCTTCCTCTCCTGATGCTTCACTTGATCACCAAGTGCTTCTACCAACCAGGAGATCCATGCCCTTTGCTTGCCAAATACTTCTCTTTTGAAGTTTCTTGGCATTCCATTCCAGAAAGTGAGTGTGTCTCACTCAATTCCCGCAACAGTTTTGATATCACTGCCGCCTCATGCATGGGATACAAGCTAGTGGATGGGGTCGTCACCCGGGAACTCAAGGGCAAGGCACCTACTGCTGCCGAGGATGAAGACTACATTGAGGATGACGATCAACCTGATGATGAAGACGATGCTGAAGAAGGTGATGAAGACTCCCAGTCAGAGCCACTAGATGCTCCGGGAGATGCTGGTGTTGGTGCAGCTGCTCAGCCCTCCATTAGGGATTTGATAGCCCAGCTACAAGTCCAAATGACACATGGCTTTGAGAGGCTGAATGAAAGAATGGATACCTTGGACACACGCATTGACAGACCTGCAACTGAGCGTCATGCCCCTCATCAAGCTCCTGAAGATGATGCTGCTTAGATATACTAGATGTATAGGAGTGGGTCATGTCCTGTATTTTCATTTCAGTCTGAGCAATGTTGTTTTTGTCTTTGTTATTTCATTTTCTTTATGTATTTTCACTTCATGTTACTTCAGTCACACTTTTGTCATGTGAATGCTTCACTTTCCTATGAATGAAATCACATGTTCTGTGCAACTCTACATATGTGATTGTTGTCTTTACTTTGATGTTGTCAAAAGGGGAGAAGAAACCTCAATTTCATGAGCATTAATTGAATAAATTTGTCATCATCAAAAAGGGGGAGAATGTTGGGTTCATATTCTGGAAACTAAGTGAATTCACATTCTAGTGATAAATGAAAGTCAAACAATTTTTAATGATGAATGAGTTGAATTGAGGTTTCATACATGTCAATTAACATGATACAATATTTGGTTATCTATGTCTTCATTATACCTAACTATACATGTTTTATCATGTAGGTACAAGTGCATAACCAAGCCTTCTCAAATCATGAGAAAATGATCACAAGTATAGTGTATACATGTACCTGTGGACAGACCCAAAGGCATATGTCGACAGATGCCACAGTTGTGATCAGACAGAAAAGTACTGAGAGCACATGTCGACAGATGCTCAGAGACCTGTCGACAGATGTCACAGACAGAAATGCCAGAGTTCTGTGTTTTGGCAAAACTGACTCTGCCTGTCGACAGATAGGTGTCGCCTGTCGACAGATGCCACAGGCCAGAGCAACCTGAAGTCTGTCTATTGCAAATCTGTTGCAATCTGTCGACAGACACTCAGCACCTGTCGACAGACGCAGAGGATCTTCAAATACGGAAACCTTCTTTCATATCCAAGATTGTGTTTTCAAGTCCCACGACTCTCCACATGAAAACACAACTATATAAGCATCCTTTTGAAGAGAATCTCGTACAGAAGCAGCCACAACCAAAAACCCTAAAGCCAAGTCCAAGAGAAAAGAATTGCTGCTGCTCTACTTCAAGTCTGCAGTGCAGAGACCGAAAGATCTATTGATCCTGCAGTACTGAAGATAGATCGTCGTGGATTCAACCTTCTCCATCAATCCAAAGCAGTCAAGTCGAAGTTTGAACTCCATCCAGGCGTTCTCAGAAGAGTTCCACATCAGGATTTACTCCTATACTCTGAACTCCTCCTGTTTCATAACTCTCATCAACTGTGTGTGTGTTTGTGTGATTCAAGCGTCTCTTGTGCTTGAGATCACGTGTGTGTGTTGTTCTGATCGTGGGTGCACATCAGAAAACACGTGTGTGTGTGAGTTGTAGTCACCGAACTCGCTCATAAGCAGTTTATTCTGTGTGTGTGTGTGTGCCGTGGACGTAGGATACACTGTTGTGTACTCCGAACCACGTAAATCTGCGTGTCTCGTGGTTTGATCGTTTCTACGATAGATGTTTGATAGACACGTTGCATATTCACACGCTAGATAGGTTTCTACATCATCTACACATAGTTTAGATCTTGATACTGTATTGATAATCTGTGCTTTAAGAAAAAGAACGTGATAATAGTTTTTAAGAGACAGTAATCTATTCAACCCCCCTTCTAGATTACCATATTGGGAATTCCGCAACCCTTCAGGAGAGAGCGGTGTATTACCTATCCAAGTTGTTCAATGAAGCTGAGAAAAGGTACACTGCCATGGAAAGAACATGTGCGGCCGTCGTCTGGGTTGCCCAGAAGTTGAAGCATTACTTCCTAGCTCATGAGGTGAAGCTTCTGGAGCGAATGGACCCAATTTGGTACTTGCTTGAGAAGCCCATTCTGACTGAACGTTTGATGAGGTGGCAAAGTTTCCTTAATCAATTTGATATCATCTACGTTAATCAGAAGTCAATCAAGGGGCATGCCATTGCCGAACATTTGTCCCACCATCCCTTACCTTCATGTTCTCCCGTTGATGAAAGCTTTCCAGACGAAGAGTTAGGAACCATTATTGATGGTGAACCTTCATGGATTCTTTACTTCGACGGAGCTCTCAACTCTAAAGGAAGTGGAATAGGGGCAGTCCTCCTCTCACCAGAAGGGGTAGTCATTCCGCACGCCTACCAACTAACCTTCCTTGCCATGAACAATATGGCCGAGTATGAGGCACTCCTAGTTGGGCTGAAAATGGCATTGTTGCTCGGAGTTAAAGAGTTAAGGATCATTGGAGATTTGCAGTTGATACTCCGGCAGTCCCTTAGCAAGTACCAGACCTGGGATCCCAAATTGAAACCATACCAAGACTTGGTAAGAAGAGTAATCCAGCAGTTTAGGAAGCTCACTCTTGTTCACACTCCTAGGGCTCAAAACATTCTAGCAGATTCACTTGCCTCCCTAGCTTCTTCTATCCCTATCCTGCTAGGAGATCTTCTGAAACCATCTTCGTACAAAGATTGAAGATCCCTTCTCATGCTGATCCATGGTTCTCTCCACTCAAGTCTCCCTCCCTCCGAGTCCATACACTTTCAAAAGAGCCAGAAATCAATCTTGATGATAGCCATCCTTGGTACTTTGACATTGAAAATTATCTCAAAGATGGATCTTTCCCGGATTATGCTACCTCTTCTGATAGACGGGCCATTCTCCGTGTCTCTGAACGTTACAAGATTATACGTGGCATTCTCCACAAGAAATCCCTTAGTGGGCTCTATCTCCGTTGCCTTGATGAAATCGAGTCTCAAAGCATTGTTGAAGCCGCTCACTCTAGTGAATGTGGTGGCCATGTCAATGTTGCCCAAGAGTTGCTAAGACACTATTACTGGCCTACCATGGAAGAAGATTGCACTCACTTTGTTCTTCACTGTGCTAAATGCCAACTACATGGTGACAAAATTCATGCTCCTTCCTCTTCTCTTCACCCTCTTATTGCTCCATGGCCTTTCGCCATGTGGGCATTCGATGTGGTCGGTCCATTCGAGGATAGAACCAGAGAAATCTGTAAGAAGTCCTTCATTCTGACCGCCACTGAGTACTTCACAAAGTGGGCTGAAGTAGAAGCATTCATAGAGGTCAAAGCTTCAACGGTCGTCAAGTTCATCAAGCACAACATTCTTGCAAGATTCGGCATGCCTCGAGACATCGTCCCCGACAACGGACCTCAATTCACTTCACAGGAGCTTCACGACATGTGTGGTAAATATGGTATTAATTTGCATCATTCATCCCCATATTATCCACAAGGTAATGGACAAGCGGAAGCTACTAATAAAACTCTCATCAAAATAATAAAGAAAACTTTCAGATCTCACAATAATGTTGATTGGCCAGACCGCTTAATTGAGGTTCTGTGGGCTTACCGCACCTCGGTCCGAACTCCTACGGGGCAAATCCCCTATGCTTTGACATATGGATCAGATGCAGTACTCCCATATGAGATCTTCGTCCCTTCACTTAGAGTTTAATTGGATTCTGAACTGACCCCGGTCAACGTCAGGAGGCTTTATTAGCACAACTTGAACTCTTAGACGAAAGACGAATGATAGCGGCGGACCATGCACAGGTTTATCATCAAAGAATTGCACATTTTTATGCCAAAAAAGTTCTTGAGAGAAAATTTGAAGTGGGTGAAATGGTCCAAAAGTGCAAAATCATTAAGGCACCAGGTCCCAGGAGTAAATTGCAAGAGAATTGAGAAGATCCGTTCGTTGTCAAAGAAGCATACTCGAGGAACGCTTACAAATTAGTGGAGACTGAGGGAATTGAGTTGTCACATCCATGGAATGCAGTCAACCTCAAGAAATTCTACCCTTAGTTAGTCAGTTAGCGGTCAAGTCCGGTCGTTCATCACTTGTCAACATCTTGGGTTTGAGACTCTACTTTTTCGCTTGGCCATTAGTAAGGTAGGGTCTCTTCACACACTACACAATATTGGAGTATTGACCATTAGCTGTAAAATCACAAGTACACTCGGATTGCCTAATTTGGTCAATGTATCTCCTTTTCTCTTCTCACTTGGTCAGGTTTGGAAAAAGGGCAAACTACAAGTAGGGGACCAACCACTCTCACCTGAAAGACAAAGTCATAATAAATAAGGGGCAATGAAAAGCAAAGGCAAAGGCAAAATGTCAAGCCAAGCCTAAATGGCAAAGGAAAAGCCAAAAGGTCAAAAAAGGGTAGCAAAAAGTACATACTCAAAAAAAGGCTGACCAAATCAAGGAGGTAGCAAATAGTACGTGCCTCCACCAAGGAATCAAAATGAAAAGTACCCCTGAAAATAATTGATGTCTAAGTCTTTCGGTGTGAGATGTTGGTTTGGAAACAAAAAGTGGTTTGGACCCAAATCCTCACATGACTTACTATTTGCTTCTTCCAATTTCTCCTTCTAGGGGCAATTTGACCTTCTAACACCTTCCATGGTGGAAAATATCAAGAAGGCTAGGGGCAATCTCCAATGTCAACAATATCATGCACGACCCTCCTTGCTCATGGCCTCTGTGATTAGGTGGATTATGAAGACCCTATACGTTGACTTTCTATGAATATGTGTCTTAGGGTCAAATGATGAAAAATCCAAAAAAAATAGAAAAAGAAAAGAGAGTTTGTCTATGTGTGTATTTCTATTCCATTTGTACACATTTTCTCTTTTATTTTAACTCAAATTCTTTTTAAAAAAATCAGAAAATTAAAACCCCAAAAAAATTAGTTGTATCATGTACATATACTAACATGTTTCCTTATTTTCTTATTTTATTATTAAAAAAAAAAAATAAAAAATTGCATGTACATATTTCCCTTCAATACTTTATTTTGTGTTCCCATCTTTAATTAGATATTATCCCCTTGACCAGATCTCAAGAAAGGTATATTTTTTAGGCAAGGGGCTAAAGACAGATCTACACTAATTTTTTTCATTTAAGTGTTGTGTCCGTCCAGGGCCTCTCACAGACGGACTGCCAAGTCCCCACTAGGTGGATGCGCGGACGAGCTCGCCCCCGTGTCTCAGCTCACCCGCACTCTCTCTAGCTCCTGTCGTTGCAATCACATAGATCAGTCAGTTTTCAAATCCAATCAGATCCAATTGTGGTCAAGGGTGAGTTGTGACTTACTAAGGACCGCGTTTCGGCGCGGCGTCTCTCCCACTCCACGGCCTGCTCCGCTAGTCGCCCCTCCAAGAGCTTCACCGCCTCTGACTCAGGCATCTATCATCCACACTTTAAGGTTAGAATCAATTGATTAGATGTCAAGAGTTTAGGGTAGGAGTTCACTTACCACTCACCGGTTCAGCCGAAGTCGCCCAAGCGTAGCGTGCATGGTAGTCAGCCAGGTACGCTGCGCTGTCCTAGAGGTCGGTATGCTGCAGGACCTGCTCCCCTCCGCCCCTCCAGTATGCGACGGTGCTGCCGTGCTCCTCTCCCAGTCCCGGTCCTCAACGAAGAAGCGCTGGCGGGAGTGTCCCTCTCTCCATAGAGAGGGTACCTCTAGGGCCGGCTGGTGCCAACAAGGTGCGTACCACTAGCTTAGGATGAGGGGACGCCTCCCCCGTTCGCCGCCGCCCATGTCGGCGCCCCCGTGTCGGCTGCAATCCCCACTGGTTCGCTTCTTTTCCATCTCAGTGGGAGCAGGACCGCCCGGCCTGCGGGGTCACTCCCTGATCGGTCCTCTCCCACCCAAGTGATTAGTGTCCGTCCACACCAACCTGCACCCAAGGAACCCCAGAAGACCGTCACTCATGAGTAATTGATCAACACACCCTGCCAATGAGGTCCCCCTACAACCACCCCCCCACCCCACTGTGACCCCCCCCCCACACGCGCCCCCATCCCCCTCCCCAAACAAGCCTCACCCCCACGTCGAGGAACCCTCTTGTACAGACACCAATGGCATGCGCCTGAGTGCCTACAAAGCAAGTTGCATCCCCTGGTAGGAGGGGCGTGAGCGAACCGGACCTCTCCACGACGAGACACTATCGCCTCCCAACACGCGTCCCCACCCCTAGAAGGAAGGACCGGGCCAGAGAGAAGAGGTGTCCCCATCTGCCCCCCCATCGGCACCCGGGCCCCCGACCTGCCAAGCGTCGCAAGCTCACTCCGCACTGCTCACCAAGTCTTGGTAGTAGCGACCCCACGAACTTGCAATCCTCTATGGAACACGGCATCGGGAAAAAGGAGCTCGCCCGAACCCCAATATGCCCACTCACAAAAATGCGCACGAATGCTCCTCGCTCTGCCCCCTGCCCCAGCTGAAATCGACACGACGAAGCCTGACACCCCCCCCCGACGCCCGAACGACACCGAACTCTAATGTCTCCAAAGCTCCTCTCCTCCCTCCTCTCAGTCCTACTGCCTCCGATAGAGCTCCTAGTGGGATGCTCTGGATCGGCCTCCTTTGCCATGCCACGAACTCTGGCCCCAACAAATCCACCACATCATCATGGTAGTCCCTCCTCTCCTATCCTACCACCAGCTCTCCCTGAACTGGCAGTCCTGTGAGATATGCCACATCCTCCCATGTGGGTATCATGTGCACCCAAGGCATGATGAATGCCTTGCAGTCCTCGTCCCACCTCTCCCTCAGCGCCTCGAGGTACGGGACATTCACGTGGAAGGGGCGCAGTGCCAGGAGGTGCCTAAACCCCATCCGCGCCACCCGCATCTGCTGAGTCTTCGGCAGTGCCCTGTACCATGCCCAACACAAGTCCCAAGTCACCCTGCTCCTCATTCTGCCCTTTCCCTACACAAAACACAGAAATGCTGATGTCTAGATCGATTGCCGTTAAGAATATGTTGACGGCAACTGTGTTGCCATTTACCCTAACTTGAGGTCCAGGGGTTCGTCGTTTACACAGTATTGACGACAACTTGGCTGTGTCAAGTTCATAAGTAGGCGTTCAACCCTTTGCCGTCAAGTTCATCTCGAGGGCAACAGGTTGGACGTTTACAGGAACTCGACGTCAACCGATATTGACGTCAAGTTCCTGTTGAACCCGGCGGCCTCTCCTCTGTTTCCCCTTCTTTTCCACTTTTTACATTCAATCACACGAAGGGTGTAGGGTTCTTGGCTTACCTTTGGCTAGCGTGGAGCCCTCCGGGGCACCTCCGCCTTTGTCTCTTCCTCCCTCTCTCCATCACTCCCCGCAGTCTCCTCCCCTTTTGGCACGCTGCCGCCGGCCTCTGTGGCCGGGTCTTCCTCTGCCACCGAGCCCCCTGTCTCCTCCTCCTCTTTCTCCATCCGGCATGGGTGGGACTGAAGCATCAATCTCTTCTCCCTCGCCATTGGGAGAAGCCCAGTCCAAGTTCGATTGAAAGTTTAGAGAAGAGAAAGAAAGATCGAAGGATTTAAGAGAGCAAGAGAGAGCGTGAGAAGAATGGAAGAAGGAAGGCGAGAGGCTCCGGCGGTTGGAATGGAGTGAATGGGCGCCGAAGAGAAGCTTCGGGCTAAGGGCTTCGTTTTGAAATTGACGTCCACCTAGTGGCTGCTGATTTCATGTTAACGTCAACTTTCTAGCCGCTGATTTCAAGTTGACGGCAAGTTTTTGGCCGTCTATATCTCGCTTTGAGGTACCCTGTCAGACCCAGTACCACGGTCGACGGCTGGATTTGGGACATCTACTTTACTGTAGGCGGCTATCGATCTAGACATCTATCCCCTGTCTGGTTGTTAGCGACCACTATGTGGCCGTCTACTTACCCTTGGCATCCATCAATGTGGATGCCAACTCTGCACACTCAATCAATCACAGAACACTCCATTGCACTCAATTGAAGCCAATTCAAAGCACAAACACCCAATTCCACACAATTCAAGCCATTCAACACATTGCGCTCAATTCTATTCATTGTTTATTCATTCAAACTTGTGTTACACTTATTGGAATTGGGAAAATACATCATTTCGCTCTACGAGCCATAAAGAAATCACAAGAAATAGGGAGAATTGTGTCAATGTACTCTTCGTACTTCTAGATGTCCTCTCAGTTCTCTTGCACAGCCTGTCCCACCTTCTTACTTACTGTGTATCTATCCCAAGTCTTCCTTGCTTTCTTCATCAGCTTCTCATTTCTCCCTGAGATGATCATGTTGGTGCAGTGAGATGAAGCTGGGATTCCCCATGGTATTCCAAGCTAACACTGGCACCGGTGTGGCTGGTACACCACCATCTGATTAGGTCCAGTCAGCCACAAATCTCTGTCCTCCCTGGTGCACACTCTGAACTCGATTGTCTTCATGAACAGTGGCCTCACAAAGAAGTCCTCCACTGGGAAGTAGCTCATGTAGTCATGCCACGCATCTCTGCTCTTCAAATGTGCGGTCACACACTTGATCTCATCCTCTGGCTCATACCACGCCCTGCTACAATACACTAAACTTTGAAGGAAGATTCTAGAGGGAGTAGGTTGTCTCTCAGCATAATCAAACTTCAAATGAGCTTCCATCCATACCTGAAGCAGGAACAAACTCCCGCATGTGCGTTCGCCTATGCTCATTGTAGTGAGGGAGCTGTAAAGGTGCGCCAGCACTGTAGGGGCTAGTGACTACCCATGCCAAAATCTCTTCCCACGAGAGAAGAGGAGTCGTCATGTCATACTCCAGGCACCATCTCCATCCCAGAAACAGCTCCATCTCTTCCAACAGCACGCTTGCCTCGAATCCCTGGAACACAAATGTGTGTGTGTGTGGGTGCCAACGCTCCACAAGCGCTCCCTGGGCATCAAACCCCCACCACATATCCTTCATGTTCTTGGTCAGCACCACCATGAAGCTCAGATTCCATGCCCCGATGTAACTCCTCATGTCAATGGTTATTGCGTTCATCAGGTTGACTAGCCATGAGAAGGCCCGTACCTAGCCTTAGCTTGGGAAGGCAGGCACCTCCTGCACACCCAGGGAGCACCATGAGCTGGAGTTGGGGCATTTTCAGCAAGAGAGAAGCTAGGACAGACCATACGTACCTCCCCATTGGCCAGTCGGGTGCTCAGATGCCCCGGAACCTCACTTAGAACGCCCGGGTTCATGCTCGTGGATGTTCTAGTCGATGTGGAGGCCATGGTTGCTACTACAGGTCGTCCCAAAGTCCTCTGGTTCGGAGTTGAGGAAGAGAGGATGGAGGTTGAATATGGAAGAGTCCTAATGGCCTCCCAATTGCTATTTTTTCGATTTAATCTGCTGGCATGTTAACATCAACATCGTTTGACGTAAGTTTACTATTGACGGCATAATCTATGGACGTTTACGACAGTTGGGGTTGACGTCAACTGTGGCAAATTTTCAGAGCTTTATTATTCATATGGCTATTATTTCTCATCTTGTGCTTCAAATTATTTTGCAGGATGTTTAAGCACAGGTGATGCTTCAAATTCGGGGACACTCATGCAACCTTGAGTGTTGTACAGGTATGTCTAACATAGGTTTAGTCACCAGAGATGAATAACTTGGCGACCGTGAACCGAGAGTTCCCCTTTACCAAAAACTATGACTGGTTTGCGATCTCTCAGTTATTTGTATGGCCATAGAAATTTCCTCTAGTTCTAACTTGCATTTTAGATAGGGAACCTACACCAACATGCATTTAGGTTTTCACTGCTAACATTCTTTTACAAACTCAAAAAAAAAATGGAGATTTTCTTCAAATCGCTGCGTGGCACTCCGCTCAATTGGCCAACTAAATCAGCACCATCTTCTTGAGTATCCAAAATGATATCAGGTCTTTGTTGCCCATTCTCCAATAGTCCCACCGTGCAAAACACACGTAATCATTCTAATCTTGTTGAGTTCATGTGAACCTTTCGCCAATTATGAGCTTAATTCTGAACTTTCTGACTTTCCAAACAATGATTCCAGTTAGAATCTTTTGATAATCCTTTGAGAGTACAATCAATCCATTTTGTCTTCACAACCCCCTGATTGGACAAACGTCCTGATTATGTCAGCGGGTCTCGACGGACTTCGGTTGTGAGATTTTCCTGATTCAACCGTCATATTACAACTCCTTTGACTCAGACAACACCAGAAACAACTCAAAGTCCTACTTGGCAATGCCGGGGACCCTACCGTTGGGTTGTAGTTGTAGTTACACAGGTAGATCACCCTCCCTCCTTTTTCACATTTGTCTCTCTGATGATTCGTCACTTGTTTCTAGCCTAACTCATTCGTATGGCTTGCTAGAATTCCTATCCTCGGAGATGGTCCCTTCTATCAAATCTCTACGTCTTTTATTTACCGAGACACCACCCTTTCAGTCCGCTTCACTCCCTTGCAAGGTCGGATGTCTCAGAGGGGCATTTGTAGTCGCGAGATTTGGCCCATCCCCGCGTGGGTCATGGCCCAATAAGGCTGGTTTGACCGCTTGTTGACTTACATCAGATCCCATGTAAACGTCCACATCAATTGCCGCTGACTCACGGTTGATGGCAATGCCTCGTGATGTCGACTCTGGTTGATGTCCACACATGTTGACGTTTGCATGGGGTTGGCGGCAGCATCGCTTAACGTCAACCTGGGTTTACCTGATCTGCGCAATTGCCCGAGAATATAGCCCACTTGCGCCATTCTCTCGCCCATACAATGCATGGGGCCATTCCCAATAGGCAAATGGGCCACCTTGGCACCCCCTTGACCCAGTAAAAATCCTACTTTCCCCCCCCTCTCATTAGTCTAAGCCTTTTTACATGGATTGCTACATATTTAAGTGTGTTTCTTCACACTTGAGCATCCTATGATCATTAGCTCTGCCCCCACTACCTATATATGGTACTCCATGGCCTTCTAAGTGAGGGGAGGGAGATACTGGACGAGCTAAAGCTTTGTTGGTTTGAGAGAAGAGAGAGAAAATCTTGAGAGCTTCCACCATTGTTCCCTCTCTTCCTCTCAACACTTGGGACGTGCAGGAGGCTTCACCACGAGCTGGAGGAGCCCACAAAGGAGCTACCAATGCCTGCAAAAGAGGATCATCTCCCTCTTCTCCTTCTCTCTCTCCCTCCTCTTCTAGTCTTGCATGTTATTCACACACACACACACACACACTAGGCACGTAGTGCACACTCCCTACACACCTAAAAGGGGTTTTCCAAACCAAAAACGGAGGGAAGAAGGGTGGTTATAATATTTGGCCACCCCTCTTCTCAAGCCCACAACCGGTACGTGGCTCTCCTTTTGGGTCTCTTCTTTCGTTTCTGAATGTTTACTACACTGCCCTAAGGTCTAATAGAGCATTCTTTGTTGTAGGAACACTTCAAGCAAGTCCATGGACCTTCTTCTCTTTGGTCAGCCGAAGAGGAGAAAGTTGAAGTCCCGCCATCCACCGCTGCGAGGGGCCACGTCACTGACATGATCAGAATACCTCCTTGGGCACAGGTAAGGCCCTGGCGATCACCTCCCACTCATTTCATTTGCTGGTTTCTTTGTTTTCTCTTGGTCAACCTAGTCAAAGGGAAGTCAACAAGCAAGAACAAGGGTCAACCACCAGCAAACGTCCAACGCGCCACGAGGGAGCTCACTCAACGTCCGGGGAACCTCCAGAGTTTCAACCACTACGGGGTGCGGAACAGAACGTCCACAGAGACCATGCCAAAAATGACTTCAAAACGTCAGATCACCCAAAATCCTCCACAAAAACCCCTTCTTCGCCAAGAACAGCCTTTTGAGCTCTGTTTGGCCGACCTTGGTTAAAAACAACTCAAAATGGAGAACGCGACGTACCCTACCGTCGCAACAAGAACACAATGTAGGAGGTCGTCGCCTTCTCACTGCTGACGCCAGCGGGTTGCACAGCGCGCGCCACGCAGCGAACATGCAGACGAAGACTCGAATCGGCGGTAACCAGAACGTGACACCCATGATCGTCACGTTCAAAATGCGACGTCCACCCCTGTCGCATTCACAACCAGTGAACTAGTGGGTGCTTTGGCCCCAAACTGTCGACGCACGAAGCCCCACAACTTGCATAAACACCTGAAACACACACCACAGGCCACACACTGGCCTCCACAACCACTAAACCACGATCCGAACGGTGAATACGCTATCAATTGTCTGCTCGCAGAGGTAGGAAATTTTGTCTTCTTTTCTCTTTCCGATTGTTATTCCCGAAACATCATTACTCTAAGCACTTGCTAGTGTCAAAGAGAGTATTGGCATTATACCCTCAACTCACTGTTTGAAGCCTCCACCCACTTATTCTGAAAGACAGAACCAAGTTCTATGCCCCGCCAGAATCGGTTGACCGACTGATCATTTCAGTCGACCGATTCCCCCCTTTTTCAACCACCCAAAAGAGAGAAAGAAGAGAGATAGGGGACCTAAAGCCCGCCACTTTCCTGGAAAACCATGTACAATTATAATATAGTGCTTGCTCTTCTATTCCTGCCCATTTACTTCCATTCCCAAGCCCAAAAAAGTGGTGCGATTTGTGTCTGTACAATTCTGGGGTTTTCCAGAATCAGTCGACCGAAACCAAAAATTGGTCGACCGATATCACCATTCCGGTCAGCCGACTCTGTCTTTCCGGTCGACCGATCCCACAGTTCAACCCAGAAACCAGCCCTAGGTAGGTCGGTCGACCAATTTCATTCTTCTGGTTGACCGATTCTCCTATGAAACCCAGAATAAATGCTAGCCATTCCAGTCGACCGATTTTACTATTTCGGTCGATCGATTTTATAGTCAAAAACCCAAAAATCAGCACTGGCTAGGCCGGTCGACTGATCGACCCTGCCATTCCGGTCGACCGATTTTCTCCTAGATTTCAAAACCAAGTTCATACTATCCCAACTTGTTTCTTTTTCCCGATTTCTTACATGATTATATATTACTTAAACTTGGACCAACCTAACTACCTAGCCTTACTTTGGCATGCTATCACTGTACTCTCACATCGAACTTACTTTAATATTAATGTTACTTCGAGAACTGCCTGAACTATATTAAAAGACTGATCAAATGGAAATGGTGATACCTTGGGTCTTCGGAATCTACTGGACCAATGCCTGTGCAATCGTGCCGATCCAATCCCGGGAGGAGCACCCGAACTTGACCACTGAATCGGTCTATTTGAATATGTACCTGTCGAGAATGGATCTATTGGGTGTTTGGCATAACACCACCTACTGCTAAATTTAGTCTACATCTCCATGAACTATATTATGGCATGAATTTCTTTACTAGTTGGTCCCGGGAAAATTTTTTTATGATATCTTCTTTAAACTATATTCCAGTATCCTTATTTGTGGCGATGGTATCCTCTCATTGGCTAATATATATATTGTTCTTTCATGCTACTGTCATACCTTACTGTTACTATTGATGGCAATTCCTACTAGGCATAATCGCTCATGAATCCTACTTTTCTTTCAAGCATCTCAGATGGGAGTGACACCCCAGGGGAATGTGCGCCGAGTGAATCATAAATTAGCAACCCTTACTACCACCTAAGTTGTTGTATTATTAAGTGTGAAACTATCAGTTCATGTAATATATTATTCCGCTACACTCTCTTTGAATATGAACGACAGTTTCTATGTATATCATCTCGATCTTTCTGT
Organism: Colocasia esculenta; assembly: GCA_014218235.1. Classification (NCBI taxonomy): domain Eukaryota; kingdom Viridiplantae; phylum Streptophyta; class Magnoliopsida; order Alismatales; family Araceae; genus Colocasia; species Colocasia esculenta. The sequence goes on along the minus strand of CM024763.1, from coordinate 45,582,838 downwards.
CATCTCCGAAAATAGTATATGAGTAGGACGTGACATCAACCATACAACATTCGAGAGCGAATCATTCAGTGAACTCATTCTCTATTGAGCACATGCATTGTACCCCTAGTGTCTCCACACAAGTAGCTATAAGACCAATTACCTCCATCATATGGACGGGTATATAGTATATTGGTCTATCCTGTTATCTTAATATCCTTCACGTGTAACCTATGACTATAAATATTTAGGATCTGTGTTTAAAGAGGATATGTCTCATTATCATGATCACAATCCTCATTGCACAGACCCTTGGACATCACAATATAAACATCATCTCAAGCATGCAATATAAAGTGAGAAAATGTTATTAATATTATTACCAGAAGATATTAGTGCAAGATTACAAGTGTCATCACTAATGTGAGTTGGCTTGCAGGGCACTCATAACTAGCAAAGGGCTCGTCCCATTGTGTGGGTTGTTACTATTTCCTGGAACCCTGTTCTCATGAGCCTATAGAGGGAGTACTTCAGACTACAAGTGTGCTCGAGTTGGTTTCGCTAAGCTGAGGGGAAAATGGTGTTTGGACAACAACATTGAGTTGTTTGCAGAGATCTCTTGACTAGGGTAGAACACCGAGGTAGCTTGGAGTTGTTCTTCCTAGTGTAGCACAATTAGCCCGATTTCTCACTACCTCTTCCTACATGGTTTCGGAGCCACATAGTGATTGCTAGGCATGGGGCCACAACTTGGCCAGGCTGTGGTTGTTCTTGTTGTAGTGTATTCTTTTGGTGGCTTATAGGCCTCGCTCTTCTGGGGAGGTTGTAGGCAAGAGCCGATGGTCGATGGTGAGTGTCTTGTAGGTGCTCCCAACTGCCTATGGCGGTGGCATGGTTGTTGATGTTGTGACGGTGTTTCCTTACGGTGTTCTCCATGCGTTAGTCTGTGGCCCTGACTTGAATGACAGTTGTAGCTGAGCCGCACCTTATTCCCGAGGGCATCATTGTGTTGGCACTTATCGTGGTGCCTCGTTCTTTCTATTGTGTCGTGTCTTATAGGCATGTGCTTCTGGCTCCTGTGTTGAGTTGGACCTCCAGCCTCATTGGCATTCCGAGGGCTAGAGTGAGTGGGCTCCCATCTCTAGTTATATTACCAAGAGATGGCATGGAGTGGCTTCAGATCAGGCATGCTTTGGTGGTTTTCAGCTCGAGTGTTCTCTCAGTGGGCCGTGTATGGGCCCTAACCTCGGTTTCATAACCAGTTTCTTGGTGCCCATTTGTGGTGTCACTTGTGTGTGGTTTCCTGACGTCATGAAGTGCCAATGGTTCGGGTTGGCTGTGCTTGTGTGGTGAGACATTGTTCTCACATGGTTGTTTTGTGGGTTGTTGTGTCTTCCCTGTATCGGCGTGCGTATTGATAGTTTTTTCCACTTGGTGTCTGACTCCATTAGTTCTTGTGTCGCTTATGGCCCAACCTTAGCTAGTGGTCATGGCGTAGTGTTATTTCCGCTACTTTGTAGTAACTAGTGTAGATGTTTTCTAGTTACTGCTTTCTAGTTGTAGTTGTTTCTGGAGTGCATGCTACTCTGGTCGGTAAGGGACTGATTATCCCTATTGGACCTTGTTCATGAGACTCACCCCCTACTTCCTTTAGGTAGGGGCTTACTGTCATAGACGTTCGGTGCCAGAAGATTGAGGTGGCGATTTATTTCATTGTGTGCTGCCAGCAGTGCGAGAGTGTGAGTCATGTGTGTGAGTTATGATACTAGTGAGAGCAGAGAGTTGTCTTTTGCAAGTCCTTGGGGTATGCCCCTTAAGGATTGTACCTTTCATTTTGTACATGTACTTTTATTTAGGGACACATTGTACATTTTCTTTTGTATAATGTATTAACCTTTTGTTATAGTTATTTGAACTCATTGCTTATCTCACTAGACTGATCTTCTAACCCTTCTGAGTCTTCAGATCCGTGGGTGGTGCTCCAAGGGTTGGATACTTGGAGGACTTCAAGGTATCGAGCGCTTGGGTCATTACAAGTAGCCATAAGTATTGGTAGCAAGCAGTTGATTGGCAGTTGACAAGCAACAAGTGATCGATGATCTACAGTCATCGTCAGTCGACGGCTGATGGTCGGCACTCACTCCTTGACGACCAATGCCCTGCACCCGACAGCTAGCACCCTGCCAGACGTCCAGTGCTTGGGGCTGACAACCTCGGCAGCAGGTGCCTAGTGCTCGGCGCTTGGTGCCTAGCGCCTATCGCTGATTCATTGCCCAATGAGCATGACTGAAATAATGTGTTCTCCCGGAGCCCGATGGCCAGTGGCTAGTGGCCTACGCCTGATGACCGATGGCCGATGGACGGTACCCAAAGGCCTCAGTGGTCGGTGCCCGACTCCTGATGCTTGATAGTCAACATCCGACGGTAGGCGGTCGGCGGTGCCAGACACCCGGTGGTCGACAGTCAGAGCCTAACAGTCGATGGCTGGTGTCGGGCAGTAGACGTCCGGTGGCCGGTGCTCGGCACTCGGCACTCGGCGCTCGACGATCAGGCCATAAACATTGGGCAGTCGGATGCTGCCACCCCACACCTAACGGTTGACACTCGGCACCTGGTAGCCTCGACGGCAGGCATCCGATAACCTTGGAGGCCAGTGGCTAGCGTTTGGCACCCGACGACAGTCAGCCGATGCCCGACGCTCGACGACAAGCAATCGGTTGCCGATGCCTAGTGACTAGTGACACATTACAAGAAAATTACTATTTCATGATGAAATTTAGCGATGAAAATTTAATCATTGCTAATCCATTGCTAATTAGTGACAAACTAGTTTCCACCGCTAAATTAAAATTCAAACCCTTACTTTGGATTTGGCGGGCATATTTAGATTTAACTTTATATGTTATTAATCTATTAGTGTGGGAGTGAGGTTATATGGGTCCAAAAATTGAATTAAGAGTCTATTCATAGTGCAAAATTTTTTAATATGGTCGGAGAGTCAAACTTGAAATGTTGGATTTGACGGAGTCCAAATCGTACTCTCGATTTGGATTTGGCAGGGGTATTTAGATTTAGTTTATAGTTTATTAATCTATCATTTGGGGGTTACACATGTCCAAAAATGGAATTAAGTATACGTTCATGGCGTAGACAATTTCAACATGTAGAGAGAGTCCAACTAGACATGTGGGAGCAGACAGAGTCCAAATCGGACTCTCGTTGAATTAGGATTTGTTGGGGGCATTTAGGTTTAAGTTTATAGTTCGTTAATGTAAAATGATCTCTTATTTTTTCTTTAGATTTGTACATGTCTAATAATTATTTTTTGTTTTCAAGTTGTTGGAGATCAAACTGGCAGCGATGCAGATGGTGACGACCACAAGACTCATCTTGCAGACGATTAGGAGTCTCGTCATTTGACTTTTTTATTTTTGTCTTCTTTATTATCTATGCAAACGCTTTTGTGACTTGTTAGTAAACATTTAACAGATATTTGAATTAGTGTGGAATGTTTAAATTTTACTTAATTACTTATGTGACTATGTTATGTTTGAATGGTGATTGTGGTATATTTATTTTTTAGTTAATTGTCATATGGAAATGTATACAAGTGCAAAAAGTACATTTTAAAAAAATTTAGTCTTTTAACTTTTTTATTGTTTATTTAGGGACAACTTAGGACTATTCTCCCTTAGCAACCAACTATGGACAATAGTTAAATCCATCTCCTTTTCTATTTTAGCGACAAAGTTGCGATGGATTGTCTCCGTCGCTAAATTAACGACAGGTTAATTTCGGCGCTACTCCGTCACTAAATTAGCAACAAAATAGTGATAGAAATTGACCTACCGTTGATATCAATCGTCACCTAAATTAGCGGCGGATTTGCAATGGCATAATTAGCGACTGAAGTTGGCCATCCCTAATTAGCGTCCAATATATAGCGACAGACTAATTCCGTCATTATTATGTCGCTTGTCCGTCGATAGACAGTCTAGCGACAGAATTAGCCCGTCGCTAAATTGCCTTTTTCTTGTACTGACAAGAGGTCAGTAAAAATTGTCAAATTGTCACACTCTCACATGTTTGGAATGTGACACCTCAAATTTATATCAAATACGAAGTTATAAGTTTAGCATATCTGCAGAAGGAAATCATTCAAAGATTTATATTGTTCCATGTTGGTACCATTTCCAAACATATGTACACCGACAGGGTGTCATTGGATTTTGGTAATGAAATTTAAGTTTGAAATTATCATAATTATCAAGAAAATATGTTGATTCCAAAAATATGAATATTGAGACTTTTTAAATGCATGGTTAACGAGGTAAATCTGATTTATCTATTTTTAGGATAATTTGTACCTAATAAATGTTAAATTCATAAAATTAAATAAAAATGACTATAAGTCTTACCACATTGTAATTAAACTAAAGTTGAAATTTTGTTTTGATCAGATGTCATTTAAATACTAAATTAATGTTCCAAAGAGGCCTAAATAAATAACAATCTATTTTTGTAACTTGTTTATGTAAGTTAATTGTTCCTTCACCTAGAAGTAACTTGCATCCAAATGTGAACATGTGTAGGTAGTGGTAGGAACGTATAAGAGTGTACATATGCATTAGTGTAAATATGTGTGTGTGTGTATCAAAAGAAATGATAAAATAATAACAAGGAAAGGGATAAGCATTTCTGCATGTACATACATACGTGTAAGTGTGTGCTTGTTAGTGTAACATGCATGAGTGTGTGAGGTGTTAAGAGAAAGTGGGTGCAATGATGAGAAAGTTACGTGTGAGAGGGTGGAAGTGTTTAGCATGCATGTGCAATATATATATATATATATATATATATATATATAGAGAGAGAGAGAGAGAGAGAGAGAGAGAGGGGGTTGGCGGTGGAAGCATTGGAAGAAGAAGAAATGTCAGGAAAGAAGGAGTTTCACAGAAAGAGTAAAGGCCAGCTAGGTTCTATTGGGAAGAAAGAAAAGAAGGAAAGTAAAGTACAAGGTAGGTATCTTCACATTACCTATAAGATAGTAATATTTCCCTTGATCCTTAATCAAGTTTATAAATCAAGAATTTCAATTAATATAGATCAGAAACAAATATTTCATCTGAAGTTTCACTTTAAAAGCCCATCATGTGATTTCTGCATCATTTATATATTTATGTAATTTCTCATGGTACCATCGCAGACCTCTCTAATTTCTTATGAAATTAGAACTCATTATTATTTTCTCAAAACTTCATATTGATATCTGTAGCATGTTCTTTAATAGAGGACATGAGGTTAAATTCTGTTAAGACCAATATCTTTGATTAGTAGGTTCTGAAAAGCTAGAATAGTGTCAACACATACTCTTCAGAGAGTCAACACTTACCCTTCAGAGAGTTGACACTTAATCCTTCAGAGAGTCGACACATACCGTTCAGAGAGTTGACACCCACCTTTTAGAGAGTCGACACATGCCCTTCAGTGTGTCAACACATCCTTCAGTGTGTCAACACACTCTTTCATTAGATTGACACACCCTTTCATCATGTTGACATACCCTGCACTCAGGTCGACCTAACCCTTCAGTCAGGTTGACACACCCTGTATTCAGGTCAACCTAACCCTTGTTTCCAGTGACTCAGGTTGACACACTTAGTAACTCAGGTCTACACACTCAGTGTTTCTGGTCAACACACCCTGTTAATCAAAGTTCTTTCTTGAAATAACTTTTACATGAATTATGGTATTTTAAATTTCAGCTTTACCTGAAATAATTATTAAGTTACTCACTCTTCTAAAAGTGATTTATAAAGTATTCATGGATCAACTCTTACATGTTAGCTTGTCTCATATTTCTTAAAAAATCACTTGTAATGTCTAGAACTTGCGATCTTTAGATCTTTCGTGGATTTTCATGTTGGAATGAGCCAATTTAAGGGCCCTGACCTGGTCTTGGGAAGAGCACCCAAAAGTACTTGTGCGTATGGGAGTATGAATGGTTTGGTGTAGCATTGCACCTAAAGGACATGTTAAATTTACTAGACATCTGGTTCAGATAGTGTACATGTGAGTACTTGATGCTCAATATCTAGTTGTTTGAATACATGAAACATTCTCACTTCTTGAGAACTTATCCTTATAAACTTGTTTTACTTGACTCTTATTGTTTCTAATTTTATCCCTTACTTGATAGTACATACCTAACATCCTTAGAGTAACATTCTTGCAACACATGATTCAAGGTGTTCTATTTAAGCTTAATATACTCTCTCATTACCATGTCAATTTTCAGTATACTTATTCATTAAGTTTATGTACCACTATTTTAATGTCTTAATGACTTAAATCCTGGGCAGTGTGAATTTACCCACTGGGCAATTAGCTCATAATGTGATTACAACACTTTTTCCAGGTTCTAGTGAGACCGATAAAGAAGAGGGCGAGCAAGGGACTAAGGAGTAGACCAGAAGAACCACTTTTATACTTTTCTTTTTGTCTCTTATTGTACAGTTACTTGGTACCTACCAAGTAAAGAACTATGACTGTTTGATATAAGGCTATTATATGTAAATATAATGTCATGTTTTCCTTCTACCTGCATGTTGTTACACTTAATTGAATGACATCTGTGTGCACCTGGGTTTTCTGCTACACTCGGGGCATCACAGATTGAGTGGTATCAGAGAAACGGTTTTGCGGGTAGTCCATCCTAGGATTATCGCCTAAGGTCTTGTAAATAACTTGTGAGGTGGGATTAGAGTTAATGGGATTGGGTGACAAACTAGGAGATTTTATAGATTTGATTTATATAAATTCTCTCATGTTCATTTATTTCAGCATAATGGCTAGACACCCTAGGGACCGATTGCTTGAGATTCTGCAAGCATGGCGGCTGGATGGGGAAGAATACAGCCGAGATCAGGGAGCCCTTCATTCAGTGATTAAAGATTGGGTTGCAATTTTAGCAGGTCATAGACGAGCAGAAGATGTAGCTCAAGTTCTTGAATGTGTCACTGCATTTCAAGAATTACTAGATTGGCTTACAATAACACAAGAAATGCTATTGAATCGAGTGAAGAGTGATGGGATGCAATTCGTGAAGTTGCTCACGAAATATATCATGATCAAGATGTACCACGTGAAGAGTCAGAAGGGTCAGTTATAAACCCAAAAGTGGAATCGGTTCCCAAAGAACCGAACAACTTAAGTGATAATAGTATTGTAAATAAATATATAAGATGTAAATACACATGTATAGTAGTGGATAAAAGGGTAGTCATGGGGTGTCAGTTATAAAAAAAAAATGATGATGGAAGTAGTTCATTAACTTTTTTCTGACACAGGTAGAGTGTTGAAACATTTTGTTGCAATGTATGATTAATTAGGTATAAGGTGTTCTAATGAGATTAGGATGACTTTATTAATTGTGTAAGTGTACCTACTTGGAATTTTGATTTAAATGACTATGGTATCAATATCGAATTCTTGGATTGTGTAGAGAAGAATTTTTATCATGGAAGCTGAAAACACACAATGGACAGAAATGCAAAGGACTGTACAAGGGTTGACTCAAGCCTTGCAACGATTGTCCCATGATGGTGGAAATCGAAGGACAAGAGAGTTACATCGAAACATTAAGCCTCAATTTGGTAACGAGTTAACTTAAAGTTAACTCAAAGTTAACTCAGAGTTAACCCAAAATGTAGTTTGGTAACAAAAAAAAGTCAACTCAAGTGGGTTAGATTAAAAGTGGGTCAGATGTGAGTTAACTCACAATTTTCCAACCCACCTCTAGAGGTGGATTGGAGTTAACTCAAGTGGGTTAACTACCTTTTTCTCTTGGCGGTACACAACATTAATTGCTACTTTCTCTTTTCTCAACACAACATTAATTGCTACTTTTTTTTCAAGTCACTTTTTGATATGAAAGTGGGTTAACTCACTTTATCTTGTCAAAACAATCCCAAGAGAAAGTGGGTTAACTCACTGTAGTTAAACTGGGTTAACACACAAGAAAACAAACTAAAAAATAAGTTAACTCTGTATAACTTTAGTCATGGGCTGGAGTTAACTCTAACCCCAACCCATTGCCAAACAGAGGCTAAAGGTATGGATCCTGTAATGGCCCTGATGCCCGGACTCTCGGCTCCCACCAAGGATCCGACCATCAGCACCGCCGCCCGCGGGCCCGGGGACCCAAAAGGGCTAACGAACCAGTCCAACAAGATATGTAACGGGAGTAAGTGACAACCAAACGCACTAAAAGTACTAACAAGTGAAGGAAAAGAGTCCAACACAGTGTGCAAGTCTAGTACAGTCCCAAAGTAAGCAAAGTACAAGTGCAGAAATAAAGGGGATAACAAGTCCCTTAGGGGCATACCCCGAGGGTGAAGTAAACAAGTACTGGGGACACTGCTCATGGAAGACACCGTCTACTATGACCCCGTCTCCTCAGCCCGCCGCGGAGGGTGCTGCTGTGAAGTCTCACCTGTAAAAGAGGGAATGAGCTTCACGAAGAAGCCCAGTAGGGACTACAAAACTCCCACTGGTTCTAACAGGAGAATAGATCTATATGTGCAATAAGTAAATAAAGCAAGTAAATCTATTCTACTAATAGAGTAAGTGCGGAAGCATAAAGAAACTACACGGTCTACAGTCTAAGCTAAATGTCGGGACCGAAAAACCCATGTAAACCACGGCACTGGGAAGAACCCAAGGCTTCCAACACAGACAATAAATAACTACCTGGACAAAGACACTAGCCACAGAAACAGTACACTAGTTAATCGGTCAGGTGCGCCATGTGCCTTACCCTCAACCGACAATCCATGTCACCTCTCGTCAGAGTGAGACACGGAACTAAAGTAACCACAACTGCCATGGTCTGGCCGACCTATGGTCCCACGCCTGGCCCCTCTAAATGGTTTCAGAACCACGTAGAGTGAGGCAGTGAGAAAAGGACTAGCTGATCTACGCCAGAAGAGCACCAAACCACCTCGGCATCCCAGACTCAACAAAGAGAGCTCTACAAATGACTCTACATCGCTGTCCTCACCGTTTTCCCCTCTGCTACCAAAGTCTATGACTCGAGCTTGCTCGCCACCCAAAGAACTCCCTCAAACAGGCGTGCAGGGACAGGGGGTCCAGATAACGGTAACAACCTATCTCGCGGACAAGCTCTTGAAAGATATGCGGAATTATCTTAAACAGTAATCTAGAAAGGGGGTTGAATAGATTACTAACAATTAGAAACACCATGGCCTTCTTTTTGATCCAACACTAACTTATCAAAAACTTAAACAGATATGTATAGAATTCGAACTATGATGTGTGTGCTTATTGTGAGTAGAACGAACAACAACGTATCTAGCGTGTGAGTAATCAACGTGCCTACCAAACATCTACCGTGAAACGTTCAAACCACAGGACACGAAGATTTAAGGTGGTTCGGAGTACACAACTTGTGTATCCTACGTCCACCATCCACACACACATGTAGAACGACTGCTTATGAGTGAGTTCAACTCTACAACACACACACCCACGTTGTCTAATGTGAACACACAATCAGAACAACAATCTTTAAACCAGATCACCAAGCATTGTTCTATGGCTCCATCCACCGCCGGGGAGGCTAAAGTTGAATGTTGATGGTGAGTTTAAAATGACATCAGGACAAGCAGGAGGCGGAGGTATTATTCGAGATTACAAGGGCAACATATATTGTGGTTTTGCTCAGGCATACCATGGTTTAAACTCCAGCATTGCTGCTGAAGCAATGGCCCTCCGGGATGGCGTGTCCATTTGCTGCAGTAAAGGGATTTCTGAGGTGCTAATTGAAACAGATTCTTATAATCTCTTTCAGATTGTGTCCGGTCAAACCTCTTGTCCATGGGATTTGGCTTGTATCATGCAAGATATCACTGCCAAAACCCAGAAGCTGAAGGCAGAAAATACTTATGCCCCACGCGAAGCCAACAAAGTTGCGGATTGCTTGGCCGGTTTTGCCTTATCTTGTACTCATTTTGTAACCTGGGACTCTTGGGCCAATCTGCCCATTGTTGCTAAGGAGCCTTACCAACTTGATAAGGTAGGGCATCCTTCTCTAAGGCCCTAGGCCTGTGATGTACTTCCTTTCTTTTCTTATATATAAAATCCAACTCTAGCTACTTGGGGAAGGTAGTGACCCCCTCACAATGTGAGGTCGCCCCTACCTACTCCTTTTTGGTTCAGCTACATTCAAAAAAAAAAATCAGAACAACAATGCACATGTGGATCAAGCACAAGGAATGCTTGAACCACTACCACACACACAAAGTAGTGAAGAGTGGAAAGAAAAGAAGAGTTCAGAGATGTAGAAACAAATCCTGATGTAGAACTCTTCATAGTGGTCGTCCAGAGAAACTTCAAGCTTCGTCTTGATGATTATCAGATGGTGGAGAAGCTTGAACCGTGGACGAACCGACTTCAATTCCGCTCGTGAGATGGATCTTCCACGAACAGGACGGAGGGTTGAAGCAGAGTAGCAGGGAGAAGCTTTCTCTTGGGCTTTGCTTAGGGTTTTGGTATGGTGGCTTCTTACTGCGAAAATACCTTCATATGTTCTATATATATCGGTGTCCAAGTATGGAGAGTCGTGCTTAAAGGGATCACCCCAATACAGATCATATCCTGACCATCAGATCTGAGTTTCTCTTCGTCTGACGACAGGCACTTCATGGTTGTCGACAGCTACTGCAAACTTTTGATTTCCAGAACCATGATGTTGCTGGAAGTCCTTAGTTGTCGACAGGCGATTGGTGGCTGTCGATAGGTAGCATGTATCTGTCGATAGGTACAATGTATTTGTCGACAGCTACTCTCCAATTGAGCTTCCAGTAGCTTGATTGTTGTTGGATGGTCCATCTGTCGATAGGTACATTCCTAGTTGTCGACAGGTAGTAACATGAAGTTTATTTCTTGTTGTTTTTCACTTGGATCTTGTTGCTTGGCTTGTATGCATTCACACCTACATTGAGAAACATTCTAATTGAGATACAATGAATGCATAGGTGATCAATAAAAACATGTTATCACATGATTGTATCTTTCATGTCTTTGTCATTGTCATAATGTTTCAGCCATTCACACAACATCAATTACGTTACTCATCATAATAACATTTAAGCACATGTTATAACCCAACATTCTCCCCCTTTTTGATGATGACAAAATTAACAGAGTTACAATTGATGTTTCTCTCCCTTTTGACAACATCCAAAAAGACATTTCATGCACACATGGACAAGAATAAAGCAAGAAACTGTGGTTTCATTCATTAAGCAATAAGCACACACAGTTACAAAGGACATCCAGTACATGAAATAAATAAAAACAAAAGAAGGGAAATTACATGACTAACACAACTTACTGACTCAAGACCCAAGCCTAGTGAAAAAAAAAAAAAATAGGACTCAAACTAAATCCTAGACTCTCTAAACATCGTCATTTCAAGGAGCAGTGGGATGACAGAACTCGTGAAACTCCGTAGAGAGCCGATTGAGCCGATGATGAATTTGCACGTGGGAGTCAGCAAGAAAAGTGTTTGGGGATTTTGGTTTTGGAGGAAGGAGAGGGGTTTAGGGGTTTAAAAGAAGGAAGATTCACCTTTTGGAGGAAGGTGAAGGGATGAAGAGACGTGGGTCACCCTTTAAAAGGTTTTAGAAAAAGTTTGAATAGGAAGGGTACCACAAAATCCGGCCAACATCCAAGTCGGATGGTCTTCTGAATCGTCCAGACTGCCGGCTGTCGAAAGACACCCAACCAGCTGTCGACAGCTACCGTGCAGATGTGTCCCATAACAGAATTTTGAGTGTTTTATGTTGGGAATGAGTATGCACATGGGATTTTAAGGTTGAGAATAGGTCTATACCCTTTAGAAAGTGTCATAAACACTAGTATCAAGACATATAAAAATTCTACAATGGTTAAGACATAATACTTTGGGAATCTTAAGTTTTAGCATTTAGAAAACACTGTTCAAAAACATATGAACCTAAGATAACCCCTTTGAATAAAACCATTTAAGAAAATCATATACCTTAGTGGGTGATGTTCAGTTGGTAACTAAAGATAATGTCTACATGAACAATTGACACTAAACAACCCATTGCCCTTAATTTAAACTCTTGGAGGCTTCACTCTATTTCTAGTATTGGAACAATATATTTTATGAAGTTAATGTGGGAAAAGTGGTAATTAGTATCACTTCCACCTTTTGACGTGAAGGTAGACATTTGTAATGCCCTTACCCCCAGTTACTCAGTGTTAGTGACTATCATACCATTATGCAGAGTTAATGAAAGAACTTTTTGACGCGAAGACAGACATTTGTGATGCCCATGTCCCCGGTTACTCAGTGATGTTCATCATTGCTCTGCCTTTATCCCTTGCATATAAATTTTGTTGGATCTTTTGAGTTTTGAAATAGGTAGCTTTTCTCCCTTTTTCATGTTTGAATTTTAAAATCAAGATCAACAGTTATTTAAAGTCAAAGGCTAATGTAAAATCATTAAGTTCAATAACCTTCTTACTTGTCAATCCACTTTAGAAACATGATCATCCACAAGGGAGTTATTCAAGTGAGTTAGGTTAAAATCATTAGATTTGTTCAATGTTTTCTAGATGATACAACCTAGACTCAAACATAAAATATTATTTCAAAACCATTGTGATTAACTAAATGTCTTTGATACTATGTGAGTATGAAAGGTTGTAATGAATATTTATTCCCAATTATCCCCTTGCATCAGTAACAGAAACATACTCATGAAGAATGGATGAGAAAAGATAAAGAATTGACCGAAGAGGTGTATCTGTCGACAGCAAGAATGTGCCTGTCGACAGGTACTGAATTCCAGAAGAATGGAGGTTCTGGGAGAGGCCATCTGTCGACAGGTAGAGTGGGGCTATCGACAACTACTGAATAATGGAGGTTCTGGGAGAGGCCATCTGTCGACAGGTAGAGTGGGGTTATCGACAACTACTGAATTTTGTCAGAAACTAGGTTCTGGAAAGGCTTGGCTGTCGACAGATAGGATTGTGGCTGTCGACAGGGAGTTGAAAAACTTAGTTTAAAGGCTTGGGATTGAGAGAAATTTTACTTAATTAAAGGAGGGATTATAACACATTGAGTATGAAGGGTTACCCATAAGAATTTCACTCACTTAGCCTAAACTTACTCCCCCATAGTGTGTGCATGTGATGACTCACATTCAAGTAAATCAATCAGGAATATATACATCCATACCAAGCATTTGCACACAAAAGAACATCCATAAGCATGTGAGCACCAAAAATTCATTTTCATTTTTTTTAAGGAGATGCATATGACAAAATTAAAAGAAACCAAATACTTTATTATGGAGTTAATGACCTTTATGTATAAGTAGACTATGGATACTTGGCGGAGTATGTTTACTCACGCATAATGATAGTTTTCAAACAAGCCTAACTTGTTCTTCCACATGTCACCATTTGATATATCTCATAGTCACTACACACGAGGATTATTTACTCCACAATCTGGTATTGGATTCATTGAATTTTGCACAATCCCAATTCTCTTCTCAGTGATGTAATCACACAATTGACTAATGCTCAGGAGATTGTGATTCAGACCATCAACTAAGAGCACATTATCTATTGAGTTGAAAGCATACTTACCTACCTTACCTGTGCCAATTATTTGGCCTTTATTGTTACCTCCAAGCACAACTTGACCTCCATCTTTTTCCACTAGCAAACAAAATTTATCTTTATCGCCCGTCATGTGCCTCGAGCAGCCACTATCCAAGTACCATTTGTTTTAATTTTGGGCTGCTAGGCATTCCTGCATAGATGGATCAGACAAGAGGTTTTGGTACCCAAATTACTTTGTGTCCAAACTTTTATTCATGCCAAAAAGTAAATGCTTCGGAATCCAAACTTGTTTGAATTTAAGTTTATTTGAGTTATTCCAGCATTGATTTTCTGTATGGCCAAGTTTTTTACAGACATTGCATGATGTTGTTTTACTCAAAACATTTCTTTTGCTGATATGTTGAACTTGTGTTTGCATTTTTTTTTTTTGCTGCCTGGATGGTTTTCCCTTTTGAGTGTACTTCTAGGCTTGTTGAACAGAAGAGGTCTTTTGATTGTTTTGAGATTGTTTACCTTTAGCCTGAGCATTCTTGCTCTTGGGTGGAACTTGTTTACTTGAACTTGGACTACAATCAACAAAATATGTAATCAATTTCTCTCCTAGTTTCTTTTGTTTTTCTTGTTGAAATCCAAGCTCATGACTAGTTACATTTAGTTTAACACCCAAAACAGCATCAAGATTTTACTTTCCTTTTACAAATCTTGAAAGATCTTCAGATTTTCCTTTTAATTCCTTTTCAGCTTGTTCCAACTTTTTTTGAATCTCTTGATTTTCATGTTGAAGTTTTTAAAGAGAATTGATTAGACTTTGTTTTTCCTTTTCATTTTCTTGCAATTTTTCTTTTATGCAATCTATTTCTTCATAGTGACCTTCATGTTCAATTTTCAGCAATTCAATTTCTTTAGACATGATTGCAAGTTGTTCATCAGTGTTTGTGCTAGACACAAGATTAGTGAGTTTCTTTTTAGTGCTTTATTTTCAGACTTGAATTCACAAAATTTTTCAAAGAGCAAAGTGTATGCCTCTTCCCATTCATCAACTGTATAGTTTTCAAAGGAAGAGTTTACCTCATTTGATTCTTCACTCCTTGCCATTAAACACTAAACTTCTTCATCTCCAGAGCTTCCTTGAGCATTGTCGTCTTCATCTTCATCACTCCAAGTCGCCATCATTGCCTTGGATTTTTTGAAGGTGAGTTTGCCCTTTTTCAGCTTCTTCTTGAGCTGTGGGCATTCACCTCTCATGTGCCCTAGTTTCTTGCACTCATAGCATACAATCATGTTAGATTTCTTGTTAGACTCAAGCTTATTTGTGAAATCTTTCTTTTGAAAAGTTTTGGAGTTACCTGAGCCTTTCTTTTTGAACCTGAGGAATTTTTTGAATTGTCTAGTGAGCATGACCATCTCATCATTCTCACTATCACTAGACGATTCAGATTTATCACTATCATGTTGTGCCTCTTTCTTAGAACTTGAAGAACTTTTGTTAGAGGCTTTTAAAGCTATGGATTTCCTAGGATTTACCTCAGTTTCTTTTCTTTTCAGATTTATTTCATACGTCATCATGGATCCAATTAGTTCATCCAATTTCATTGTGGAAAGGTCTTTATAATCCTCAATGACAGTGGCCTTAGTATGCCAAGAGGATGGAAGAGACCGAAGTATCTTCCTAACTAAGTCACTTTCTGAGTAGTCCTTTTTAAGACCTTTCAACCCATTTATTATTAGCATGAATTTAGCAAACATATCTGAAATGGTTTCTTCATTTTTCATTTTAAACATCTCATATTCAGATACTAGCATGCTTGCTTTGGTTTCCCTTACCTCTGATGCACCTTCGTAAATGAGCTCAAGCTTGTCCCACATTTCTTTTGTTGTGTTACATATGGAAACTCTTGAAAACTCCTTGGGATGCACGGCGCACTACATCATGTTCAATGCACTCCAATTCAAGTTACCTTTCCTAATCTGTTCTCGAGTCCAGGTATCTTCGTCAGTGGGCAACTCATATGCTCCCTTGTTGACGATTTTCCACAGCTCGTAGTCTTGAGCTCTAAGAAAAACCTGCATACGATTTTTCCAATACGGATAGTCAGTGTCATCAAAGAAGGGTGGTCTGGACATTGAGTATCCTTCAGCCATAAACCCCTTGTTAGTTTCCATGAGATCAAATTTCTCCTGATCGTGAGATCAAGCTATTAAAGCAGTAAATCGGAGAAGCCTCGCTCTGATACCAATTGAAAGATATGCGGAATTATCTTAAACAGTAATCTAGAAGGAGGGTTGAATAGATTACTAACAATTAGAAACACTATGGCCTTCTTTTTGATCCAACACTGACTTATCAAAAACTTAAACATACATGTATAGAATTCGAACTATGATGTGTGTGCTTATTGTGAGTAGAATGAACAACAACCTATCTAGCATGTGAGTAATCAACGTGCCTACCAAACATCTACCGTGAAACGTTCAAACCACAGGACACGAAGATTTAAGGTGGTTCGGAGTACACAACTTGTGTATCCTACGTCCACCGTCCACACACACATGCAGAACGACTGCTTATGAGTGAGTTCAACTCTACAACACACACACCCACGTTGTCTGATGTAAACACACAATCAGAACAATAATCCACATGTGGATCAAGCACAAGGAACGCTTGAACCACTACCACACACACAAAGTAGTGAAGAGTGGAAAGAAAAGAAGAGATTAGAGATGTAGAAACAAATCCTGATGTAGAACTCTTCGTAGTGGGCATCCATAGAAACTTCAAGCTTCGTCTTGATGATTATCAGATGGTGGAGAAGCTTGAACCATGACGAACCGACTTCAACTCCGCTTGTGAGATGGATCTTCCACGAATAGGACGGAGGGTTGAAGCAAAGCAGCAGGGAGAAGCTTTCTCTTGGGTTTTTCTTAGGGTTTTGGTATGGTGGCTTCTTGCTGCGAAAATACCTTCATATGATCTATATATATGGGTGTCCATGTAACGCCCCGACGCGGAACATCGGAGCGGAATTACAATTATTAAATAGTACAGAGCGAGAAAATAAATACAAACCATTGCACAAATGGAATAATACTAAATAAACTCCAATTTCATTAATAATCCACCAAACTTCATCACAACTACAAATACCACATCAATTTCATGAACTAACTGTTACATCATCATATCAGAGCCAAAACTAGGGCCTAGAGTACTTTATTGAAAATCAAGCTAATACATAAGAACTATCTGACTCAATCTATACTAACTATCCATTAAAGCAAATGGTTATGAACGGGGTCACTCCTGAGCATCCTCCTCAGTCCCGCCTCGTGAGTGTGGTCGTCATCTGACTCACCTGAAACACATTAAATAAAAAAGTAGGATGAGTGAATAACGCCTAGTAAGACAATATCTCATGAAGACAAGCATGGTTTAAATAATTAATGTCTTAATGGCAGGGTAACTAAAGAGCATAGACATGTAGGGCGAGTAACGATAACAAAAGAACAATAGCACCTAGCACAGGGATAATAGTACAACAAGAAAGATAATAGAATGGCCATGTAACGATATAACATGTGATTTGCACAACGGTGCACTAGTAATGATAACGATTGCACTTGTATAGATGGTACTTTGATTGTCATATATTCATCTTGATAGTATGCTGGCACTGGATGCATGCCGTAACACATCCTTGATCATTTTAACTCCCATGGGCACTGGCACTTTTTGGGCGCTCCTCCGAGGACCAGATCGGGCCCCATTGCGCTGGCATTAGTCATTTCTTTATCTTAGACAATCACAAGAATGGCCAATAGAGTACCAAGAAGAGATAAGAGAGTACTAGACGAGATAGATGAGAGCGTAGAGAGAACGTAAACAGATAAGAGGATATAGAGAGCAGATGAGATAGGGGTATTATCGTAAAATCATGTTAAATATCAATAGTAACGATTGCACGGCACACCATTGCGAGCCGGCAGTCTGGTAGAAGTTACCACCACCCATTAACCGTGTTGTATACACATGCTAGATGGTCCGATGTGATCACAAGGTAAGGAGTGAACACACTAAGGCCATGGATCGTACTGATCCCTAAGGTGTAACAGGTTTTAGGGTACAACCAGCTCGTCGGCAATGGACGTACGCCAAAGCCAAGAAGACTTACGGAGGCCTTGACAAGGAGTCCCTGGCCCAGTCGAGAGTATTCTCGATGGAGAGGTGGTCCAAGTCAAGAGAAAGTGTGTAGGAAACGGGTCCATCGTGCCTCGAGTGCTCGAGGCCGAGGGAAACGGTAATGGTGTACAAAACGCGCATATAAAATTAAAACAAGTATATAATTAAATAGGGAAATTTAGTCATTTATTTCACTTAATTTACCAGATGCATTATTGCATAAATTATTAGGGTCAAATGGCAATTAATCATGTTATGTGTGTGTAAGTGTAAAGAAATCTCGAGCATATGATAAGTCGTGCAAATGTCCTTTAAAATAATTAAATTTATATAATTATTACCATTTATTAATTTACTGGGTCGAATTAACTATAACATGGTTTAATCATGGCTAATTAAGGGGTATAAAGCCTAAACAGTAGAGGCATATGCATAATTTTTAGTTCTGGTCGAATTCTTTAAATCGCAGCGGGTTGGTCGCGACGGGCGGCTCGGTTGCGGTCCGAAGGCCAACCGGCCCGGTCCGGTCTGCGCCAGGAATCGCGGCGGCTAAGGCCGCCAGGTGCGTCGGACCCGCCAGCCGCGACCCCGCTGGTATCGCGGCGGGTCGCGCCGCCGTGATATCAGGGAGGGTCCGGCCATTTACCCTTTTATCCTGGGTAAACCTGCTTGCTACAGGGCACTTCTAAATTTTATATAAAATCGCACGGTTATCCAAAAAGCATGAAACAAGTTTTAAATGTAAGTACACATAGACCTATCAACATGCACGATTAATTTGAAAATAGACAAGGTTTAGGCATGCTGTGATCAAGAGACATATCAGTGACCTAAATATGCACAGACAAGGTTCAACGAATTAATTAGAGATGGATACATGATAAAAATTAGGCAAACAGAGGCGTTTGAAAGCTAACATGATGTAGTATTTATGAGAATTTTCTCATGGCATGGGGACATGTATGCTCGAGGTTTAAGAGTAAACATGAAGGGTCGGGTACATGGAACTGATAGCGATTCAAAGAATTAATTCTCTCTCATGGGAGATCGAAATGGAGCGAAACGAGAGGGCTTTTGCTCGGGAACATGAAGTCTTCCTAGGTTAATTTTTACACGGATTTGGCTTGACAGATTCCCTACCTTTTGTTGAAACAAAGAAGATCCCTAATTTGGAGACGAAAATGAGATGAAAACTCTTTTATCCAAGCTTCCTTCTCCAAGCTCCCACGGTCTCCAGCCTCTCCCTTCGTCTCCAGAGCACCAGCCATGGTTTGGGTTTGGGTAGGTACGAGATTAGGGTGTTTTAGCTAGCTAATAGAGTCCTAACATCTTCAAACTCTTCACTTCTCCTCCAACTCCGAAAATTAGAAATTATCCTCTTATTTCGTTCATTTATCTACCTAATTAGGATGAGGAAGAGGCCTAATCTCATGGCTAAAGGGTTAGGATGGGCTAAGGGCTCTTGTTTTAGATAAATACAAGTCATTTAGTATTTATCCTACCCTTTTACTATTTACTAATTAATTAATCTGAATTTGGGATAATTAATTTCCATCCCATATTAATGGGCTCCACTATATTAGGCCAATTATTTTGTAATTAAACCATTTACACAACCCATTAGGGTTTTAACTTATTGGGCTTAATTAATTGCCCCTTTTATTTCACTTATTTCTCATTTATTCTAATTAAATCTATTTACCTCATTTATTTAAAATAAATTTTTTTATTTTATTTGGATTTTAAAAATCAATGGTTCTACATCCTCCCCCTCTTAAAAAGGATTTAGTCTCCAAATTCATATGATCGTAAGAGGAAGAATGACTTACTAAATAACTCCGGATAATTCCGTCGCATTAATATTTCAGACTCCCACGTGGCCTCTTCAACTTCGTGGTTTCTCCAGAGTATCTTGACCACGGATATGGGTCGGTTCCGAAGCTGTTGAATCTTTTTGTCCAAAATCTTCACCGACTTCTCTTCATAGGTCATATCTCTGTTTAGACTGATGTCATCATAGCTGATTACATTTGACGGGTCATACACGTACTTCCTCAGCATTGACACATGGAACACATTGTGCACTGTTGAGAACTGGGGAGGTAGTGTTAGTCGGTACGCCACCTCTCCAACTCTATCCAACACTTCGAATGGACCTATGAATCTTGGTCTGAATTTGCCTTTCATCCCAAATCTTTGGAATCCTCTTGTCGGGGATACTTTCAGCATCACATGATCTCTGACTTGAAATTCTAAATCTCTCCTTCTTTTATCAGCATAGCTCTTCTGCCTAGACTGAGCTACTTTTATTCTGCCTCTGATAATCTGTATATCCCTGCTAGTGCTCTGCACCATGTCTGGTCCTAGCCATTGTTGTTCACCTACCTCATTCTAACACACTGGTGATCTGCAGCTTTTGCCATACAGTGCTTCAAAAGGTGTCATCTTAATGCTCGCCTGATAGCTGTTGTTATAGACAAATTCAATCAAATATAGTTGTTCATTCCAATATCCCTCAAAATCTATAGTGCAAGCATGAAGCATGTCTTCCACAATCTGATTTGTCATTTCTGTCTGTCCATCCGTCTGTGGGTGGAAAGCAGTGCTGAAATTGAGTTTAGTACCCAACGTTGTCTGAAGTCCCTTCCAGAATCTAGATGTGAATCTGGGGTCACGATCTGAGACAATGGACACGGGGACTCCATGTAATCTCACAATTTCCTTTACATACAAAGCTTCTAACACATCCACACTCCAGGTGCTCTTAATGGCAAGGAAATGTGTGGACTTAGTCAAACGGTCCACAATGACCCAGATAGCATCGAGTCCACCACGAGTTCGGGGTAAACCCATGATGAAATCCATACCAATGTTTTCCTATTTCCACTCGGGTATGTCCAGGGGTCTAAGTACACCCGCAGGACGACGGTGCTCGGCTTTCACCTATTGACAAGTGAGGCAGTGTGCGGTATGCTCAGCCACCTCACGCTTCATGTTTGGCCACCAAAATGACCTTTTCATATCCTGGTACATCTTGGTTGCGCCTGGATGAATTGTGTACTTGGTCTTGTGGGCTTCATCCATCAATTTTCTCTTCAGTTCTTCATTGTCAGGCACGCAAGTCCTGGCTTGGAATAATATCCTTCCATCTTCAGTGATGGAGAAGTCTGACATGTCAGCTATAGTCTCCTTTACTCGGATTAGAAATGGATCATTAGCCTATTGCTCTCTGATCTTGACAAAGATGTCGGGTTGAGCTTTAAGATTAGCCACTAACATCTTATCACTTCTCTTCTCAATATTCAGATCTAGACTGGCAAATTGTTCTAACAATTGCATCTCGCCCATGACTAGACAGGATAAGGAAGCTATTGGCTTCCTACTAAGTGCATCAGCTACTGCATTACCTTTACCTGGGTGGTATTGGATATTGAAATAAAAGTCTTTCAAGTACTCCAGCCATCTCCGTTGTCGCATATTGAGCTCCTTCTGAGAAAATAAGTATTTTAAACTCTTGTGTTCAGAGTAGATAATAAATTGCTCCCCGTATAGGTAATGCCTCCAGATCTTGAGTGTAAATACCACAACAGCTAGCTCTAAGTCATGGACAGGATAATTGACTTCATGTGGCTTCAACTGCCTTGAAGAATATGCTATCACCTTTTCATTCTGCATTAACACGCAGCCTAAACCAATTCCAGATGCATCGGTGTAGACTGAAAATCCTTCTCCCTCGACTGGCAACGCAAGGACAGGTGCAGAAGTCAATAAATACTTCAGTGTCTGGAAACTCTTCTCACACTCCTTGCTCCAGACATAGGGGTTCTCCTTCCGCGTAAGACGCGTAAGAGGTACAACTATCTTGGAGAAGTCTTTTATGAACCATCTGTAATATCCAGCCAGTCCAAGAAAGCTTCTGATCTCTATGACATTTGTCGGCCTTTCCCAGTTGAGTACAGCTTCTACCTTGGAAGGATCGACAGAGATACCATCCTTGGAAATAACATGGCCTAGGAACGACACCTACTCAATCCATAATTCACACTTGCTCAATTTGGCGTAGAGTCGGTTGTCCCGCAAGATTTGCAGAGTGATCCTCAGATGCTCCTCATATTCTTCCTTGCTCTTCGAGTATATGAGAATATCATCAATAAAAACCACGACGAACTTGTCGAGGTAGGGCCGATAGATGTTGTTCATTAGTTGCATGAAAGCCGCAGGAGCATTGGTTAGTCCAAAAGGCATGACTACAAATTTGTAATGACTGTACCTGCTCCTGAAAGCCGTCTTGTAAATGTCTGCATCTTTAATCATCATCTGATGATATCCCGATCTAAGGTCAATCTTAGAAAAATACTTTGCTCCTAATATCTGATCAAATAATTCATCAACACGAGGCAGAGGGTACTTGTTCTTGATAGTGAGATTGTTCAATTCCCTATAATCAATGCATAACCTTATGGATCTGTCCTTCTTCTTGACGAACAACACTGGTGCACCCCAAGGATAAATACTTGGCCTGATAAAACCCTTTTCTAGAAGTTCCATCAGTTGCTCTTTCAATTCTTTCAATTCAGCGGGGGACATCCTGTAGGGTTGCCGTGAAACTGGTACAGCTCCAGGTACAAGATCAATTGAGAAATTCACATCTCTCTCGGGTGGAATGCCTAGTAGCTCATCGGGAAACACGTCTGGATATTCTTGTACTATATGAATGTCTGATATTTTTATTGTTTTCTTTTCAACCACAATTGCAGCAAGAAATGCCACACAACCCTTTCTTATCATGTTTTGTGCCTTTATAGTAGAGACGAGAGACAAGTGTCTCTTGTATCTACATCCCGTGAAGGTCAGCTTACACTACAAGAAATTGCGGTATTTTCGACGGACAGAATCCGTCAGAAATCCGACGGTAATCCATCGGAAATAGAGACTTCCGACAGGTTTCCGTCGAACGGTCGTCAGAACTGATCCGTCGGAAACAACTGGTCAGAAATTACCGACGGAAAAACATTCTGTCGAAAATGTGTCGGAAATACCGACAGAAAATATCCATCGGAAAATGGGTCGGAAGTTTCCGACGGCAACCGTCGGAAAGATGTGTCAGAAATTTGGTCAGGAATGACCAACAGACTATTCCGTCGGCATTTCCGTCGGTAAATTCAGACTAACTAATCCGTCGGAAAATAATCCGTCAGAACTTTAGATAGAAATGACGACGGGTTTTTCCGTCAGTAATATCTATTTTTCGATGGAAAACTATCCGTCGAAAATTTCGTCGGAAAGTTCTCTAATTTTTTTTTAAATAAAGAAATAACAATGATTTC
This sequence comes from Colocasia esculenta, assembly GCA_014218235.1. Classification (NCBI taxonomy): domain Eukaryota; kingdom Viridiplantae; phylum Streptophyta; class Magnoliopsida; order Alismatales; family Araceae; genus Colocasia; species Colocasia esculenta. The sequence continues at coordinate 45,559,666 of CM024763.1, read as the reverse complement.
AAACCTGCTACAATATTCATAAATTTCACAAATACTCACAATCAACATAAAATCATAAAATATAATAAATGTAAAATCATACATAATAATAAATACAAAAAATCAGGACAGATCTGCAGGATCGTCTGCTGTCCCCGCCTCGTGATCGTCAGGTGCCGGAGGTGTTTCCTATATTAAGAAAAAGTTAATATGAGAAACATTAATAAAAATTAATATACATACATTATTTTCAAAAATTAAATTCAAAATATGTGATTATTTCTCAAGTTGAATTAGAAACTATTTTTGGATCCGTCGTTTCTTGGGTTTTTTTAGATCCGTCATTTCAACGCCCAACCGAATCCGAGAATCTAAATCGGATTCCGTCAGTTCACACACGTCACTTTCACCCACCCGGTCGTGTCGGAGCGAACGGCACGCCGATCAGATCCCTATTTGGGATTTTGGACCCCCGGGTAGTGTATTTTGACCCTTTAGACTCAGGTTTTTTTTAGATCCGTCATTTCAACGCCCAACCCAATCCGAGAATCCAAATTGGATTCTGTCAGTTCGCACACGTCACTTTAACCCACCCAGTCGTGTCAGAGTGAACGGCACGCCGATCGGATCCCTATTTGGGTTTTTGGACCCCCGGGTTATATATTTTGACACTTTAGACTCAGGTTTTTTTTAGATCCGTCGTTTCAACGCCCAACCCAATCTGGGAATCCAAATCGGATTCCGTCAATTCGCACACGTCACTTTCACCCACCCGGTCATGTCGGAGCCAATGGCACGCCGATCAGATCCCTATTTGGGATTTTGGACCCCCGGGTTGTCTGTTTTGACCCTTTAGACACAGGTTTTTTTTAGATCCATCATTTCAACGCCCAACCCAATCCGGAAATCCAAATTGGATTCCGTCAGTTCGCACACGTCAATTGAACCCACCCAGTTGTGTCGGAGTGAACGGCACGCCAATCAGATCCCTATTTGGGATTTTCGACACCCAGGTTGTGTATTTTGACCCTTTAGACTCAGGTTTTTTTTAGATCCGTCGTTTCAACGCCCAACCCAATCCGGGAATCCAAATCGGATTCCGTCAATTCGCACACGTCAATTTCACCCACCCGGTCGTGTCGGAGCGAACGACACGCCGATCAAATCCCTATTTGGGATTTTGGACCCCCGAGTTGTCTGTTTTTACCCTTTAGACTCAGGTTTTTTTTAGATCCGTCATTTCAACGCCCAACCCAATCTGGGAAGCCAAATCGGATTCCGTCAGTTCGCATACGTCAGTTGAACCCACCTGGTCGTGTCAGAGCAAATGGCACGCCGATCAGATCCCTATTGGGGATTTTGGACCCCCGGGTTGTGTGTTTTGACCCTTTAGATTCAGGTTTTTTTTAGATCCGTCATTTCAACGCCCAACCCAATCCGGGAATCCAAATTGGATTCCGTCAGTTCACACACGTCAATTGAACCCACCCGGTCGTGTCGGAGTGAACGGCATGCCGATCAGATCCCTATTTGGGATTTTCGACCCCGGGTTGTGTATTTTGACCCTTTAGACTCAGGTTTTTTTTAGATCCGTCGTTTCAACGCCCAACCCAATCCGGGAATCCAAATCGGATTCCGTCAGTTCGCACACGTCACTTTCACCCACCCGATCGTGTCAGAGCGAATAGCACACCGATCAGATCCCTATTTGGGATTTTGGACCCCCGGGTTGTATGTTTTGACCCTTGAGACTCAGGTTTTTTTAGATCCATCATTTCAACGTCCAACCCAATCCGGGAATCCAAATTAGATTCCGTCAGTTCGCACATGCCAATTGAACCCACCCGGTTGTGTCGGAGGGAACAGAACGCCGATCAGATCCCTATTGGGGATTTTCGACCCCCGGGTTGTGTGTTTTGCCCCTTTACACTCAGGTTTTTTTTAGATCCGTCATTTCAACGCTCAACCCAATCCGGGAATCCAAATTGGATTTCATCAGTTCGCACACGTCACTTTCACCCACCCGGTCGTGTCGGAGTGAACGACACGCCGATCAGATCCCTATTTGGGATTTTCGACCCCCTGGTTGTGTGTTTTGACCCTTTCGACTCATGTTTTTTTTAGATCCGCCATTTCAACGCCCAACCCAATCCGGGAATCCAAATTGGATTCTGTCAGTTCGCAGACGTCACTTTAACCCACCCAGTCGTGTCGGAGTGAACGGCACGCCGATCGGATCCCTATTTGGGTATTTGGACCCCCGGGTTATATATTTTGACCCTTTAGACTCAGGTTTTTTTTAGATCCATCGTTTCAACGCCCAACCCAATCCGGGAATCCAAATCGGATTCCGCCAATTCGCACACGTCACTTTCACCCACCCAGTCGTGTCGGAGCCAATGGCACGCCGATCAGATCCCTATTTGGGATTTTGGACCCCCGGATTGTCTGTTTTGACCCTTTAGACTCAGGTTTTTTTTAGATCCATCATTTCAACGCCCAACCCAATCCGGAAATCCAAATTGGATTCCGTCAGTTCGCACACGTCAATTGAACCCACCCGGTTGTGTCGGAGTCAACGGCACGCCAATCAGATCCCTATTTGGGATTTTCGACACCCAGGTTGTGTATTTTGACCCTTTAGACTCAAGTTTTTTTTAGATCCGTCGTTTCAACGCCCAACCCAATCCGGGAATCCAAATCGGATTCCGTCAATTCGCACACGTCACTTTCACCTACCCGATCGTGTCGGAGCGAACGACACGCCGATCAAATCCCTATTTGGGATTTTGGACCCCCGGGTTGTGTGTTTTTACCCTTTAGACTCAGGTTTTTTTTAGATCCGTCATTTCAACGCCCAACCCAATCCTGGAATCCAAATCGGATTCCGTCAGTTCGCAAACGTCAGTTGAACCCACCTGGTCGTGTCAGAGTGAATGGCACGCCGATCACATCCCTATTAGGGATTTTAGACCCCCGGGTTGTGTGTTTTGACCCTTTAGACTCAGGTTTTTTTTAGATCCGTCATTTCAACGCCCAACCCAAACGGGAATCCAAATTGGATTCTGTCAGTTCACACACGTCAATTGAACCCACCCGGTCATGTCGGAGTGAACGGCACGCCGATCAGATCCCTATTTGGGATTTTCGACCCCTGGGTTGTGTATTTTGACCCTTTAGACTCATGTTTTTTTAGATCCGTCGTTTCAACACCCAACCCAATCCGGGAATCCAAATCGGATTCCGTCAGTTTACACACGTCACTTTCACCCACCCGATCGTGTCGGAGCGAACGGCACATCGATCAGATCCCTATTTGGGATTTTGGACCCCCGGGTTGTGTGTTTTGACCCTTTAGACTCAGGTTTTTTTAGATCCATCATTTCAATGCCCAACCCAATCCGGGAATCCAAATTAGATTCCGTCAGTTCGCACATGCCAATTTAACCCACCCGGTCGTGTCGGAGGGAACGGAACGCCGATCAGATCCCTATTTGGGATTTTGGACCCCCGGGTTGTGTGTTTTGACCCTTTAGACTCGGGTTTTTTTTAGATCCGTCATTTCAACACCCAACCCAATCCGGGAATCCAAATTGGATTCCGTCAGTTCGCACACGTCAATTTCACCCACCTGGTCGTGTCGGAGCGAACGACACGCCGATCAGATACCTATTTGGGATTTTCGACCCCCGGGTTGTGTGTTTTGACCCTTTAGACTCAGGTTTTTTTTAGATCCGTCATTTCAACGCCCAACCCAATCCGAGAATCCAAACGGGATTCCGTCTGTTCGCACACGTCAATTAAACCCACCCGGTCGTGTAGGAGTGAACGGCACACCGATCAGATCCCTATTTGGGATTTTCGACCCCTGGGTTATGTGTTTTAATCTTTTAGACTTGAGTTTTTTTTGATCCGTCATTTCAACGCCCAACCCAATCCGGGAATTCAAATCGGATTCCGTCAGTGCGTACACATCACTTTAACCCACCCGGTCGTGTCGGACCAAACAACACGTCCATCGGATCCCTATTTGGGATTTTGGACCCCCGGGTTGTAGGTTTTCACCCTTGGGCCATGGATTTTTTTTTAGATCTGTCATTTCAACGCCCAACCCAATCTGGGAATCCAAATTGGATTCCGTCAGTTCGCACACGTCAATTGAACCCACCCGGTCGTGTAGGAGCAAACGACATGCCGATCAGATCCCTATTTGGGATTTTTGACCCCTGGATTGTGTGTTTTAATCTTTTAGACTTGGGTTTTTTTAGATCCGTCGTTTCAACTTGTGTTTTGGCATTCTTTAGTGGTTTCATTTCATTCAAAGTATATGAAATTAATAGTAATACTGACCTGAGGGGCTGGCTGTGAGGGGCGTACTCCCTGTATGGTTGAGATCAACTGCTGAACTATATCGTCGAAGTGCGTCCGTAGCTCTTCCCGAATGAGGGTTCTCATCTCCTCTACACCACTGACGGGCGGCGCAGCAGATGAACTCGCGTATGCCGGAGGAGCGACCGAACTCGCATATGAGGACAACACTGGAGTAGTATCCAGGCTGTCCCCATAGCCGTACACTCGACCCTTCCTCGGCCCTCCCGCTGCGTCGACCCAAGCCTCCGGATCCAAGTCTGGCTGGGGAGTGCCCTCTGCATAGCGATCCGCCATCGTCCTGTCATAGGTCTCCTGCAGAACAAATTAAAACTAAATTATTGAAAACAAATTATTTTAATATCTTAATTGAATTCAAAATTTATAGCTTGACTAACAGCAGTCGTGCGAGCACTCTCGCTGAGATAGTCATCCGTCCCCTTCCGCTTATGAGTCCGATCAAATAACTCGCAAAAAGTAGGGGCACGCTCGAGCTCGTGATGCTTACAATTCAAAAAATTAGTTAGTTTCACAATAATAATCAATATATTAAGCAAATGAGCAATAATATGCTTACCAATTTTTGGCTATGGGTCGTATAAGATATGGACCCACTAGTATGCACATTCTTCTCCGGATGAGTTGATCGGTTGCATTTTGCCGCCTGTGACCGCTCCTGCCATGGTCCAGTAGCCCAACGCTCACAAAGGGACTCCCAATAGTCCCTCCTTAGCCAATCATGGCCGTAATCTAGCCAAGCCATAGGATCCCGGTTGCCTGTGGTCTTCATTGCTTTGTCTCGGGCCTCCCACATCGACTTTCTTAAATTAGTCTGGGCAGTAGACTCCCAGACGGCTCGAGCTCGAGGGAGATCCTCAGGTCTCGGGAATGCGTACCTCCGCTGTAAAGAAATAAAATTACTCAACTGTCTGCACTAACAGAGATAGTAATTAAATAAATGACTTCAAATCAGTAAAAATTAATAATATCGTGAACATGTCAAATAATAAATCTCGGACGGGCACCAAGATCTCTCTCCATGCATCCACTGGTCCTGGAATATGTGCGTGGACCAGCGTCGTAATATAGCGGGAAGCAGAACCGGGATCTATCTTCCCCCTGCAATTGCACATTAATTTTGTACATGAAATGTATAACATAAATAACAAATATAGTAAGTTTCAAGTGATCAAGTTTACCCTGAGATCCAACATGGCTACTGTCCCGGTAGCTGAGGTCCCTCCTCATCCACTGCTGGATGCTGGCTCTCCACCTCTGTTGAAAACAATTAAGTACACTATTGTTGTATAAATTGGAAGAAAAGAAACATACTAATCTATGGAAACATACATGTACCTGGTGGTGAGGAAGAAGGGAAAGGTGGCGCTACTCGCGTGGTCGACGGGGAGGCGGTCCCTGCAAAATTTTATACACATTAGAAAATATAAATTTAAATTGAACAATAATATATAGAGTTTTGTGTTTACATATACATATACCTGTCACCGGGACGACCGGCGTGGACAAGGAGGCAGTCCTTGAAAAATTGTCTATATGTTAGATCTCGTGAATTTAAATTGAACAATAATATGTAGAGTTTTGTGTGTACATATGCATATACCTGTCACCGGGACGACCGTCGTGGACGGGGAAGCAGTCCCTGCAAAATTGTATGTATGTTAGATCTCGTGAATTTAAATTGAACAATAATATGTAGAGTTTTGTGTGTACATATGCATATACCTGTCGTGGATGGGGACGCGGACCCTCGGCCTACGAATGTGAAAACCGTCCGACTCCGTCCTCCACGTACCATATCTCTATTGTGATAAATAAAGATATAACATGTCATGAAGTCTGATTTTTAAAGTAGCTACTGAATAACATATAATTAACAAAAACACGTCATTAAGTCTGATTTTTAAAGTAGCTATTGAATAACATATAATTAACAAAAACACGAAGTTCTTACAAAATGTAGGGTATATTATCTATATTCATCATCAGATGCTGAATATATGTTTAATTCAGCGTCATCTTCATCATCCTCCTCGAATTCGTCCTCATCATGTCGGGACTCTTCCTCGACATCAGACTCCATCTCCCGCTCAAGGGCATTTGGGTCAACTTCTTCATGTTCGTTATCCTTATATAAGCAAATTGTTTCATTTATATATCAACATTGAACTACGTAGAAGCCGCCAACTCTCGTACGTCACTCCGATCTGATTGGAAAAAATTGTCATTAACACCTTCGAGGTCATCATCAGCCTGGAGAAGCTCATACTCAGGGAATAGCCTTGATTTCACTCTACATGCAGCCCACCAATCTCTCAATTTGAGGGATGAATAATTTAAATAATAAACTTGTTGGGCTTGTGCCGCCAGAATGAATGGCTCATACGTACTCAACTTGGACTTATGCTTGACATCGACAATCCCATATGTTGTGTCATTACAAATGGAGGTTGGATCAAACCAATGACACTTGAAGAGAATTACATTGTTGTCTTGTCCCAAAAATTGCAGTTCAATGACTTCTTCGAGAATGCCATAATAGTCTATTTCATTTTCATTGTAGGCACTTCCCTTCACACATACGCCGCTGTTCATCGTAGATTTATTCTGTCCATAATCCCTCATGTGAAATTGGTATCCATTCACACTGTAGCCTGGATAGACGCATACAATCTTCGAGGGCCCATAACTGATCTCTTGTACTCTTGAATCAGTAACTAAACCTTGTTCAACCTATTATTAAAAAAAGGGACAGACAATGACAAATTATGCCAACTAAGTATGCATAAGAGCATAACACTTATGCTTCAAAATATTTAGATACTCGAGATCTTAACCAAGTAGGAAAAGACTTCTCTCGTTCCTTTTCAACCTGCACGTCAGTCAGACATGGATTCCGTTGCAGTATGACCGAGTCAAACTCTCTGCAATGTAAATGTCACACAACCTCTAAGTACTGCAGTATTACTCGCAAATGATGTATTTCATTAGTGTTGAGAGCTTACTCAATGTAAGGGTCTAGTTCTGCACAATTCATAAATACGTAGACCTCCGCAGCTACTAACTCTCTGTCTTCGAGTGCGCGAGTAGAAGAATATCCAAATGCTCGCCCGGGACACTTGAACACAGAAAGTCGGTCAGACACATTACAATCTCCACCATCATCATTACGTGGAGGTTGAGTGCGTCGGGTTCGGATCTCCGTGTCAAAGTACATCGAACAAAAGATCGATATCTCTTCAATAAGGTACGCCTGGGTAATGGAGCCCTCAACTTGTGCTTTGTTGCGGACTTTCATCTTAAGATCGTGCATGCACCTACGACAATAATTCAAATGAATACATATGAAATATAAAAGATCGTCGTAATGTGAATAAATTGAGACATAGGAATATACCTCTCAAATAGATACATCCATCAAAATTGTACTGGTCCTACGACCCTAGCCTCATATGGTAAATGGATGATCAGGTGCTCCTTTGAATCAAAGAATGCTGGAGGAAATATCTTCTCTAATTTGCAGACTGTCTGTATTATATTTTGCTCCATATTTTGCAAGTCATGAAGTCTGAGTTATGATGCAGATAAAATTCTGAAGAATTGACTCAGCTCAGTCTTTGCTCCCCATATTTGCTTCGCAACAACTCACGAAAAGCAAGTGGCATCAGTCTTTGCATGAAAACATGGCAGTCATGACTCTTCATTCCGTATATTTTCCCCTCATTGACATTTACACAACGGGCAATATTGGAGACATATCCATCTAGAAATCTCAATTGCTTCAACCATAGCAACACTTCCTTAATCTCTCTAGCCCCAAGCACATATGAAGCTTTAGGTTGCACCACTTTTCCACTAACATGCTAAAGCTCTAGTTCAGGACGTCTGCAAAGTACTTTCAAATCCATTCGTGCCTTGACGTTATCTTTCGTTTTGCCTTTGACGTCCATAACTATGTTGAACACATTATCAAAAACATTCTTCTCTATATGCATGACATCGAGGTTATGTCGTATCAAAAGTGTTGACCAATAAGGCAATTCCCAAAATATGCTTTGCTTCACCCAATTGTGATCCTTCCCAAAGCCGGGGATTTGTCGGGTACTACCAGCCAGTTGTGATACAGTCGGTAAGTTCTGGACCAGCCTCGCCATGTTTTCACCAGACACCCGTTCCATATCTACCTCCTCCATCACAATTGTATTTTTCATAAAAGAATCCTTTTGCTTTCGGAAGGGATGGTCACTCGGTAGAAACCGACGGTGACAATCGAACCAACATGATTTTCCCCCAGATTTCAATACGAATGATTTAGAATCCTCCATGCAATAAGGACATGCCAACCTCCCATGTGTGCTCCAGCCAGATAACATGTCGTACGCTGGGAAGTCACTTATTGTCCACATTAATGCAGCCTTCAAATTGAAATTCTGTTTTCTGGATGCATCATAAGAGAGAACCCCATCTGACCATAACAATTTTAGTTCATCAATCAACGGTCTGAGATATATGTCTATATTTTTTTCTGAACTTTTTGGACTCGGAATCAATACTGAAAGGAACAGATTCTCACGCTTCATGCACATGCCTGGCGGAAGGTTATACGGTGTTAGAAATACTGGCCAACATGAGTAAGATGCCACCGAGCCTCCGAATGGATTGAAACCGTCTGTGCATAAACCTAGCCGCACGTTGCGTGGATCCCTTGAGAAGTAAGGATGAGTAAGGCTAAAATGAGCTCAAGCTTCACCATCGACAGGATGACTCATTTCAAGATCGTCACGACAGACTATCTCCGCATGCCAAGTCATGTGTCCGGCTGTCTTCGGGGACATGAACAACCGCTGCAATCTAGGTGTGATCGGAAAGTACCGCAATGACTTATACGGAACATCCTTCTGCTTTGGCTTGTCCCCTCTCTTAGTCTTGATTCTATCATGCTTACAAATACAACATGATCTCTTATTTGCATCATCTTTGTAGTACAACATACAGTGATTCTAACATGCATCAATTTTCATAAAACCAAGCCCCAGATCATTCACCATCTTCTTCGCACGGTAAAAATCAGCAGGTAACGTCTCTGATTGAGGAAGCATACTCTTGACGAGTAAGAGAAGCCGATCAAAACAACTCTCGCTCATATGAAATTCAGATTTCAAATTCAGTAGTTGCGACATTGCAGACAACCGTGTATGCTTCTCACAACCATCCCATAATGGCTCATCAGCATCTCGAAGTAACTGATAAAATCTCTGAGCTGTATCATTCGGCACTTCTTCATTTGTTTGATCTTCATGAATATTGAACTCCGGACCAGCAGCATCGACAACCATGTCTACGTACGTACTTGTGGAGGCAAAGTAATTAGCTGGTGCAGACGACTGAATATTCAACTCACCATGAGATGACCATAACTCATAATGAGCAACAAATCCTCTCGTATACAAATGATGCTGCACATCCCATGTCGATATCCACTTTTTGTTCTTACAAGCCGAACATGGACATCGGATGTTACCCATCGGATCAACTGCTACTGATGAATTACTCAATGCAAACTGAATAAAATTGTCAACTCCGTCTTTAAACTCCTCAGTCACAACTCCATTGACTATTCCACGGTACATCCATGACCGATTCTCATAAGACATTTTTCCTACACAGATTAAATGACATGTCACGAGTTAAAATCCAACACACCCTTACATCGTTCGAGTAAGTCAAAATGAATAGGTAGGATATATTATTTAGATTATCACTTTTTACCCATCTGTGAATATTTGATCGCACTCAGATGACCATTTACTATGTGTTTGTATTATTTGCTGAAAATTTCGGCAGCATCTCCCCACACCTCTCTGATATACTAAAAATATTTATTGATTAAGATATTTTCTTAAACACTTACTAATAAGTGGTTAAGAAAATATTCTAAATCAATAAAGGTATATCAGAGAGGAGTGAGTAGAAGCACCCAAAATTTTCAACAAATAATGCAAACACATAGTAAATGACCACCTAGCTGTGATCAAACATTCACAGACTGTCCAAAACGGGACAATTCAAGACTTTGAGTTAGATATACACGTTCTCATCATTGAAAATAAGACTCGTGCACATCAATCCCAAAGTCTTGAACGGGAAGGTTCATTGACACGGGCTTAAAACGCTCTCGTGATATGTGTGCAGTGAAAAATTGCTATACGTGCATAGATCAAATTTAAAATCCACATAAATATGAAAGGAATATGAAAACAAAATCATACATATGAACAAGTGCAATAATAAACCAAATTCACACATACATGTACATGAATTGCATTAAAGTAAGAAATACAATACTAATCACTAAACAGAAAGAAAGCAATTAAAAACAATCCATATAATAGTGTTACATTGAAATAAGTTTGAATTAAAGATCTAATAGCTACAAGAAAGATTTTGTATTCATTTTTTTATTCATAAATTGAGATGTGATGTCTTATTTTCCAATTTTCATCTTCTTTCTTGAACTTCAAAGATATCTTGATTAATTACCTAAATATAAATGCATGATACGTTTTTACACTTCCGTCGATGCTTTATCAATACCATGTTAATGCCATAAACTATGTGGAAACTGAACTCAGAAATTTCTACATTTTTTTGCCCGATATATTGTCATCTGAAATCTTAAAAACCCTAGAAAAATAATTTGGATTTCCCGACTTGTCTGTTTTTACTAGTTTATTTCTTCCATGTTTTCCTTCAATAAAGTTGATGGCCTGAATCTTTTTTAAAAAAATTTCTCTTGTGCATTTAAATCTTGTTGCTATTTGAAAATTGCCACAGAATTGGTTCTAATTTTGTTTATTGGATCTATGTGTTGTCTTATTTTTCCAATTTTCTTGTTTACTCCTAAACTTATCTTCCTCCCCTCTCCCACCCTCTGGCAGAGAAGAAAGGGGGGCTTAATGTTATGGTGTTCATGGATGTGACAAAGGGGAACTGTTCAAGGCTTTATTTTTACACAAAGGGGATTAATGAGTAATATTTTGTGCATATTATAGATGGAATAGTATTATTTGTCTAAATACAAGTAAGGCAAACAGTACATGTCCGCTCAAGGCGGGGGTGGGGAGAGCGGGGGAGGGGGGATACACGTACCGGGCCGGGGTGGCCGGCAGCGAGGGGTGCGGCGGCGAGCGGCGGCGCATCGGCGAGCGGCGGCAAGGGCGCAGGAGAGCGGCGGCGGCAAGCGGCGCAACGGCGAGCGGCGGCGAGGGCGCAGGCGAGCGGCGGCGAGGGTGTAGCGGCGAGCGTGAGAGAGAGAGAGAGAGAGAGAGGGAAAGAGTGGCGGAGTTTCGCGAAAGGGGGTATAGGCATTTTACCAACGGAATTTCTGACGGAAATATCTCCGTCGGAATATCCGTCGGTATTACCGACGGATATTCTGACGGATTATTTTCCGTCAGAAATGCCGTCGGATTTTCAGACGGATGCAATGTAGTCAGAATATCTGTCGAAATTACCGACGGAAAATAATTCGTCGGAAACATCCGTCGGTAATGCCGCATTTTCTTGTGGTGTTAGGGAATTCACTAAAAGTAATCTTGCCTCTTCTACAATCAACACAAGCCCGATATGTAGATAGCCAATTGGCTCCCAGAATAACATCGTAGCCCTCCATGGGCACACAAATTAGGTCTGCTCTAAGGTTAAGTTCACCAGCCTTAACATCAGCTAAAGGAAAGTATTTGTTGAGTTGAGCCTTTTCTCCCAATGGTGTAGTAACAGGCAATTCAAATTGCATAGATGCAGGTTTTTCATTTAATGTATCACTAAATGCTTGTGATATGAACGAATGTGTTGTGCCAATATCAAACAAAACAAATGCTTATTGAGAAAAGACTGGTAGTGTACCTTCCACCACTCCACCTTCCACGGTGGTGTCCACTTCTTGCAGAGCCTGCAGTCGGCCAGGCTTCTTTTGTCCCATCGGACGCTTCTCATTTTCTTTCAATAATGCGCATTCAGAAATCCGATGATCTCGGCTCCCGCAATGAAGGCATGCACCTGCCTTCCTCCAGCACTCTTCTGTAGTGTGACTAGGCTTGTCACAGTGCTTGCATCTCAGTTTGTTATTTGGGGTAGTAGGAGTGGGGATTTTAGGTTTCCTCTCCTGGCTTCTTCCATCGGTGATACTTAACGGCCTTTTCTTGCCATTAGTGGGCTTGCTCAGTGCTCCGGAAGTTTACTCTTTCTTGAACATTCTACCCTTGATGCGCTCAGTGAGTTCAGTCGCATCCTCCAGGCATTGTGCTCTCCTGACCATCTCTAGATAAGTCTGAATATCAAATGGTGCCAGTTGTGTGATATAAGCGGGTCTCAGACCGTTGAGGAATCTCTTCGCCTTCATCCTCTCAGTGCTCATCAGATGGTTGGCATAACGTGCCAATCGGAAAACTGAGCCTCATACTCAGCAACAGTCAGGTTCCTCTGTTTCATAGCGGCGAACTCAACGGCTTTCCTTTCTTAAACTCTTTCAGAAAAATATTTGGAGTTGAAATGCTCCTTAAACTCATTCCACGTAAACTGTGCGTCTGCCCTCGTAGCCTCAATGGAATCCCACCACGCACGGACATCCCTTTCTAGCTGGAATGTTGCCAACAATAGCTTATCACCATCCGCGCATTGCATAACGTGAAAGATGCGCTCGATCTCCTTGAGCCAATTTTCTGCCTCATTGGGGTCGGTAGTACTGCTGAATCGGGGTGGATTCAGGTTGCAGAAATTCCAGTGCAAGTCTCCAGCACCACAGTTGTTGTTATTGTTGGCTCCAGCAGCTTGGAGTAAAGCCTGAGTAAGCTATTGAATTGTTTGTTGCATGTCACGGAGTTGTGCACGCTCCGCTGCCATTGTTGATGTTTAAGTTCCTTCAAAAGAGAATGTTTAATGTAAGTTACTGAGTTTACACTAAGTTGTGCGTGTGTGAGTTCATTTTATCTTAATTACCCTTGGTTCTACCCATCTCACATAGGTATGGAACTTAGACTCTAAGTCAAGGCAGGTCAAACCTAGATCATCCTATACTTAAGAATAACCTAGGCTCTGATACCACAAAACTGTAACGCCTCGACGCAGAATATCGGAGTGGAATTACAGTTATTAAATAGTACAGAGTGAGAAAATAAATACAAACCATTGCACAAATGGAATAATACTAAATGAACTCCAATTTCATTAATAATCCACCAAACTTCATCACAACTACAAATATCACATCAATTTCATGAACTAACTATTACATCATCGTATTAGAGCCAAAACTAGGGCCCAGAGTACTTTATTGAAAATCAAGCTAATACATAAGGACTATCTGACTCAATCCATACTAACTATCCATTAAAGCAAATGGTTATGAATGGGGTCACTCCTGAGCATCCTCCTCAGTCCCAGCCTCGTGAGTGTGGTCATCATCCGACTCACCTGAAACACATTAAATAAAAACGAAGGATGAGCGAATAACGCCCAGTAGGACTTAATATCTCATGAACACAAGCATGGTTTAAATAATTAATGTCTTAATGGCAGGGTAACTAAAGAGCATAGACATGTAGGGCGAGTAACGATAACAAGAGAACAATAGCACCTAGCACAGGGATAATAGTACAACGAGAAAGATAATAGAATGACCATGTAACGATATAACATGTGATTTGCACAATGGTGCACTAATAATGATAACAATTGCACTTGTATAGATGGTACTTTGATTGTCATAGATTAATCTTGATAGTATGCTGGTACTGGATGCATGCCGTAACACATCCTTGGTCATTTTAACTCCCATGGGCACTGGCACTTTTTAGGCGCTCCTCCCAGGACCAGATCGGGCCCCATTGCGCTGGCATTAGTCATTTCTTTATCTTAGACAATCACAAGAATGGCCAACAGAGTACCAAGAAGAGATAAGAGAGTACTAGACGAGATAGATGAGAGTGTAGAGAGAACGTAAACAGATAAGAGGATATAGAGAGCAGACGAGATAGGGGTATTATCATAAAATCACGTTAAACATCGATAGTAACGGTTGCACGGCACACCATTTCGAGCCGGCAGTCTAGTAGAAGTTATCACCGCCCACTAGCCGTGCTGTGTACACAGGCTAGATGGTCCTGCGTGATCACAAGATAAGGAGTGAACACACAAAGGCCATGAATCGTACTGATCCCTAAGGTGTAACGGGTTTTAGGGTACAACCAGCTCGTCGGCAATGGACGTACGCCAAACCCAAGAAGACTTACGAAGGCCTTGACAAGGAGTCCCTGGCCCAGTCAAGAGTATTCTCGATGGAGAGGTGGTCCAAGTCAAGAGAAAGTGTGTAGGAAACGGGTCCGTCGTGCCTCGAGTGCTCGAAGGCCGAAGGAAATGGTAACGGTGTACAAAACGTGCATATAAAACGGAAACAAATATATAATTAAATAGGGAAATTTAGTCATTTATTTCACTTAATTTACCAGATGCATTATTGCATAAATTATTAGGGACAAATGGCAATTAATCATGTTATGTGTGTGTAAGTGTAAAGAAATCTCGAGGGTATGATATGTCGTGCAAATGTCCTTTAAAATAATTAAATTTATATAATTATTACCATTTATTAATTTACCAGGTCGAATTAACTATAACATGGTTTAATCGTGGATAATTAAGGGGTATAAAGCCTAAACAGTAGGGGCATATGCACAATTTTTAGTTATGGTCGAATTATTTAAATCGCGGCGGGTATTCAAGTCGCGACGGGCGGCTCGGTCGCGGTCCGAAGGCCAACCGGCCCGGTCCAGTCCGCGCCAGGCCAGCTGCGACCCCGCTGGTATCGCGGCGGGTCTCGCCGCCGTGATATCACGGAAGGTCCGACCATTTACCCTTTTATCCTGGGTAAACCTTCTTGCTATAGGGCACTTCTAAATTTCATATAAAATCGCACGGTTATCCAAAAAGCATGAAACCCGTTTTAAATGTAAGTACACAATAGACCTATCAACATGCATGAATAATTTGAAAATAGATAAGGTTTAGGCATGTTCTGATCAAGGGACATATCAGTGACCTAAACATGCACATATAGGGTCAATGAATTAATTAGAGATGGATACATGATAAAAATTAGGCAAACTAGAGGCGTTTGAAAGCTAACATGATGTAGTATTTATGAGAATTTTCTCATGGCATGGGGACATGTATGCTCGAGGTTTAAGAGTAAACATGAAGGGCCGAGTATATGGAACTGATAGGGATTCAAAGAATAAATTCTCCCTCATGGGTGATCGAAATGGAGCGAAAGTAGAGGACTTTTGCTCAGGAACATGAAGTCTACCTAGGGTAATTTTTACACAGATTTGGCTTAAGGAATTTCCTACCTTTTGTTGAAACAAAGAAGATCCCTAATTTGGAGACGAAAACGAGATGAAAACTCCTTTGTCCAAGCTTCCTTCTCCAAGCTCCCACGGTCTCCAGCCTCTCCCTTCGTCTCCAGAGCTCCAGCCAAGGTTTGGGTTTAGGTAGGGACGAGATTAGGGTGTTTTAGCTAGCCAATAGAGTCCTAACATTTTCAAACTCTTCACTTCTCCTCCAACTCCGAAAATTAGCAATTATCCTCTTATTTCTTTCATTTATCTACCTAATTAGGATTAGGAAGAGGCCTAATCTCGTGGCCAAAGGGTAAGGATGGGCTAAGGGCTCTTGTTTTAGATAAATACAAGTCATTTAGTATTTATCCTTCCCTTTTACTATTTTCTAATTAATTAATCCAAATTTGGGATAATTAATTCCCATCCCATAATGGGCTCCACTATATTAGGCCCATTATTTTGTATGCGGTCCGAAGACCAATCGGCCCGGTCCGATCCGCGCCAGAAATCATGGCGGCTGAGGCTGCAGCATTTCTTAACGCGTCGGACCCGCCAGCCGTGACCCCACTGGTATCGCGGCGGGTCGCGCCGCCGCGATATCAAGGAGGGTCCGGCCATTTACCCTTTTATCCTGGGTAAACCTGCTTGCTACAGGGCACTTCTAAATATCATATAAAATCGCACGGTTATCCAAAAAGCATGAAACTAGTTTTAAATGTAAGTACACATAGACCTATCAACATGCACAATTAATTTGAAAATAGACAAGGTTTAGGCATGCTGTGATCAAGGGACATATCAGTGACCTAAACATGCACAGACAGGGTTCAACGAATTAATTAGAGATGGATACATGATAAAAATTAGGCAAACAGAGGCATTTGAAAGCTAACATGATGTAGCATTTATGAGAAATTTCTCATGGTATGGGGACATGTATGCTCGAGGTTTAAGAGTAAACATGAAGGGTCGGGTACATGGAACTGACAGGGATTCAAAGAATTAATTCTCCCTCATGGGAGATCGAAATGGAGCGAAACTAGAGGGCTTTTGCTTCGGAACATGAAGTCTTGCTAGGGTAATTTTTACACGGATTTGGCTTGTGAGATTGCCTACCTTTTGTTGAAACAAAGAATATCCCTAATTTGGAGACGAAAATGAGATGAAAAGTCCTTTGTCCAAGCTTCCTTCTCCAAGCTCCCACGGTCTCCAGCCTCTCCCTTCGTCTCCAGAGCTCCAGCCATGGTTTGGGTTTGGGTAGGGACGAGATTAGGGTGTTTTAGCTAGCTAATAGAGTCCTAACATCTTCAAACTCTTCACTTCTCCTCCAACTCCGAAAATTAGCAATTATCCCCTTATTTCTTTCATTTATCTACCTGATTAGGATGAGGAAGAGACCTAATCTCGTGGCCAAAGGGTTAGGATGGGCTAAGGGCTCTTGTTTTAGATAAATACAAGTCATTTAGCATTTATCCTACCCTTTTACTATTTACTAATTAATTAATCCAAATTTGGGATAATTAATTCCCATCCCATAATGGGCTCCACTATATTAGGCCCATTATTTTGTAATTAAACCATTTACACAACCCATTAGGGTTTTAACTTATTGGGCTTAATTAATTACTCTTTTTATTTCACTTATTTCTCATTTATTCTAATTAAATCTATTTATCTCATTTATTTAAAATAAAATTTCTTATTTTATTTAGATTTTAAAAATCAAGGGTGCTACAGTCCAAGTATGGAGAGTCGTGCTTGAAGGGATCACCCCAATACAGATCATATCCTAACCATCAGATCTGAGTTTCTCTTCGTCTGTTGACAGGCACTTCATGGCTGTCGACAGCTACTGCAAACTTTTGATTTCCAGAACCATGATGTTGCTGGAAGTCCTTAGCTGTCGACAGGCGATTGGTGGCTGTCGACAGGCAGCATGTATCTGTCGACAGGTACATTGTATCTGTCGACAGCTACTGCTCCAATTGAGCTTCCAGTAGCTTGATTGTTGCTGGATGGTCCATCTGTCGACATGTACATTCCTGGTTGTCGACAAGTAGTAACATGAAGTTTATTTCTTGTTGTTTTTCACTTGGATCTTGTTGCTTGGCTTGTATGCATTCACACCTACATTGAGAAACATTCTAAGTGAGATACAATGAATATATAGGTGATCAATGAAAACATGTTATCACATCATTGTATCTTTCATGTCTTTGTCATTGTCATCATGTTTCAGTCATTCACACAACATCAATTATGTTACTCATCATCAAAAACATTTAAGCATATGTCATAACCCAACAGCCCTTAAGAGCTTAGCACCGGGCGAAAGGCTAGAGTAAGACCGTGCTAGGAAATAGTACAGGTGCCAAGAAAACAAAGTCGCAGCGGAACGGAACTCTGAACAGGTCGCCAGTCCCTCTCTGTCAGAGAGGCGATGTAGGGGTCCGTTGCGACAAGAACGCGACGACTCTGCCTGTCGCGACCCGAGTCCAGAAGGCGACCCAGACCCTCGTCGCGTTACTAATGCGACGGGGTAGGCCATTGCCACAAAACAAGGACTTGATGAACGCGGCGCACATACCCATCGCGATTAGGAACGCGATGGGTACTGGAGATGCGTTCAACAGGATGCGACATGGTGATATGTCGCAACATGGTCGCGACCAGGAAACCCGTCACGACCATAGACAGAGGCCACCCGAGGCCTCCAAAAACACCCCTAAAACTACAAACCCGGTGTGCACAAGGGGAGGGGAGCATGTAGAACGATGTAAACACATGTAAGGAGTTCAAACCACCCTCAATCACACCTATGCATGCCAAGGAAATGGATCTACACTCAAGAATCTCACATGCAAGCATGAAACCCTCTTCACCCAAACCCCCAATCCAAGCACAAACCAAGCATCATATGGATCCAACAAGCACACATGCATCCCTAGCATGAGTTTTTAAGGCATTGGAGAAGGGGATTGGACCCTAGCATGATAGAACTAGGGGGAAGGCAAGGAGTCCCTACCTCAAATCGAAGAGCCAACCCGTTGGGGTCTTCTCGTGCGCATGGCCACCTCCTCCTCGCTCCAAGCTCCATGAAGACTCCGTCCACGAGCCACGAATGTCCTACACGCCGAGGAAGAGTCACCAACATGAAGAGGAAGCCATGCCAAAGAAGAATGCCTAGCCGGAAAGGAAGAACCATCCACACACCCTCACACTCTCCCCACGGAGGAACAAGCACAGAGAGGGGGTCGGAGAGGAGAAACACATGCGAAAAGGGGAAGCAGAAGAGGTGTTCTGCATCCTGTGCAACTTAAACCTCAGCCTTTAGAACATGACGGAGCTGGCCATCGCATTAGCATTAGCATTAGCAATGCTAACGCGACGGTTACCTACGTCGCGATCTGGAATGACTGTCAAACCTAAAGGTCAAACCCACCATGCGTCGTGCATGCAGACCTGACATCATGAAGGTGACGGACTGGCATGTCATGTTCATGCATGTGTGAAGATAGGTTTCTCAACCGTCCCGACAGCAAAATGACAAAGAAGCATGCTGCTGTCAGAGCTAAGTCACGATAGGGGCGGCCGGTGCGTCCTTATCCAGAACGCGGCGGTCACCTCCGTCGCCTTCAGAAGGCGACGGGTCAAAGCATCCACAATAGGGAGGATGTTACAATCTAACCAACAAAAAAACAATTTTGTCCTCGAAATTAAGGGCGAAACCCAGGGAAAAAGAAGACAAGCAAACATACCTGTCACTCAAATAAGTAAGGAAAATGCTCCCGCATCTCGTCCTCACGCTCTCACGTGGCCTCGCCACCGACGTGATTCTCCCAATCTACCTCGATGAGCGGGATCTTCCTCCTGTACAGCTGCTGCACTCTGCGGTCCACAACGCTGACTGGGTACTCTAGCACTGACAGATCTAGAGCGACCTCTAGTTGTGAGTAGCCCAACACGTGCGACGAATCTGGCATGTACCTCCTCAGCTGGGAGACGTGGAAGACGTTGTCAACACCTGCCAACTAAGATGGAAGAGATAACCTGTAAGCGACCTCGCCAACCCACTCCAGGATGTCATAGGGGCCTACAAACCTCGGGCTGAGCTTGCCCCTCTTCCCAAACCTGAGAACACCCTTGGTGGGCGAGATCCGAAGAAACACAATGTCGCCTGCCTTGAACTGAAGTGGCCTTCTGTGAACGTCCACATAGCTCTTTTGTCTGCTCTGTGCTATCTGCAGTCTCTGTCTGATCAGCCTCACTATGTCTGCACACTACTGTACCAACTGTTGACCCAGAAGCTACCTCTCGCCAACCTCGTGCCAGTGCAATGATGTCCTGCATGGTCGGCCATATAGAGCCTCGTAGGGCGCCATCCTAATGCTGGAGTGGAAGCTATTATTATAAGCAAACTCCACCATGGGAAGGTGCAACTCCCAAGTGCCGCCCTAGTCTAGGTAACACGCTCTCAACATGTCCTCGAGGGTCTATATAGTCCTCTCCGACTGCCCGTCTATCTGTGGGTGATAGGCTGAACTCAGCCTCAACTCGGTGCCAAGTGCCCTCTGAAAACTGTGCCAGAAGCGAGAGGTGAACCATGGATCTCTATCTGAAATGATAGAGATCGGAGTCCCGTGCAAAGGCACCACTCTATCCACAAATAGCCTAGTAAGTCTGTCCACTGACCACACTGCTCAGACCGGCAAGAAACGAGCTGTCTTCATCAGTCGATCGACGATCAACCAAATGTTGTGGTGCCCCTGCGAAGTACGAGGTAACCTAGTAACAAAACTCATGGTGATGTGCTCCCACTTCGACACGAGAATGGGTAGCGACTGCAGCTCACCACCAGGACGCTGGTGCTCTTCCTTCACCTGCTGACAGGTAAGGCAGCGAGCAACAAACACAGCAATATCTCTCTTCATCCCAGGCCACCAAAAGAGTCCCCTCAAGTCATGGTACATCTTGGTGGAGCCAGAATGAACAAAGTACTTCGATTTATGCGCCTCAGCCAACAGCTCCTGCCTGATGTCCTCTGGAGCATAGATTCTGCCTCTGAACCTGACCTCGCTATCCTCGTCCAGCTAGACCTCTGGCATCTGCAACACGTCAGCCAAATCTACATCTGCACTCTGTGCCTCTATCACCTGCTAATAAATCACTAGACGAACTGTCATGCTGTCAGTCTCGACGGCATGAACACTTCCCGAGTGGCGTCCTCCAGAAGTCTCAAGTGGGCTCTCCTGCTCAAAGCATCCTCTACAACATTAGCCTTTCCAGGGTGATAGGAAAGGGTAAAGTCATAGTCCTTTAGGTACTCGACCCACCTATGCTGCCTGAGATTCAGATCTCTGTGTGTGAAGACATATTGTAAACTCTGGTGGTCCATGAACACCTTGAACACCTCGCCATACAAGTAATGTCTCCACAACCTTAAGGCGAACACGACCGCTGCAAGCTCCAAGTCGTGCGTCGGGTAGTGTTGCTCATGCTTCTTCAGCTGACGAGAAGCATAAGCAACAACCCTCCCATGCTACATCAACACGGTACCAAGACCAGTCCCTGAAGCGTCGGTGTAGAGACCAAAGCTGCCGCTACCAGAAGGTACAACAAGGATCAGAGCTGAAGTCGGCCGGCTCTTCAGCTCTTGGAAACTCTGCTCGCACTCTGCTGTCCACACGAACCTGGTCTCTCGCCTGGTCAACCTGGTCAATGGCTCAGCAACCCTGGTGAAGTCCTGCACAAACCTCCTTTAGTAGCCTGCCAGCCCCAGAAAACTGCGAACCTCTGCAACTGTAGTGGGCTGGCCCCACGAAACCACGACCTCAACCTTGGCGGGATCCATCGCCACACCTACACCAGAAACCACGTGACCAAGGAAGTGCACCTCCTTTAGCTAAAATTCACATTTGCTGAATTTGGTGTAAAGTTGGTGACTCCTCAGTGCCTGAAACACTAGCCTCAAGTGAACCTCGTGCTCCTCTGCCGTCGCTGAGTACACCAGGAGGTCGTCTACTAACACCACCACGAACCGGTCCAAGTACTCTCGGAACATGTTGTGCATCAACTCCATGAAGGCTGTCGGTGCATTCGTGAGCCCACAAGGCATCACAACAAACTCGAAGTGGCCGTAGTGAGTACGGAAGGCTGATCTGGCAATATCTGACTCGTGAATCCTCAACTGGTAGTAGCCCGACCTCAAGTCAATCTTCAACAACACTGAAGCTAACTGCAACTGGCCAAACAAGTCATCGAGGGCAACGGATACTTGTTCTTCACTGTTACCTGATTTAGCTACTGATAATCGATGCACATCCTGAGGCTGCCATCCTTCTTCCTCACAAACAATATAGGTGCACCCCAAGGTGAACAGCTCAGACGAATGAAGCCCAACTCGAGTAGCTCATCGAGTTGATGCTTCAACTCCTGCAGCTCTGCCGGCGCCATCCGGTACGGTGCCTTCGACATAGGCATCATCCCCGGAAGCAACTCATTGGAGAAATCTACCTCCTGCTCCAGCGGAAAACCAGGATCTTGTTGAGCAACTATCCCTAATAATATTGATTTTGCTATGACAAAACTTTAAATATATATATATATATATATATGTTTTTTAAGCAACTTTCCCTGACCAAATATTTTCCAAAAAAAATATAATAATAGATATATCACAAAATTTCTAGACAGATTCAATGCCCAATTTTTTTTTAAGGCACACATACTCTATAGCCTACTGAAATCAACTAATGCTTTCGACTAACAAGTTCGACTCTTTCAAAGAGACAAGTCTTGAGAAATTTGTCTAAGTCCATGTCTTTACATTGTATTCGACTCATGACTTCGACTCATACAGTCGAATGTCTTTACACTGTATTCGACTCATGACTTCGACTCATACAGTCGAATGTCTTTACATGTATTCGACTCATGACTTCGACTCATACAGTCGAATGTCTTTACACTGTATTCGACTCATGACTTCGACTCATACAGTCGAATGTCTTTACACTATATTCAGCTCATGACTTCGACTAATAACCTGACTCCCAAGTTTCACTACATTCGACTAACAGTTTCTCCTTTTGTAGTCGATTCACTTTGTTCTTCATGTAGTCGAATCATGCCTACTTCTTGAGTCGAATTACCTTTAATACTGAATTCGACTACACTGACAAGTATACTTGTATCCGTTTGCCCTTGTCAGTTCTCTGTCAGAAATATCTGTCCTCAAGTAGTATTACTTGTGTGTCGAAAGTTGAAACTTAAATACTTTCTGAGTTTAAGATCAAACCTCACAATCTTTTCTTTAATAAATTTTCTCTGACAGAATCCAGTACATTCATATCTTATGTTTTCCTGCAAAACCTTCTTTGCAAAAATTTATTTCTAGTCTCATAGTCTAAATGTCCTTTGTCTCAGTTTTTATAATCTAAGAGACACAAAGTATTTATGTAAGATTCAGACGCATGACCTCTGGCTGTTTCACCTACCTCTGACAGACCCATTCTTTAACTTTTTGTCTGTCTGCCTTACTTTCTGACATGTCTGAAAATACTAGGTTCCATACTGCTTATTGTACTCCACTGACCCACCTACCTCAAAGGTATGGAGATGCTTTGTCTTGTCCTTGCTATCAGGCATTTATTAAAGCACATGGTTGGCGTGGGTTGCTCAGCTCAAGACTTCAGATAGCTTATCTTCTAGCTGTAGCAACTGTCTCATTTCTGAAGACATTGGAAAGATGCAAAATTCATGATCCTTCGGACAAAGCTTCCAAGAACCAAAGGACTTCCAAGACTATCTCTAAACGGCTAAATCACAACAGCCATCTTACTCCAACGGCTAGTTTTTGAATACTATAAAATGATGAAGAAGCTCATGAAGAACATACACACAAGGGTATTCAATCCGAATCCTTCAGAGCTCATCCTGCATTCTTCAAAGCCTTCCTGCAAAAGCTTCAAGCTGAGAGAGTGTTTCTTTAGAAGCTTGTGTTCTGAAGAATTGTCTTTTGGGTGACCATTGCTTATTGCTTCATCTGTTCGAAGCTCACCCAAGTAGCTTCAGCTTGGATTTAGATTGAAATTCTTTATCTTTCAATCCTGCTGGAAAGTGTGTGTTCTGTGCTCATCTTGAGACAGACACACAAGCATTTCTCTTTTCTTGTTGTAATTTCTGCAGAAGTTCTGTTCTGCTTTCCTACCCCTCCTGTGAAGGGAAGGCCCTTTTTGAAAGGCGTTTAGTTTGCCCCTGATTAGGGAAGACTTGCTGTGGAGCAAGTGGGTGTTGTAATTTCCTCTCAAGGGTGAGAGAAGGCCAAGTTGATTGGCAGCTTAGTGAAATCTCAAGTGGTTAGCTTGAGGACTGGATGTAGGACTTCCATGTGGGAAGGGCCGAACCAGGATAAAATCTTCTGTGCAATTTTCTGTGTGATTGTTTTCCGCCAAGTTCACACTTGAATCACACACACCTCACTAAGTGCTAACACTTCTTTTTAGTATTGTGTTTTTCAGAAGAAAGATTTGAAAAGGTAAAAGTCCTATTCACCCCCCCCCCCTCTAGGACTGTGAATCTGCCATTTCGATCCAACAAGTGGTATCAGAGCGAGGTCTTCTCAGAAAAATCAAAAGATTTGAGAAGAAAATGGCAACAGAAGCTCACAACTATGAAGGCCAATCAGTCTCAAGGCCACCATTCTTTGATGGTGAAGACTATCAATACTGGAAGATGAGGATGGAATGCTTCATCAGAGGTACCGACTATGACCTCTGGCAGGTAATTGAACAAGGTGATTATGAAATAGTTGGAGCTACTTCTACCTCTACTGGTTTATCTATTGCTGATAAGAGAAACATGTCCCTAAATTATAAAGCTAAAAATTATCTTTGCTGTGCCTTATCTAAAAGAGAATTCAATAGACTCTCAGCTTGTAGAACAGCAAAAGAAATGTGGGACAAGTTACAAGTAACTTATGAGGAACTGATAGAGTAAAGCAAACTAGAATAGATATACTAGTTTCTCAATATGAGCAATTTAAAATGCTTCCCAGTGAGAATATTACACAAATGTACAATAGATTTTCGAATATAATTGTAGGATTAAGTGCCTTAGGGAAAAATCTAACCAATGAAGAAACGGTTAGAAAATATTAAGATCTCTAACAAATGTTTGGACTCCTAAAGTCACAGCCATAGAGGAAGCCCATGATCTCACTGAATTATCCATTGATAAATTAATAGGCTCTCTCATGGCACATGAAATAAATATGGAAAGATTTTCTGAAAATTCTTCAAAGAAGAAAATTTCAAATGCTCTTAAGATTGCAGATTCTTTTCATCTGAGGACTCCAAAGAGAAATCAGACGACAGTGATGAGGAGGCTATGCTCTCAAGGAGATTACAAAGAATTCTGGCTAAAAAGAAGAAGTTCGGCTCAAAAAGATTCTTCAAGAAAGATAAAAAGAAAGAGCCAACATGTTATGAGTGCAATCAGCCCGGACATTACAAATCTGAGTGTCCCAGACTCAAGAAAAAGGATCAAGCAGAAAAATCAAAAAGAAGAAGGGAAAAGAAAAGAGATTCAAAAAGTTCAAGAAGAAAGCTATGGCAGCAACATGGGATAATGAAGATGCTACCAGCTCAGACTCCTCCAGCTCAGAATCTGAAGAAGAAGAAAAGGCAAATCTAGCTCTCATGGCAGGGCTAGAACAGGTAAATTCTGAAACTTCTTTTACTTCCTGCTCAGAATCTGATTCAGATAGTCTAGAAGATGCCTTCAATGAACTTTATGAAAAATACAAGTCTGTCGTAAAGCAAATGAAAATAGTTAAGCTAAGTCTGTTAAACCAAGAAAAGAGCAATACCTTTCTTAAGAATGAAGCCGAAAGGTTAAAGAAAAATTCAACTGAAACTAAAAGAATTAATGAACTTTTATGTGAGGATTTAAAAGTCAAGAATAGTTTAATATTGAAATTAGAATCAAACCTAAAAGAACTTAAAAATGAAGAAAATTTGCAAGATGAAAATAGGTATCTAAAAGCCACTCTGGATAAAATAACTACTTGTAAGACTTCATTACTTATAAATCTGAAAGGTGTCAGAAAAGGAAAGAAAAAATATGGAGTAGGGTACATACCTCCACAAAATGAGGAACATATTATTCATCCTAAAATCTATCCAACTCCTAGGTTTGTAACAGAAGATAATATGAAGAAAACCAAAAAGGTAAATCAACATACATACAAACAAAAACAGAAACATAGCACAAATGTACACAAGAAAAATTCTTTTAATTTATGTTGTACTCATTGTAACCAATTAGGTCACTCAGTTAGTACTTGCACTACTAGAAACTTAAGATGGATTCCTAAAACTAACCATCAAGGACCCAAGAAAGTTTGGGTACCAAAAGTTAAAACTTAGCTTTGTTTGCAGGGTCGGCTGAGGGCATCCAAATGGTATTTGGATAGTGGATGCTCAAGGCACATGACAGGTGATAAAAAGCTGTTTACAAGTTTTAGAGAAGAATCTGGTCAAGTTACCTATGGTGACAATGGAAAAGGAAAAGTACTAGGTTGTGGAACTATTGGTACTAAAGAAAAGGATTTAATTGAAGATGTTATGTATGTAGAAGGTCTCAAGCACAACCTGATCAGTATTAGTCAACTGTGTGATAAAGGTCATTTAGTAAGTTTTCAGAATGACAAATGTGTAATTTTGAAGAACAACAAGAAGATTTTTGAAGCACAAAGAGTCAAGAATTTATATACACTGCAATTGGAAGAATTGAAAGAAATAAACCTTTGTTTGGCAACCACCAAAAGTGAAGAATCTGATCTGTGGCATAGAAGACTTGGTCATGCAAGCACTTCAGTCATCAAGAAATTGTTGAAGCATGATTTGGTTGAAGGTCTTCCCAAGATGAAAATCAAGAAATCTGGAATCTGCTCAGCTTGTGCAAAAGGAAAACAAACCAAGACTTCATTTCAGTCCAAGACAATTGTTACAACTTCCAAGCCCTTGGAATTAATTCACATGGATCTATTTGGACCTATGAGAACTATTAGTCTTGGAGGAAAAGTCTATGGCTATGTATTAGTTGATGATTACTCAAGATATACTTGGGTATCCTTTCTAGAAGCCAAATCTGATACTTTTCAAGCCTTTGTTAAATTCAGCAAAGTTGTTCAAAAGAATCAGAAATTTCAGATTACCAGTATCAGATCTGATCATGGAGGTGAATTCAAAAATGAAGAATTCCTGAAGTTCTGTGAAGAAAATGGGATAGAACACAATTTTTCAGCTCCCAGAACACCGCAACAAAATGGTGTAGCAGAAAGGAAGAACAGAACACTGCTAGATATGGCCAGAACCATGCTGAACGAATATAATCTACCAAAGTACTTCTGGGCAGAAGCAGTGAATACAGCTTGCTACATCATCAACAGATGCATGATCAGACCCATCTTGAAGAAAACTCCTTATGAATTGTACAAGGATAAGAAGCCCAACATCAGTTATTTTCGACCTTTTGGCTGTAAGTGTTTTATTCTAAACAATGGTAAAGACAACTTAGGAAAATTAGATGCTAAAAGTGATGAAGGTTTTCTGCTAGGATATATTTCAAAACCTAGAGGATATAGAGTGTTTAATAGAAAAACATTAACCATAGAACAAACTGTACATGTCTTATTTGATGAAACTAATCCTTCTATCAAAAGGATAGAAGAAGAAGATTGTATTGATGATCTTTGCAGGGATCTTGAAAAGACTTCTCTTGAAGGAGAACAAAACAAGGATGAAGAATCAGAGGATCCCCCATTAGAAGATCTCCAACAAACAGAAGAAACACAAGAAGGACTACCCACTGAATTAAGGTATCACAGGGATCATCCTAGAGAAAATATCATAGGAGATCCTCAAGACAGGGTAAGAACAAGAGGTATGCAAATCCCTAGTGACTTCTCTGCATTAGTTTCACAAATTGAGCCTAAGACAATCAATGATGCACTGGGTGATGAATCTTGGATCCTTGCCATGCAAGAGGAACTCAATCAGTTCCAACGCAATGAAGTTTGGACCCTTGTACCTAGGCCCACTGACCATCCAGTTATTGGAACCAGATGGGTTTTCAGAAATAAGATGGATGAATCAGGGGTAATTACCAGGAACAAGGCTAGACTTGTAGCTCAAGGATACTCCCAAGAGGAAGGCATAGACTTTGATGAAACCTATGCTCCAGTTGCTAGATTAGAAGCAATCAGAATATTATTAGCATATGCTTGCTCTCTTAATATTAACCTATTTCAGATGGATGTTAAAAGTGCTTTTCTGAATGGTTTTATAAAAGAAGAAGTATATGTTGAGCAACCACCCGGATTTGAAGATACTAAAAATCCTAATCATGTTTTCCGTTTAAAGAAAGCACTATATGGATTAAAACAAGCTCCAAGAGCTTGGTATGAAAGACTAAGTGCTTATCTTATATCACATGATTTTGTAAGAGGAAAAGTAGATAGCACTTTATTCATAAAGAAATTTTCAGATGGAATCTTAATTGTACAAATCTATGTTGATGACATTATCTTTGGCTCTACTAATGAATCACTCTGCAAGTTCTTTGAAAATCTGATGCAAAGTGAATTCGAAATGAGTATGATGGGTGAACTAAATTACTTCCTTGGGTTGCAAATCAAGCAAACCAAAGAAGGAACTCACATATGTCAAACCAAATATATCTCAGATTTACTTATCAAATATGGTTTTGACAAATGTAAGCCTTTAGGAACACCCATGAGCTCAGGCATTAAGCTAGACAATGATCCTCTTGGTAAAAAGGCAGATCAAAAGATCTATAGAGGAATGATAGGATCACTACTCTATCTTACTGCAAGTAGACCAGACATAATGTTCAGTGTTTGTTTGTGTGCAAGATTCCAAGCTGATCCAAGAGAATCTCATGTTCATGCTGTTAAAAGAATTTTTAGATATCTCATTAATACAAGCAATTTAGGTTTATGGTATCCCAGATGCTCAGAATTTAAATTAATTGGATATAGTGATGCTGACTATGCTGGATGCAAACTAGATAGAAAAAGCACCAGTGGTACATGTCAACTTCTTGCAGGATGCTTAATATCTTGGTCTTCCAGAAAACAAAACTCAGTAGCTTTATCCACTACAGAAGCTGAATACATTGCAGCTGGAAGTTGCTGTACACAACTTCTATGGATCAAGCACCAATTGGAAGACTATGGTCATCAGCTTCAAGAAATCCCAATGCTTTGTGATAATACAAGTGCAATCAATTTGACAAAGAATCCAATTCAACACTCAAGAACAAAGCACATTGAGGTTAGACATCATTTCATCAGGGACCATGTAAGTAATGGCAATATCTCTCTTGAATTTGTTTCAACTGAAAATCAATTAGCAGACATTTTTACTAAGCCCCTTCCTGAAGAAAGATATACATCTATTAGAAGAGAAATAGGTATGTGCAATCCTGATTGATGACTGCTTAAACTTTCTGTTGTTTGTATTGTCTGAAGAAAAATATCCTGAAAATCAAGTCTTAGTTCGACTAATGTATTCGACTCACGAAGAGTCAAGGTAGTCGACTCCTGTTAAAAGTATGGTATTCGACTAATGTAGTCGAATCTCTAAATCGATTCACTTAAACCCTGAAACGGCGCAAATATTCAAATTCCCGTAACTGACACCCAATTAAGGCGTGTCTCTTCACATCTCAATCGTCACATCCCTGAATCGTGACCGTTCACCCAGAGATGAGGGGACGGCTTTTATCCAACCCTTATATAAACAATTCTTTTTTCCAAAAGGAAACACCCGTTTGAAATCCCTTTTCGACTGCTCTGTCTTCTTCCTCCCTTCGCGCCTTCTTGCTCTCCGGCGAAGGAACCTCAGAAGCTCTCTGCCAAACCTCATCCCCTTGAAGAAAAGGTAGGATCTTTACCTCTTTTCAAGATCATCTTCCTCTCCTCTGTAGTTTTTCTAAGTTTCCTTTTCGTCTTTGTGTCTAGATGGCATCATCTAGGGCTCAGGACTCTGTCCAACTCACCCCTGACCAACTTCAAAGACTTACCAAGATTTCAATTTGTCCCGGCAAGTCCGTTGATTTCTCTCATTTAAATGGAAGTCTGTCTTGGGTAGAGGAGACCCTCTCAGCTATGGGATGGACCAGGCTTTGTCAGCTTTCCGAACCGTTTGTTGCCAGCGCAGTCCGATCTTTTTATGCTTCTTTGAAAATTTCATCCGGAAATACTGTTGTGGGATTTGTTAAAGGAGTCAAGATAACCATCTCCGAAGAACTTCTTATGGAGTTTTTGGACTGTCCAAATTCAGGACATTGTCTCAGCGAGTTTGTTCCTCTGGAGAAACAGAAATTAGGAATCATTGGGAGTTTGGGAACTCTGAGCAAGAGAGGCTTGCAAGTAAATGAGCTTTCGGCTGAGAAGAGATTAATACATTCCATCATCACCAACATCATAACCCCTAGAGCAGGTTCTCACTCCTCAGTCTCAGCTAGAGATGGAAACCTACTCTTTTGGGCTATTCAGAGGCATCAAGTTAATCTCCCATCAGTTATTTTGGACAGAATGATAACAGCAAAAGACCTACAAGACTCTCTCCCATATGGTTCTCTATTGACCCTTATTTTCAAAAAGTTTTCCGTGGATCTATCTGGAGATGTGCCTGTGAGCACTAAAGAAAGGATTGGGGTCATCACTCTTAGAAGAAGCCACTACTCCTTGATAAGCAAAAAGGAAAATTTATGGTATAAGGAGTCAGTTCCAGAATGTGAGCATGATGTATATCCAGATGAACCTTTGGTCTCTCTGCTCACTCAAGACATTCCTTCTTCAAGTATTCACATTGAAGCATCGGCAGCCCCACTTGTTCCAGAGATCTCTGTTCAACCCCCTGAACTATCTATTCCTCCATCAATTCAGCAAGAAGAAGTTCAGATTCCAGTCTCCTCCTCTCCCAATGAGCAAGATGCACCTTCTGAGACTGTGAATGAAGTTTTAAGAGATCTCAGAGGCAAAGGACCTCTATCTGAAGATGTTCCTGTCACACCCATGGAACACATTTTCAAAGAGAGTGAGATTCCTTACTCCCCTTCTCAGTTTGAGACCCGGCCAAGGTCTCAGGGGGAGAGTAGCAACAGTCTGAGCTCCATTCTTGAGATAGTTAAGTCTCAACAAGAAAATCTCTCAATCATTCACATGCAAGTAGAGTTGTTAGATGTCAAGTTTGACAGTCTTGCTGATGAGGTGAAGCAAATAAAGGATCTCATGCTTCAGTTTGTGTGCCAGCAGGGCATTTCTATGCCATCAGGGCCTGCTCCCTCACAGCACCAGCAACCAAAAAACAACCACTGCTCAAGAGCCCCTCCAACAAGATCAACCTAAAGATCATGTCCTTGAAGATCAAGAGCTTGAGCATGTAGCAGAAAAGGATCAGGAGATCCAGGCTGACCAGCAGCAGCAACAAGAGCAGCAGCAGTAGGAGCAGCAAGAGCAGCAGCAGCAGGAGCAGCAAGAGCAGCAGCAGCAGGAGCAGCAAGAGCAGCAGCAGCCAGAGCAGCAGCAGCAGGAGCAGCCAGAGCAGTAATTAGAATCTGTGGCTGATCAGCAGCCAGGTATAGAAGATGCTGAGGAAGAGGTGTCCCTTGGAAAGAGACCTCATCAGGACCCTTCTGAGCTTCATACCTTCAAAAGAAAGGTCAAGAGAAGGCTAGTGAAAAATGGCCAGCCTGTCCTTTCCTCCTCTTCCACGCCTAGCTCTCCTATTCCTCCTAGCCCCATTGCTCCTGAAGCCACTCCTTCAGCCCCTGCACCTTCTACTGCCTTAGCCTCAATCTCTCAGGTATCCTCTCCGGATCTACCACCCATTTCTGCCCCAGTAGCTTCCTCCTTAAAAAATGTCAAGTTCTCCATCTATCCTATCAAATTTCCTTTCAGACCCCCTAAACCTTTTAGCATGACCTTGTCTACCCAACCTCCACAATTCTACTCTGCACCTCCCCTGGCTCCTAAACCAGGTTCTCAGAAAACTCACTTACAAATAATTGAGATGGTGCCTAGCCTGCAAATACCAGCTCACCGAGGTCCAAATTTGGCAGACAAACCAGCATTACTTCTTCCTCCCTTTTGGTATGCTTTTGTCCACCATTCCCCCCAATTCATGGCTCTATTCAGAGAATACCTTCAAATAAGAGCCTTTCTTGAAATACATGACATGCCAGGCTTCACTTTTGAACACTGGCTTCCCTCTCTAATCAAAACTTCTCAGGTTTCCATATCTGATCTTCAACTTATTGCTCACAAGAGTCACTGTCTGACTCCTCCACAATTTGTTGAGCAATATCCTGAGGAAGCCATGAGGTTTCAAGAAGCTCAATCCACGAACCACCACCTCAAACTCTATAATCATCTATCTCTCCATTTTCATGGCCTTTTTGCCACTCTCCTTCGAGATTCCCAGGCCAAATTCACTGCCATGAAAGCCTTTAACTTTGAAAGGTTCAAGCTTGGCCTGCATGATGTCTCTCATGGCCAGTATGACATGCTCATCCAAGGTCAAAGGCCAGTGGTCCCCTCTATGACAGCAGCTCTATTACCTGATCTCCATCCACCTCTTGTAGGAGCTGTTATGTACAAGGTTCTTTTGCTGAAACACTCTTCAACAGATTTATCAGAATCGCTACCAGGTTCAAGATCAAGTATAAAAACAAGCTCAGTCTCCAGAGATTCATCTTTCAGTACATGTCCAAATCCCCGAAGAATCTCCTTGATCTTCAACTTAGTTTTGCTGAGGCCGAACGGTTCAATCCTTTTGAATGGGAAAAAGCTTACCCTGATCATCATGCTCAGTGCAGAAGACTGAAAATCTCTCCAAATGAGTATCACTCCAAGAGCCTCTTTGACTTGAGAAAGCGCATAGGCCTCGTCTGGGCCCACAGATACATGCATTACTATCAGGCCAAGGATGCAGCCCTTTCAGTTGGTCTCTATTGGAATATCACCTTGCATGAATTCCTTACCTTGGCTGCCACCAAGAAGTTCATTCCCCTTCGCATCAGGAATTGCCTGGATCATGACAAGACTAGGCTCAAGCAATTCTTTTACAGAAAACGCCACATCAAGTCTGTTAAGAAATTGTCTTTCACCAGTCCTACCTATGATGTGGATCCTGCTAAGTTTGACCACTCTTTTCCCTCCAATGAGCAGAAGCTTTGGAAGCTCATAGAGCCTTTCCTGGCTCAAGTTCCTCCTCACCTCTATCTTCCAAGCTCTGGCAATCAGTGAAACTTTTGTTTTTAGAAGTTATGTACAAACACTTGTTTCTTATCAAATCTTTTACTTCATTTCTGCTCTATGTCTTTATATTACTGCATCTTCTGATTGACATCTTTTTTTTTTTGCTAATGCCACAAAAGGGGGAGAAAAGAAAAGAAAAGATAGCTGACAAGAATAAGTAGAGAAAAGAAAATGCTTAGGCATTTCCTCTCTTTTCTAGAAGAAATTTATATGATATATCTAGCTATCAGCTAAATTTATATGATATATCTGGCATCAGCTACCATTTAAAGTTTTCTGTCATTAACAAAAAGGGGGAGAATTGTTGAGCAACTATCCCTAATAATATTGATTTTGCTATGACAAAACTTTAAATATATATATATATGTTTTTTTAAGCAATTTTCCCTGACCAAGTATTTTCCAAAAAAAATATAATAATAGATATATCAGAAAATTTCTAGACAGATTCAATGCCCAATTTTTTTTTTTAAGGCACACATACTTTATAGCCTACTGAAATCAACTAATGCTTTCGACTAACAAGTTCGACTCTTTCAAAGAGACAAGTCTTGAGAATTTGTCTAAGTCCATGTCTTTACATTGTATTCGACTCATGACTTCGACTCATACAGTCGAATGTCTTTACACTGTATTCGACTCATGACTTCGACTCATACAGTCGAATGTCTTTACATTGTATTCGACTCATGACTTCAACTCATACAGCCGAATGTCTTTACACTGTATTCGACTCATGACTTCAACTCATACAGTCGAATGTCTTTACACTGTATTCGACTCATGACTTCGACTCATACAGTCGAATGTCTTTACACTATATTCAGCTCATGACTTCGACTAATAACCTGACTCCCAAGTTTCACTACATTCGACTAACGGTTTCTCCTTTTGTAGTCGATTCACTTTGTTCTTCATGTAGTCGAATCATGCCTACTTCTTGAGTCGAATTACCTTTAATACTGAATTCGACTACACTGACAAGTATACTTGTATCCGTTTGCCCTTGTCAGTTCTCTGTCAGAAATATCTGTCCTCAAGTAGTATTACTTGTTGTCGAAAGTTGAAACTTAAATACTTTCTGAGTTTAAGATCAAACCTCACAATCTTTTCTTTAATATATTTTCTCTGACAGAATCCAGTACATTCATATCTTATGTTTTCCTGCAAAACCTTCTTTGCAAAAATTTATTTCTAGTCTCATAGTCTAAATGTCCTTTGTCTCAGTTTTTATAATCTAAGAGACACAAAGTATTTATGTAAGATTCAGACGCATGACCTCTGGCTGTTTCACCTACCTCTGACAGACCCATTCTTTAACTTTTTGTCTGTCTGCCTTACTTTCTGACATGTCTGAAAATACTAGGTTCCATACTGCTTATTGTACTCCACTGACCCACCTACCTCAAAGGTATGGAGATGCTTTGTCTTGTCCTTGCTATCAGGCATTTATTAAAGCACATGGTTGGCGTGGGTTGCTCAGCTCAAGACTTCAGATAGCTTATCTTCTAGCTGTAGCAACTGTCTCATTTCTGAAGACATTGGAAAGATGCAAAATTCATGATCCTTCGGACAAAGCTTCCAAGAACCAAAGGACTTCCAAGACTATCTCTAAACGGCTAAAACACAACAGCCATCTTACTCCAACGGCTAGTTTTTGAATACTATAAAATGATGAAGAAGCTCATGAACAACATACACACAAGTGTATTCAATTCGAATCCTTCAGAGCTCATCCTGCATTCTTCAAAGCCTTCCTGCAAAAAGCTTCAAGCTGAGAGAGTGTTTCTTTAGAAGCTTGTGTTCTGGAGAATTGTCTTTTGGGTGACCATTGCTAATTGCTTCATCTGTTCGAAGCTCACCCAAGTAGCTTCAGCTTGGATTTAGATTGAAATTCTTTATCTTTCAATCCTGCTGGAAAGTGTGTGTTCTGTGCTCATCTTGAGACAGACACACAAGCATTTCTCTTTTCTTGTTGTAATTTCTGCAGAAGTTCTGTTCTGCTTTCCTACCCCTCCTGTGAAGGGAAGGCCCTTTTTGAAAGGCGTTTAGTTTGCCCCTGATTAGGGAAGACTTGCTGTGGAGCAAGTGGGTGTTGTAATTTCCTCTCAAGGGTGAGAGAAGGCCAAGTTGATTGGCAGCTTAGTGAAATCTCAAGTGGTTAGCTTGAGGACTGGATGTAGGACTTCCATGTGGGAAGGGCCGAACCAGGATAAAATCTTCTGTGCAATTTTCTGTGTGATTGTTTTCCGCCAAGTTCACACTTGAATCACACACACCTCACTAAGTGCTAACACTTCTTTTTAGTATTGTGTTTTTCAGAAGAAAGATTTGAAAAGGTAAAAGTCCTATTCACCCCCCCTCTAGGACTGTGAATCTGCCATTTCGATCCAACAGATCTATCCTCTGGAAACACATCAACAAACTCACAAACAACAGCACATCTAAAACAGACAGCTCACCAGAATTCGAGAAACTCATAGAAGCAAGAAAAGCTACACAACCATCTTCGATAAGGTGCCGAGCTCTACAGAAAGAGACGAAGGGTCAGCGGGTAGACCGTGTCCCTCGGAAACAAAGCACAGGTGCTCCAGGTATCTCAAACCGCACGGTCTTCCACTGACAGTCCACCAGCACAGAATGTGCCATCAACCCATCCATGCCAAGGATGGCATCAAAGTCGTGAAGCTGCAAGGCAAACAATCTGGCTGGTAGATGGTGGCCCTGTACCTTGATGGTGAAACCCTCTAGGTAAACCAGAGTACGCATGTAGTCACCCGTCGGAAGCTCAACATCTAGGTCATAGGTCTGCTCTGGAGCAAACTTAGTGAAAGAATTAAAGAACTCCTCTGAAGCAAAACAGTGCATGGCACCCGGATCAATCAAAACACAAGCAACTCTACCAAGGATAGGAACCGTACCGAAGACCAGATTAGAGGCCTTCGCCTCCTCTCTGGTGATGTTCATCACTCGACCGCAACCACATCCTCACTAAGGCTACTGCTGGTGCTGCTGCAGCTGCTGAAACTGTCCCTGGTGCTATTGCTGATGTTGTGCCTGCTGGGGTGGAGGGTACTACGCCTGCGGTGCCTGCTGAATGTACTGGGTCAGTGCCAACTGCTGCTGCCCCTGCCTTAACAGATAGTCCCACCTGAAGTGACCCTGCTGCCCATAGTGAAGGCAACTCATGCCCTGCTGGCTCTGCTCTGCTCCCTGCTGCACAGACTCCTCCACTTGCTGCTCCAGCTGATGTCGCTGCTGCTGTGACTGCTGGTAACGCCGCCTACCTCCTCGAGAGAACAACTTCTTCAACTTCGAGGTCAGGCCAGCTCCGCCTATCCCCGAAGAAGAAGAAAAATACACACTCCCTCGACTGCCCGAAGGACACTGGTACAGAGTAGACCTCACTGAACCTCCTCCCTGCTGCGAATGGAACCGACACTCCCTCTCCAAGGTGGTATCCCTCGCCACTGCCAATCCCAGAGTGTCACAGAGGTGACCAGCCATGGCCCACCTCAACTCCAAGCATAGCCCACTAATGAACCACTCAGTGCGAGCCTATTCACTAGTGGACACGTGGGGGACATGTTGAAGAAGCTGCACGAACCTCTGGTGGTACTGCGCCACAGTCAACTCTCCCTGCATCAGCTCGTGAAACTGGTCCCTCCTCTCACGGCAAGCGTAGTCGGGGAAGTACTCACCGTGGAAGGTCTCTAAGAATTGCTCCCAAGCAATCTAGTCCAGCCTCCTGCCCTGAAAACTGGTCTGCCTCACTGTCCTCCACCACTCGTGGGTTGACCCCTTCAGCTGATATAATGCCAATCTGACCCGATCCTGATCTGCACAATCCATAGTCTCGAAGGTGCGCTCGAGCTCATGGACCCAACTCTCTACCTTGTCTGGATCATAGTCACCATAGAACATCAGAAGCCGAAGATGAAGAAACCTCTCCAGAAGCGCCGTGCATCCTCCGGTGATGCCACTACAACTGGAGTCTGCTGTCGTACCACTGGTGGTACCTCTGGCTGAACTGGCACTGCCTGCGGGGTCCCTGGTGGCTGCTCCTCTGCTGCCATCTCTGCAAACTGCTGACCTCCTGTCGACATCTGCTGGTACTACTGGTAATGCCAAGGGTCCTGGAACATAGCTCTCCACCACTGCTCCATGATGCCTGGAGGGGGTGGGGGTGGAAACCACTGCTGCTGCTGTGCTCCTTGCTGCAACAGGACTCCCTACGGCAACAGAACACTAGGCTGCTCGAACTGCTGAGGCTAAGCATCAACGGGCACGTGCTCGGCTGCAACCGACTCATCCGGTTCGGTGTCCTGATGCTCCATCAGTGTAGACGCGAGATTTGGCCCATTTCCCGCAAGGCTATTTGGCCCATTAAGCCTCGTTTGACCATGTGTTGACCAGCCTCGGATCCCCATGTAGACGGCAGCATCGACCGCCGCCTACTACTGATTGACGGCATGCCCCCTGGACGCCGACCCATCTTGGCGTCCACCTCTATGGACGTCTGCATGCGGTTGGCGGCCTGATCCATGGACGTCAAGAGCGTTTACCTGGTCTGCGCAACTAACCCGAGATTCCAGCCCACTAGCGCCCTTGTCTCGGCCATGCAACGCATGGGGCCGTTCCCAACGGGTATATGGGCCACCTTGGCAGTCCCTTGACCCAGTAAAAATCCCATTTGGCCTCTCCCTATTGGTTGGAGCTTAAACACATGGAGTGCCACATGTGCAAGTGTGTTTCTTCACACTTGAGCATCCAATGCTCTCAACCCCGAGCTCACTGTCTATATAACTCCCCCTTGGTCCCTCTGAACAAGGGGGGAGAGGCTGGACGTCCATATGCTCAAACTTTGAGAGAGGAGAGAGAAAATCACACTAAGCTTCACCAAGTCTTCCTCTACTTCCTCTCAACCTGTGGGACGTCCAAGGAGGCTTCTAAGGAGCTGAAGGAGCCTTTGGAAGGAGCTTGCAGCAACAACTACGAGGATCACCTCCCCCCTCTTCCTCCTTCTCTCTACTCTTTTAGATACTTGCATGTCACACACTCTTTCCCACACACTCTAGGCACGTAGGGCACCTTCCTACACACCTAGAAAGGGGTTTCCCAACCAAAAACGGAGGGAAGAAGGGTGGTCATAGCATTTGGCCACCCCTCTTCTCAAGTCCGCAACCGGTACGGGACTCTCCTTTTGGGCCTTCCACCTTTCGTTTTGAACATTTGCTGCACTATTTAGAGTCTAATTGAGTCTTGTTCTGTGGCAGGAACAACCCAAAGAAGACCGCGGAGCTCTTCTCTTTTGGCCGGCTGAAGGAGAAGAAGTCGAAGTCTCACCATCACCCGCGACGCGAGGCTACCACTCCGGCGTGATCACACAACTCCTTGGGCACAGGTAAGGCCCTGGCGATCACAATCATCTCCCATCCCCTTCCGGTTCTCCTTGTTTTCCCTCAGTCAACCTGGTCAAACGAGAAGTCAACGAGGTCAACCGGCACATTCTCCATCGCCAACGAGGGAGCGGAACGTCCGTGAACCACCGTCGGAGAAGGTCACACCAGTCGGCATCCGAAGACGGGGGCGGAACGAGACGTCCACAGTCTCTTTTCTGGCGATCACGGTGGGACAACACTGTTGCTGCGGTCTGAGTGCATCCAGGTAGACGGCAAGCGATCTTGCCGCCTACCCAGGTAAACGTCCAGTCTTCCTGCCGTTGAACACTTCTTCGCGTCCATCTAGGGTGCCGTTTACTGTCTGTTAGCGTCAGTCGATCTTGCCGTTCACTTATTTCTGATACACTTGGCGTCAACATGTGTGCCGTTTAGTTTTACAGAAACCTGTTTTTCTCTGTTTTCTGTTTGTTTTGCTTTGTTTTTATTTTTGTTTGCTTACTGTTTGTCACTAACAGTCTCAGTCTCCAGGGGGTCTTCTTCTCCTCTTTTCTAGCCTCCCCTCACATTTCTAGGATCACCCTTCTTCGGTTCACAACCTTTTACTCGGGGATTCCCGCTCGGGTAAATCGGGTTGGTTCCGGAGAAAACTCTATAAGTCCCTAAATTCCGTGGATTCCCTCACGGTACGGGGCAGGAGGACCTTTACCCACCTTGTCTAGTCACCTACTCACCGGGATTCGAGTGAGCTTTGAGAGGACGGTCTTACCAATCAACTTAACTCAACACACAACTTTGGAAATTTTTAAAATTTTGGGGACGTTGATTGCTAACATTGTTTGGTAGAAACCCACATTTCTGTCTAAACAGTAAAGTTAATCAACTTTGACCACTTTAAAATCCATAGGTTGTGTGCTAATGGACACTTGGTTGGATCCTGTTGACATGACTAACAAACCGGCTTTTGAATATGATGATAATATCAATGAAATGGTCGGTATGATTAATACCAATGTCCAGCCTGAGGAGTCAGTCCAATCATCTTCTCAGGCTGATAATGAAGAAGTGAGTTTAAGGGTCAATCCTACTCATGATCAAGACAGTCAAGAAGACCCCGAATTTGCTAGACTCATGTCCCGGTACTCGCCCGAGGATATCATTTCTATGATTTCAAAGCATACTGTCCGGGCAGCTACCTCCCCTTCCACTCCATCTTTATCCCCATTCAATGCCTCCACATCTAGACCCACTCCTAAACCAGTCACCCCATCCCGAGTTCCTGTCTCCGCCTTCATTCCTCCTGTCACTCCCGTTCCTTTGCATACTCCAATTCCCACTCCTCCTTCCGCCTATTCGCCACCTACCCAAATCGCACCCCTCATTCAATCTAAATCTGTTCCCCTTTCGGAGGTTGAAGGTCTCGTTAGGAAGCTTGTAGCGGATTCCTTATCCCATTCTAAACCTCATTCGCTACTAAACTACTGCAAGCTCCCCAATGCTTACTTTCCCCCGACTTCAAGGCCCCAAAATACCGCAAGTATGATGGGACCTCCGACCCCCAATTTCATCTCGCCGGCTTCACCATGGATTCCCATCGGTGGTTATATGATCGGGTCCTCTTAGTTCACCTTTTTCAACAGTCATTGGAAGGGGAAGCTTTGAGGTGGTTTACCTCTCTACCCGCATCTGACCTTGTTAATTTTGACATAGTCTCCGAGCGATTCATCTCGCACTTTTCATACATGGCCACTCAAGTCCCCACACTTTCCGACTTGATGGCAAAAAGATGAAGTCGAACGAAGACTTTGTAACCTATGCCAACCGATGGAGGTCCATGGCTTCAAGAGCCGACATTCCTATCCCGGAGTCTCAAGCCATAACCCTCTTGGTTACTAACACTACTCCTGTGCTCCGCTCCGTCTTAATGCTAAGTGAGTTCCACTCCTTCTCACATCTTTACAACAGAGCCAGGGTAGTTGAAAATCAAATCAAGGACTCCTCTCTCCCCCACTTCCTTGAAGGAAAGCCAAAAGCACGTAAGGCTCCCGCGGCACCTACCACCGAAGGGGTGACCGTCAATGAGTCTGTAAGTGCTTGCAGCCAGCCTTTGAGGCCTCCCAACAAGTCCTCTATCCCTCCGTCCAATCCTCCCTCTAATCCTCACCAATTTCCGTCACATCCTTCCAAGCCTTACTCTGCTGTTCCTCCCCCTTCTTCCGGCTACACCCGACCTGGCCCCAAGAGGTCGCACTATCCTCCCCTCCCGGAGACTCTTGAGGACGTGTTCTTCGCCCTCATGTCGTGTGATGCCATCCAACTCCCCCCACAAAGGGAGAATAACAACCCGAGGATTGACACCTCCAAATATTGTCCGTACCATAGAGCCCATGGTCATTTTATCACCAATTGCTTTACCTTTCGTGACTGGGTCTATGATATGAATGACCAGGGAAGAATCAACTGGGAGGATGTCAAGGTGGCCATAGCCAAGTCTAGGTACACCAAAAGGGACCTCGGCATCTTTAGCAACCCTCTCCCCAACCACCAAAGTAACAACCCCTCCTCCTCAAAATCCCAGGAAAATGTCCACACCATGACTTGTTCGGAACCCCGGGTCGTGAGGAGAGAACAACAATGGGGGGTAGAGGGATTTGATGAGTGGTATCCATGTCCCACTGTAGAGTCCCAGGAACCTCCCACCTCGGTGGATGCCATCCTTGAGGAGAGACCCTTAGTGTTGATCCGCCCCCCTCAAGATGCCTACACTACCATCCTCACCCCCTCTGCCTCTGAGTCATCTACTAGACCCCTTCAGCTTATCCGCCCTCAGTCTCAGGAGGCCGTCCACGTCACACTCCGGA
Source organism: Colocasia esculenta (assembly GCA_014218235.1). Taxonomy (NCBI): domain Eukaryota; kingdom Viridiplantae; phylum Streptophyta; class Magnoliopsida; order Alismatales; family Araceae; genus Colocasia; species Colocasia esculenta. Next base: position 45,518,295 of record CM024763.1, on the reverse strand, counting down.
ACCGCATCGTTCCTCCACCTCCGCGGCCTTCCCAGGATGAGGAGGATAATGTTCCTCCGCCCCCGGCTGGCACCGAATATGATATTCTCCAACATCTTGATAAGACGCCCGCAAGGGTGTCTATTTTAGAGTTGATTCGGAGGTCGCCGTCACATCAATCCACTCTCTTCCAATTTCTTCAGAAAATCATGGTTAACGATGACCTCCCTCCTAGTGGGGTCACCAATGCCATCCTTTCCCTCACTCAAGGACCTTCGATCTCCTTCTCGGACAAAGATCTTGCCACCCCCGAATGTCGTTCGCTTCCTCTCTGTCTCACCATAAACCTCAATGGGGTTTCGGTGGATTCCACTCTCATTGACACCGGGGCATCCATTAATGTCTGTCCGATGAAGACCCTCAAACAGCTGGGTCTAGGAGAAAATAATCTGGAGAAGAGTTGCTCTACCATTGCTGCCTACGACAATTCCAAAAGAGTTGCCAAAGGCAAGATTGCTCTTAAGCTGGGAGTCGGACCGGTTACCATGACCACTGAATTCTTAGTTCTTGATGTCGATCCGGCTTACAAAGCCATCCTGGGTCGCCCCTGGCTAGAACAGACCCTAGGAATCCCTTCCACCGCCCATCAATGTTTCAAATTTCCGTATAATGGGCGGATTATCAAGATCAAGAGCATTCCCACTTTGGAGACTCTTAATGCTATCACCTCAGAGCAGATGCCACATCTTTTCGTCCCAGATAAGGGGAAGAAGCCAGTCATGTCTCTCTTCGATTTCCCCTCCCCCTGTGATTTGAGCCATCACCCCCAATCTGATGAGAAGCTTGAGCAACCTCCCTGCACTCAAGGGAAAGGTTGGGAAGTGATGGCCAACATCGGCTATGTCCATGGCTATGGATTAGGAAAAGAAAGGCAAGGGCAGATCCAGAGCGTTCGGGCCATTAGGAGGTTGCTGCCAAAAGCTGGACTAGGTTTCCACCCAGACCCTGTCCATCCCGATCCATTCATACCTTACCAACCTCTTACTTGGACCTTAAATGAACATTTTGTCCAAGGGGCCACCCAGCTGGGAACCCGGGAGCCGTTGATAGAGGAACTGCCTTGCTCTGAGAGTGAGGAAGAAGAAGAAGAAGCAGGAGAGGAAATGGCAGAAATAGAGGAAGTCTGTGATGACTTCGGCCTCCTCTCACTCTTTGGGTCCGAATCCCCCTCTTCACCATCTCTACCCTCGTCTCCTTCTGCTTCCAATCTTCCATCCGCATCTACTCCTCTCCCATCTCCATCTCTATCTCTCATCCATCCAATCGAGGCCACCTTGAGTCAGCAACTCATGGTTCTTGGCCTTGATTCCCAAAAAAAAACGCCAATTATCAAAGTTGGAAATGCGAGATCTCCATTGAGCACCCTTCCTCTTTGGAATCTCTTCCGCTCGGCCAAGGGCCGACGCTCTCCCCATTAGATTTTCGCTCCTCTGGGACCCCTTCCCATGTACATAGTTGTCCTGTACATAGCAGTCTAGATCTTAGTTTAGATTTGGGTTTAGAGTCAGGCTTAGAGTCCAGTCTAGAGTCAGGATTAGGAGAGTCTGGTCCCTCTCAACCATGCATTCGCAAAGAAAAAGGTAGGCAAGTTCCTACCCGGTATGTCATGGCCTTGGCCGAGAGGTGTGCCAAATTGAGTCAAGTCCCGAATTTCTTGAGGAACCTGCCCTCGTGGAGACAGATTTTGAAGAAGGTGATTCTGTAGATGACGGTCTAGGGGTCTATCTGCTAGATTTTAATGAGAAAGATGGGTTAGGAGAATCTGGGTCAGAAGAAGAGGAAGACCCAGTGAGCTCCTATGTGGATGGCACGAAGAGGTTCGACGAGCCCACCACGGCTGCAGACGAACCTACTAAAGAAGTCAATCTTGGCACCAAAGAATCCCCGAAGACAGTATTAGTCAGTGCCAACTTGAGTGAAGAAGAAGAGCATGCGTTGGTAGCTATCCTTAAAGAATTCTCCGACGGTTTTGCTTGGTCCTACGAGGACATGCCGGGACTCGACACCTCTTTGGTCGAACACCGGTTAGTCCTAAAAGCCGATGCAACCGCCGTCAAACAAAAGCTAAGGAGGCTACATCCCAAGCTAGCACTCAAGATCAAAGAGGAGATTGACAAATTGCATAAAGCCAAATTCATCAGGGTTGTGCTATATCCACATTGGGTAGCTAATATCGTCCCCGTAATGAAGAAGGACGGTAAGGTTAGGATCTGCATAGATTTCCGAGACCTTAATCGTGCTTGCCCAAAGGACGATTTCCCTCTCCCACACATAGATGTCCTAGTGGACAACACTGCCGGGTTTGAAATGTTATCTTTCATGGATGGTTTCTCGGGGTACAACCAGATCCGTCTGGCGGAGGAAGACCAGGAGAAAACTTCTTTCACACACCCTGGGGGACCTATTGTTACGTCGTCATGCCCTTCGGATTGAAGAACGCAGGAGCAACATATCAAAGGGCAATGATGGCAATTTTTCATGACATGATGCATGTGCACATGGAGGTCTATGTGGACGATGTCTTGGTGAAATCAAAGACTCGACATGGCCATGCTGAGGTCCTCCGGGCGGTTCTCCAAAGGTCTAGAGAGCATAAGCTTAAAATGAACCCCAAGAAGTGTGTCTTTGGAGTCTCTTCGGGGAAATTGCTTGGGTTCATAGTTAGCAAAAGGGGGATTGAGATTGATCCCAACAAGGCCAAAGCAATAATCGAAATGCCGCCTCCTAGGAACATCAGAGAAGTTAGAGGGCTGATTGGCAGACTTCAATTCATTAGGAGATTCATTTCCCAGCATTCAATCCGTTGTAAGCCCTTCTACGAGATGCTAAAAGGAGAGGCAAAATTTGATTGGAACGATAAATGTCAAAAGGCCTTTGATGAGTTGAAGAGTTACCTATTCAATCCCCCTGTTCTCGCTCCTCCGGTCCCGGGTCGGCCTTTATTGCTCTATGTATCAACTACTGAAGATTCAACTGGAGCAGTTTTGGCCCAATATGACGACGAGAAGAAGGAGAGAGCGGTGTACTATTTATCCAAGTTGTTCAATGAGGCTGAAAAGAAGTACACCGCCATGGAAAGAACATGCGCGGCCGTCGTCTGGGTTGCCCAAAAGTTAAAGCACTATTTCCTGGCACATGAAGTGAAACTTTTGGCGCGTATGGACCCTATTCGGTTCTTGCTTGAGAAGCCCGTCCTGACTGAGCGGTTGATGCGGTGGCAAAGTTTTCTCAATCATTTGACATCACTTATGTCAACCAAAAGTCAATCAAGGGGCATGCCATAGCTGAGCACCTAGCCCATCACCCCTTACCTTCGTATTCTCCAGTCGACGAAAGTTTTCCCGATGAAGAGTTAGGAGCCATCATTGATGGTGAGCCTTCATGGGTGCTTTACTTCGACGGGGCTCTAAATTCCAAAGGGAGTGGGATAGGGGCAGTCCTCCTCTCACCGGAAGGGGTAGTCATCCCGCACGCCTACCAATTAGCCTTCCGTGCCACGAACAATGTGGCCGAGTATGAGGCTCTCCTAGTTGGATTGAAGATGGCATTGTTGCTCGGAGTCAAGGAATTAAGGATTATTGGAGATTCGCAGCTGATACTCCGGCAATCTCTCAGCAAGTACCAAACCCGGGACCCCAAGTTGAAACCATACCAAGAGTTGGTTGCAAAGGTAATCCGGCAGTTTAGGAAGCTCACCCTTGTCCACACTCCTAGGGCCCAAAATATCCTAGCAGATTCCCTCGCCTCCCTCGCGTCCTCTATTCCCATTCCTTTGGGAAAGTCCTCCGAAACCGTCTCTGTTCAAAGGCTAAGAATCCCTTCTCATGCTGATCCCTGGTTTGTCCAACTTCAATCTCCCTCCTATCGAATCAATGCACTCTCAAAAGAGCCTGAAATCGACCTCGATGATGGCCATCCCTGGTATTTTGACATTGAGAACTACCTCAAAGATGGATCCTTCCCGGATTACGCCACTTCTGCCGATAGACGGGCTATTCGCCGTGTCTCCGAACGGTACAAGATTATAGGTGGCATTCTCTACAAGAAATCCCTCAGTGGGGTCTATCTCCGTTGCCTCGATGAAATCGAATCTGAAAGCATTGTTGAAGCTGCTCACTCTAGTGAATGTGGTGGCCATGTCAATGGTAGAGCAATTGCCCAGAAGTTGCTAAGACACTATTACTGGCCTACCATGGAAGAAGATTGCACCCATTTTGTCCGTCACTGTGCTAAATGCCAATTGCACGGTGATAAAATTCATGCTCCTTCTTCCTCTCTTCATCCCCTTATTGCTCCATGGCCTTTCGCCATGTGGGCATTCGATGTGGTCGGTCCTCTCGCGGATAGACCGGAGAAGTCCGGAAGAAATCCTTCATTCTGACCGCCACAGAGTACTTCACAAAGTGGGCTGAAGCGGAAGCGTTCATAGAAGTCAAAGCATCAACGGTTGTCAAGTTCATCAAGCGCAACATCCTTGCAAGGTTTGGCGTGCCTCGGGACATCGTCACCGACAACGGACCACAGTTCACTTCACAGGAGCTTCGCGACATGTGTGGTAAATATGGTATCAATTTGCATCATTCATCACCATACTATCCACAAGGTAACGGACAAGCGGAAGCTACTAATAAAACTCTCATCAAAATCATAAAGAAAACATGCAAGTCTCACAACAATGCTGACTGGCCAGATCGCTTGGTTGAAGCTCTTTGGGCTTATCGCACCTCGGTCCGAACTCCTACGGGGCAAACCCCCTATGCTTTGACATACGGATCGGATGCGATACTACCATACGAGATCTTCGTCCCCTCACTTAGAGTTCAATTGGATTCCGAACTTGATCCTGATCGACGTCGGGAAGCCTTATTGGCACAACTTGAACTCTTAGATGAGAGACGAATGATAGCGGCTGACCATGCTCAAGTCTATCGTCAGAGAATTGCACGTTTTTATGCCAAAAGAGTTCTTGAGAGAAAGTTCGAAGTGGGAGAGATGGTCCTTAAGCGTAAAATCATAAAGGCACCAGGTCCCAGGAGCAAATTGCAAGAAAATTGGGAGGGTCCATTCGTTATTAAAGAGGTTTACTCAGGGAACGCTTATAGGTTAGTGGATGCCGAGGGAGTTGAGTTAACGCATCCTTGGAATGCAGTTTACCTCAAGAAGTTCTATCCTTAGTCAGTCAGTCATTCATCACTTGTCAACGGTTCGGGTTCAAGTCTCTACTTTTCCATTCGGTCACTAGTAAGGTAGGACTTATTCACACACCACACGATGTTAAATATTGCCCTTTGGCTGGAAAATCACAAGTACACTCGGGAGGTCTAATTCAGTCAATATAGTTCCCCCATTCTTTTCCCATTCGGTCATGTCTGGAAGTGGAACAAACTACGAGTAGGGGACCACCCACTCTCTTTTAAAAGGACAAGTCACCATAAAACAGGGGCAACTAATAAAAGCAAGGGGCAAAATGTCAAAATCAAGCCTCAATGGGGAAGAGAAAAGCCAGAAGGTCAAAAAAAGGGTAGCAAAAAGTACGTACCCAGAAAAAGGCTGACCAACTCAAGGAGGTAGCAAAAAGTACGTACCTCCACCCCAGAAATAAAATAAGAAATGAAAAATTCCCCCTAAAAAAAAAAACAATGGTTGACCAAGTCTGCTTGATATGAGATGTCGGTTTGGAAACAAAAAGTAGTTTGAACCAAAAATCCTACATGATTTTCTATACATTTCTTCCAATGTCTCCCTCTAGGGGCAATTTGGCCGTATAAGACCCTCTGTAGTAGAAAACATCAAGAAGGCTAGGGGCAATGTCCAACATCAAGGATCTTATGCACGTCCCTCCTTATTCGTGACCTTTGTGGTTTAGTGGATTGTGTAAACCCTATACCCCGACATGTGATGAATATATCTCACATTGTACATATTTTCTCCCAAATTTTCTCCCTTATTTTCAAAAAAATCAAAAATCAAAAATCAAAAACCCAAAAAAATTAGTGGTACCATGTATATATGTTAACATTCTCTTTATTTTCTTATCAAAAAAAAAAATGCATGTACATATTTCCCTTCGGTCATTTAAATTCGTGTTTACATCTTTAATTAGATATTAGCCCCTTGACCAGATCTCAAGAAAGGTACATCATTGAGGCAAGGGGCTAAAGCAGATCTACACTAACGTTTTTTTCCTTCAAGTGTTGTGAACGCAGGTATCAAAGGAAAGGAAAGCACAAAAGTGACAAAAGTCTGCGAATGGTTCCACTATAAAGATCAAATCCATGTACATCTCATAAATAGGGGCATACCCCTGGTGGTACAAACTAGGAGCCTCGCTCCTCTCTCTCTCTCTGCTCCCCCTCTGTAGGCCTCTGCCTATGGGAGCTGCTCACCTCCTCCTCTTCCCTCTCTCGACGCCGGTCTGGGAGAGGTGGTCTCGAAGCCGTAGAAGCCTCCGGCCGCGGCAGCCCTCCTCACACTACGGAGGGGTCCCCTAGTGACACGATGTCATCTAGGGAGGCGAATGCCGACGCGGTCCTCGCCGGGGCCTCCTGCTGGGCTGTCCTCTGCTACTCCCGGCGCCTCCGAAGGACCCGATCCTTCAAGATCTCGTAATCCCTCGCGATGTCCGCCCGAGCCCTGTCCGCGTCTCGCTCGCGGTCTCTCGCCTCCCTCTCCCGCTCCCGTGCCTCGAGCAGGCGACCCTCCACCCTCACCAACTCCAGCCGCAAACCCTCCATCTGTGCCTGGAGAGCAGCCACATCTCCTCCCTGCCGCTGCATGTCAAGGGGCAAGCATGTTAGAACATTCAATAGACTTTGAAAGAAAGTACTAGTTTGGTGTCTTATCTGAGCCCCAATCTCTCGAGCCTGCTCCTCAAGCTCCCGGACTCTCGCCTCCGCTCGGTCCAGGGCCCTCTGCAAGCGGACCGCCAGGTCCCCTCCGGCCGGCTGGGCGGACGAGCTCGCCCCCGCATCCCGACTCGCCTGTGCCCTCAATAGCTCTCCTCTCTGCATGCACAACATCTTGGTCAGAAATCAAATCAAATCAAATCAATGGCAATTTCAAGATCAACGGTTGAAGATACTCACCAGGGTCCTGACCTCGGCCCGGAGCCTCGTCGGCTCCACCTCTTCCAGCAGCACGCTCGCCTCGAATCCCTGGAACACGAAGGTGTGCGTGTGCGGATGCCATCTCTCCACCAGCGCCCCCAGGGCATCAAACCCCCACCACATCTCTTTCATGTTCTTGGCCAGGACCACCATGAAGTTCAAGTGCCACATGCCAATGAAGCTCCGCATGTCCAGTGTTATCGCGCTAACCAGATTCGCGAGCCAGGAAAAGGCCCGTACCTGGCCTTGGCTTGGGAATGCCGGGATCTCCTGCATGAGGGCGAGGTTTTGTGAGAGTGCTGTTTGGGGTGTTTTCAGCCCTAGAAAGAGCAGAACAATCATCACTTACCCCTCCATTGGCCAGACGTGCGCTCAGGTGCCCCGGAATTTCACTCAGGACTCTGGGATTCGCGCCTGTGGATTGTCCGGTTGATGAGGAGGCCATCTTGCTGTTCTTCTCTGTCTCTTTGCTCTCTGGTTCGCAGCAGGAGCAGGGAGGGACGGAGGTAGGAGATGGTAGAGTCCCTATGGACTCCCATCACCTATATTTTCGGTCTGATCCGCTGTCAGGTAGACGTCCAGGTCGGTGGACGTCAGTGCAAGGTTGGCGGCCACATCTGTGGACGTTAACAAGATTACTGGCGGCCATCGATGTGGACGTTGACTGACCGGAAATGCTTAAATTCTTAATCTTTATATGGCCATTATCCATTACCTTGTGCTTCGAGTTGTTTTGCATGTATTTTAAGCACAAGCCGCGCTTCAACTTCGGAACGCTCATGCGACCTTGAGCGTCACAGGTATGTCTAACATAGGACCCCACCAAAGGCGAATAACTTGGCGACCGTGAACCCTGAGTTCCCCTTCACCAAAAACCATGATGGTTTTGCGATCTCTCAGTTATTCGTATGGCCTTTAGAATTTCCTCTGGTGCTAACTTGCATTTTAGATAGGCAACCCACACCAGCATGCATCTTCACTGCTAACATTCTCTTGCTAACACTCAAAAAAAAAAAAATGGTGATTTTCCTCGAATATATGATTGCTCCATGGTTTCCCCAGCTCGGGTAGCCTACTGGGTTCGTCCTTCATGACTGTCCAGGTTGATATCGGGTCTTTGTTGCCCCCTTCTTTACTTGTCCCACCGTGCTTTCAACAAATGATCATTCCAACCTTATTGAGTTCATTTTAGCCTTCGCCAGCCGCGAGCTTAATTCCGGATTTCAGGCTTTCCAGGCATGTGATTCCAGTTAGAATCTTTTGATAATCCTTTGAGAGATCAATCAACTCCTTGTCTTCGTGACCTCCTAAATTCGGGACCGACATCCTGATTAGGCCAGTGAGCCCACGGCTCCGGTTACGAGACCCTCCTGATTCAACCGTCATATTACAAACTCCTTTGACTCAGACACGCCAGAAACTAGTCAAAGTCCGACACGGCCACGCCAGGGACCCTACCATTGGGTTGAGGTTGTAGTTACACGGGTAGATCACCCTTTTTCCTCTTATTCACACTTGTCTCTCAGACGATTCATCATTTGTTCCTAGCTTGTCTCTTTCGTTTGGTTTGCTAGAACTCCTATCCTCGGAAGTGGCCCGTCCATTAAATCTCCGCGTCCTTTGTTTACCGAGACGCCAACCTTTCAGTCCGCTCTGCTCCCTTGCAAGACCGGACGTCTCGGAGGGGCATTTGTAGACGCGAGATTTGGCCCATTTCCCGCAAGGCTATTTGGCCCATTAAGCCTCGTTTGACCATGTGTTGACCAGCCTCGGATCCCCATGTAGACGGCAGCATCGACCGCCGCCTACTACTGATTGACGGCATGCCCCCTGGACGCCGACCCATCTTGGCATCCACCTCTATGGACGTCTGCATGCGGTTGGCGGCCTGATCCATGGACGTCAAGAGCGTTTACCTGGTCTGCGCAACTAACCCGAGATTCCAGCCCACTAGCGCCCTTGTCTCGGCCATGCAACGCATGGGGCCGTTCCCAACGGGTATATGGGCCACCTTGGCAGTCCCTTGACCCAGTAAAAATCCCATTTGGCCTCTCCCTATTGGTTGGAGCTTAAACACATGGAGTGCCACATGTGCAAGTGTGTTTCTTCACACTTGAGCATCCAATGCTCTCAACCCCGAGCTCACTGTCTATATAACTCCCCCTTGGTCCCTCTGAACAAGGGGGGAGAGGCTGGACGTCCATATGCTCAAACTTTGAGAGAGGAGAGAGAAAATCACACTCAAGCTTCACCAAGTCTTCCTCTACTTCCTCTCAACCTGTGGGACGTCCAAGGAGGCTTCTAAGGAGCTGAAGGAGCCTTTGGAAGGAGCTTGCAGCAACAACTACGAGGATCACCTCCCCCCTCTTCCTCCTTCTCTCTACTCTTTTTAGATACTTGCATGTCACACACTCTTTCCCACACACTCTAGGCACGTAGGGCACCTTCCTACACACCTAGAAAGGGGTTTCCCAACCAAAAACGGAGGGAAGAAGGGTGGTCATAGCATTTGGCCACCCCTCTTCTCAAGTCCGCAACCGGTACGGGACTCTCCTTTTGGGCCTTCCACCTTTCGTTTTGAACATTTGCTGCACTATTTAGAGTCTAATTGAGTCTTGTTCTGTGGCAGGAACAACCCAAAGAAGACCGCGGAGCTCTTCTCTTTTGGCCGGCTGAAGGAGAAGAAGTCGAAGTCTCACCATCACCCGCGACGCGAGGCTACCACTCCGGCGTGATCACACAACTCCTTGGGCACAGGTAAGGCCCTGGCGATCACAATCATCTCCCATCCCCTTCCGGTTCTCCTTGTTTTCCCTCAGTCAACCTGGTCAAACGAGAAGTCAACGAGGTCAACCGGCACATTCTCCATCGCCAACGAGGGAGCGGAACGTCCGTGAACCACCGTCGGAGAAGGTCACGCCAGTCGGCATCCGAAGACGGGGGCGGAACGAGACGTCCACAATCAGCTCTCGAACCTGCCTGCGTCTACGTGGAGGCATGTCCTGTGATAGAGACTAACATTCAAGTTAACCGAAATAACCCGGCGACTAGCAGTGTTACTTGTACTTCCTATGGGACTTTGTGTTATCACTTAATTCCATTACAAGTCTTGATAGACCCCTTGCTTTGATACCACTGTAACGGCCCCGATGCCCGGACCCTCGGCTCCCACCAAGGATCTGACCATCAGCACCGCCGCCCATGGGCCCGAAGACCCGGAAGGGCTAACAGACCAGTCTAACAAGATATGTAACGGAAGTGACAACCAAACGCACTAAAAGTACTAACAAGTGAAGGAAAAGAGTCCAACACAGTGTGTAAGTCTAGCACAGTCTCAAAGTAAGCAAAGTACAAGTGCAGAAATAAAGGGGATAACAAGTCCCTTAGGGGCATACCCCGAGGGTGAAGTAAACAAGTATTGGGGACACTGCTCACGGAAGACACCGTCTACTACGGCCCCGTCTCCTCAGCCCGCCGCGGAGGGTGCTGCTGTGAAGTCACACCTGTAAAAGAGGGAATGAGCTTCACGAAGAAGCCCAGTAGGGACTACCAAACTCCCACTAGTTTTAACAGTAGAATATATCTATATGTGCAATAAGTAAATAAAGTAAGTAAATCTATTCTACTAACAGAGTAAGTGCGGAAGTGTAAAGAAACTACACGGTCTACGATCTAAGCTAAATGTCGGGACTGGAAAACCCGTGTAAACCACGGCACTGGGAAGAACCCAAGGCTGCCAACACAGACAGTAAACAACTGCATGGACAAAGACACTAGCCACAGAAACACTACACTAGTCAACAGGTCAGGTGCGCCATGCGCCTTACCCTCAACCGACAGTCCATGTCTAACACCTCCCATTGGAGTGAGAAGCGGAACTAAAGTAACCACAATTGTCGTAGTCTGGCCGGACTACAGTCCCACGCCATGCCCCTTTAAATGGTTCCGGAACCACGTAGAGTGAGGCAGTGAGAAAAGGACTAGTTGATCTGCGCCGGAAGAGCACCAAACCACCTCGGCGTCCTAGACTCAGCTAAGAGAGCTCTACAAATGACTCTACGCCACTGTCCCCACTGTTTTCCCCTCTGCTACCAGAGTCTGTGACTTGAGCTCGCCCGCCACCCAAAGAACTCCCTCAAACAGGCGCGCGGGGACCGGGGGTCCAGGTAATGGTAACAACATGTCTCGCAGACAAGCCCTCAAGTGCCTAGCACTGGGCGAAAGACTAGAGTAGGAACGTGCTAGAAAATAGCACAGGTGCCAAGAAAACAGAGTCGCAACAGAATGGAACTCTGAACAGGTCACCAGTCCCTCTCTGTTAGAGAGGCGATGCAAGGGTCCGTCGTGACAAGAACACGACGACTCTGCCTGTCGTGACCCGAGTCCAGAAGGTGACCCAAACCCCCGTCACGTTACTAACATGATGGGGTAGGCCGTCGCCACAAAACAAGGACCTGATGAACGCGACGCACATGCCCGTCACAATCAGGAACGTGATGGGTACTGAAGATGTGTTCAACAGGACGCGACGGACGATATGTCGTGACATGGTCGCAACCAGGAAACCCGTCGCAACCACAGATAGAGGCCACCCAAGGCCTCCAAAAATGCCCCTAAAACTACAAACCCGGTGTGCACAAGAGGAAGGGAGCATGTAGAACGATGTAAACACATGTAAGGAGTTCAAACCACCCTCAATCACACCCATGCATTCCAAGGAAATGGATCTACACTCAAGAATCTCACATGCAAGCATGAAACCCTCTTCACCCAAACCCCCAATCCAAGCACAAACCAAGCATCATATGGATCCAACAAGCACACATGCATCCCGAGCATGAGTTTCTAAGGCATTGGAGAAGGGGATTGGACCCTAGCATGATAGAACTAGGGGGAAGGCAAGGAGTCCCTACCTCAAATCGAAGAGCCAACCCATTGGGGTCTTCTCGTGTGCATGGCCACCTCCTCCTCGCTCCAAGCTCCACGAAGACTCCGTCCACAAGCCACGAACGTCCTACATGCCGAGGAAGAGTCGCCAACGCGAAGAGGAAGCCATGCCAAAGAAGAACGCCAAGCCGGTAAGGAAGAAGCACCTATAATCACGGGGTTGTGCACCCCTCGAAACACACAAGCAATGCTTTTAAGGAATCAAAACATGTTGCATGGATTGAAAGGAAATGAAAAGAAGTGTGATCGCCACCTAGCTAGTTGCCATGATTAAGAAATGGGTAGGCTAACTACGCTAGGAAAGAGGAAAGAGAACGGGGTACTCACTGAGATCACGACGGATCTCCCCGCCGCGATGAATCTGGTGTCGCAACGCCTAGCTGGGGCGTGTCTATGTTGTCACGACCCTCGTACCTATCGCGTTCTCTGCAGTGCGCGAGAAATGTGGCTGACCTTCTTCCCGCCCTCCGGCTGGCCAGAGGACAAGAGCTCCTCGTCGACTGATGCTTGGGCTCCTACCAAAATGATGAACACAACAAAGAAAACCCTGTTAGAACATAGTTAAGCATAATATCTATTCACAAATGAAGTAAAAAGGGAGAGCATGGAGAGAACGAACCTGGGGGGATTTTTAAACCCCTTGGGTGTACAAACACGTGGGAGGAGAATGGGAAATGTGTCCTATCTAATAAACTAAGAAATATGCATGAAAGGAAAATGGAAGAGGGAGATGAAGAAAGAGCCCCAATGGGGCAACTCCCTAGCATTGGGTGACGTCCTTAGTTGATGCAGAAGCTCTAGGGGTCACCACCTCCACCTCCAAACTCCATGGATGAAGAAAGCATCATGACTTAGTGGGGAAGAAAGGAGAGAATGGGGTGGAATGGGAGAGCCACGAGCTAAGTCCAGGTCAGGGAAAATTTCGGCAGCACTTCATGGCAAAAATCGGGCTCTCCTTCCTCTGAAGGAGAAGCCTTGCTTATATAGAAGAGGAGAGAGAAAATCCCATCCTTATGTGATAATGACCAGAATAAATGGATGAATGCAAGTGAAAATCACAGGGGAGAGTCCTAGGGAGGTCCCAAGGTGCCCTACAACCCCAAACCGCGCTCATGGGGTTGGGAGGTTGCTTTGGGATGAGGACAATGCCATGAGAGGATAAATAGGAGGTTGTTGCGGAGGTCAGCATATGCGGCTGTAGTCATGACGAGTCGTAGGGGCGCGACAATGACAGACGCGACGGCCATAAGCGTCGCGACTATAAAGTCACGTGCATGGATATGCATGGGCTGTCGCGACGCCTACGGGGGTGCGACAATGCTAACGCGACGCCACGACCAGTCGCGTTAATGAAAAATTGAATATTGTTAAAATTGGCCAATCATATAGGAGAAAAATGAAGATTTAAGACTCATGGACTCTTCAAAAAGGATAATGGATGGGATAAAGTGAATTTGGTCTTTTTAATGGGCTCAAAGCAAGGCTAATGATGGGCTCAAGGTGAATGACCAACTTTGGGCTCATTAAGATAATAAGAAATACGGTTCAACTTATGGGCCATAATTGGGTGTCTACAGATTGCCCCTCCATGGCTTCCACTTTGCAAGGGAGCGTAGCGGAAGTGTAGTGGAGGTGTCATTAAATGATAGTGAAGCGGAAACGATGTGAAGTGGACTGAAAAGATGGGAGCCAAGGTAAAGAGACACCTGATCTAACCAACAAGCAATTGGAATCTTCTTGAAAGCCCCGAGTTAGCTGCTTGAGCAGAATGCAAGGAAAACACAAGTCTGGACGAGAAGGAGAAAAGAAAAGGATGATCAACCCCTCGATTGAGAGGTACCCTAGCCGATTGGCCGGCAGGTTTTATTTTGGAGGGACATGTGCATGCCAGGCAGGTAACACAGACTCTGTCCTGGGAGCGGTTCGCAACCAAAACGGATCAAAAGGGACAAGGATGAAAATTGTATAGAGAATCCAAACAGGGAAATTCTTGACAAACTGACAAGAGCAACTCGCTCGGAGGCAGACCTTTCGATTCAGAGTGGAATTTGATTTCTTGTTTTGAACATGAAGGATGGTTGGGCACTCAACAAGGGCTCACCATTAGCCAGGGATGAGTTGTGACAGCTCAAAGTCCTATATGATGCATGCTGGGCTAAAAGAAAAGAAATCATTAAATCAAATGCAAAGAAAAGATAAAATAAAAAATATATATCAAGGATAATATTGTTAATTTAGACAAGAATGAGTCGAGAGTCTTCCTACAACTGCTGTGCAAGACAGAGTCCTTCGTCCTCAAACTTATCTAACTTAACGGCCTATCCGGCGATTAACAACGCGCACCTAGATCATCACCATTTTTGTTGAACGGGTACTCAGATCCCAGAGCACATTGAGAACCAGTCTGTCCTTGAAACGATATAATAAGTAAAGTACCATATAGTAATGCAAGGGACTAGGGATAGAGATACTTACCTGACTTACCTGTGACATTCCATTTTTTTGTGGTTTTCTGATTTTCTAATTTTTTGTGATTTTCCTAATGAATAATCAAAGCAATAAGCAAATAACACATGTACAAGTACGACAATATCACACGCAACTATGTACAGGCAGAAGTAAACACCCAATTAGCACAAAACACATAACCGCAACGTTCCTGATTTAATTGAAGGGATGATTAGATCGGTCGGATGTCGCGACCAATGAAGAGGTCGCCTTATGTTAGCGGCGGGGAGGTACGCTACGACATGATCACGGTGTACACGACCACCACAAAATAAACGCGACACAGATGGGCGTCGCGGCACCATCCGAGGATTCAACACACAGAAAGCCCTTTTATTTTCCCTCTCACGCTCACAAACCTCTTCTCTGAGCACCGGCGATCCCTTGGGCGATTCGACCCTCTCCCTCTCACTCTCTCTGTGCACTCACTCCCTCTCTCTCACCTTTCCTTTCTCACCCCCTCACTTTCTCTGGTGGCGATGGAAGGAGGTGGTAGCAGCAGCGGTGGCGAGAAGGGGAAACGACCGGCGAGGAGGCCACGGTAGTGCGCGGAGGAAATCCCAGTGGACGAGGTGCTGGAGGTGGAAATGGCGGAGGCAAAGGCACCAAAAAATCGACCTGGGGGCGGCGACAATGGCCCGTGAACAAGCCATGAAGAAGGTAGGCCTCCAATCCCTAAAACCCATCGATTCGGGTGTTGGATGAGTGTGGAGACCGCATTATGGGCCTATGTAGGGCGAGGCCCATGAGAAAGGCCACCAGACAAAGAAAGTTCCGGTCGATCTACGTCTGAGAACGCGACGGTCTGCCCCGTCGCGATAACAGTAGTGGCAACGGGGTCAGGGACCGCGAAAAAGATGCGTCGGCCAAGACTGTCGTGACATGGTCACGGTCTTCTAGGATGTCGCGACCATGTCGCGACGCATCGGGGCATCGCGACAATTTCGCGGCCCAATGGGCCGACGCGACCTCAGCCGAGAAACCAAACACAACCTAATTAAATTGATCAATTGCTTCTTCTGTGCTTGCAGGGTGAGATGAGGGCCCGAGTTTCATGGATCCTTGTGCAAGCCGTGTATCTGGCCTTCCCCGGGTTCCAGAGAGATAGAATAGATGAGATGGGGTTTGGAGAGGTCCTGAGGATGGAGAGAATGAGGGCCGATGCACCACTCACCCAGGCCCTGCGCAGCAGGTGGGATGCGGAGGCGACTGCCTTCGGGCTCCCATGGGGACATATGATCCCCAGCCTGGAAGACGTGAGTAGGATCACTAGGCTGAGAGTATATGGACGGCCGGTGAGCGGTTTCACCTACCCGTGCTACCAGGGCTTAGCACGTAGGCTCCTAGATGTGACTGTAGGTCCCGGGTCTTCTCTGATCTCTAGAGTGGAGCTGCAGGAGAGACTAGGACTTTTCCTGACTGGTCGAGAGGTGGCTGAGACAGTGGATGAGTAGCTGCGGAGGTTGGTGAGGGGTTGCAAGGAGACCCTAGCTAGTGAGCCAGGGGCTGAGGCAGACTTGGACTTGCGCCGCTTCCTCACATTCTTTCTGGGCAGACTTCTACTTGCTACGAGGGGCGACGCGGTCCACTGCCGGTTCCTGCCACTTCTAGAGGATCTGGACTAGGTGGGGAGCTATGCGTGGGGAGCAGCATTCCTGGCACATTAGTTCGACAGTCTGGGCTCCTCCGACTGACAGACATCCATCAGCAGATTCTTCCCCTTTCTTCAGGTACTCTAGTTCCTCTTGCCCCTTTACTTACACTACCCTTATGCTATTAATTGTGATATGACTGCCTTCATACTCTTGCAGGTCTGGGCCTATCTTCACCTCCCCAGCCTGAGGAGGGGAACCTTGGAGCGACCGGCCCTCATGCCCCTAGCTCAGCGTTGGGATCCTTGTCGTGACACGCACCCCTTGGAGGAGGAGCTAGCGTCTATCCAGGACGCCATTGATGTCTACCGTCAGGTGGATGTGAGTATTCTACCCTCTCTTGTAAGTTTAATTGATTCGAATTAATTGCTTGAATACTGATCAGGTGTGTTTTGATGTGCAGGTGGTGTGGCAGCCATATCTGGAGGAGGGGGACGAGAGACAGCCTGGTTGGAGCAGGCCCGCCCCTACTTTGGTAGGACGGTGTGGGTGCATGCTCTCAACCTTGTGCTACCTCTCCACCTCTATCTGACTCAGAGGTCCCTTGGCCTTCGTCAGAGTGCGGTGGAGTTCCCCAGCCGAGGTCGGACCCCTAGGCCTAGTCGGAGCTTCCGGGGACTCCACGGCACTACTGACTGGCGTGAGCGGTCCCATGAGCAGATAGAGGACTGGGAGCATAGAGGTCGACGGGTCCAGTCCGACGTCGACTCAGATGACGCGTACTTGAAGGCATTCGCCTTAAAGTACGGAGCGAGGGTCTACAGGGGTGCGAGGCGACAGGTAAAAAAATCTAAACTCATACCTTGTGAATTGTTCTAATTGGATTGAGCTAAGAGATTTTGATGAATTGCAGATTGATGTGGCTGGTGAGATCGCCTCGCTCTAGGCCCTGCTACACTCGGTTGTACAGGACCGGGAGATAGCTCGGAGGGAGGTGGAGCAGCTAGTAAGTACCTACTCAGACTTCAGTAACTCACCAATCTCTTTTAGCTGATTGAAAAACTAACAAGTGTGGCATGTGCAGCGTGCGGAGCTAGCAAGTGTGAGGAGGGCACAGGTCGGTGCATCCTCCTCCAGGGCAGCAACGAAGAGCTCCCAGTCGGATTTAGGAGACCAACTGGCGAGCGCGGTGAGGAGGGCCGAAGAGGCTCATGCTGAGTTGACAGAGAGGGTAAGTATGGCAGTAATTTGAACTGAATTTTGTTTACACTTGGTACTCACTTGATTTTCCACAGGTGACCAAGCTGAGGACCGCCACTGACAGGGTGGCCCAGTTGCAGGAGCAGGTTGATGCGGCGACAGCGTCGGCTGCCGAGCGGTGCCTCCAGACAGAGATGGCAGTAGCAAAGAGGGACCAGCTATGCACGCAGGTAGAGGAGCTGGCGAGAGAGTTGGCACTGCTGCGCACGCAGGGGCCAACAGAAGATCAGGCAGAGTTGACCTGTCTGCGCACCGAGCTGGTCATGCAGCAGTCCCTGGTCTGGGAGCTTCGGGGTATAGTGACAGACATAGGTCAGACCCGGATCAGGAGCAGGACCGGAGTGAGTGGAGCGAGTGGTGCTTCAGTCAGGCATTCTTTGGTCGGTTCCTCCAGTCGGCGGAGGAACGAGGAGGAGGAGAGGCGCTTAGCCTGAGAGACTAGCACTAGGATTGGTAGGGGTGGTGGTGAGATGCCACCCCCGCCCGAGAGACAGGAGGGATCTGGGGAGAGTGGCGGCGGACAGTAAGGAGCTTGTGAGCCACCTCCCACTTATCTTTGTACATGATGTTTATCTTTAGTGGATCATTTATTTTTGTGCCAATTTTTGCGATTGCATAAATGAATTGTGATTGACACGAATGAGAGATGAGATTCGAATAAAAGAGAGAGAATAGGCTGAGTACATTGTTGCACTTTTCAAAGCCCCTTTTTGTGGGATTTTTGTTTTGGCAATATTTGATTTTTTTTTTAGATTTTTGGACAATATCTAATTTTTTAGAGTTTTGAAAATATCTTCTTTTTTTTTTTGAATAACGCCTGAAGACGAAGTCACATGAAACGGAAGATACTCACCCTTGCTATTACAGCACTAAAGCAAGATCAAACTGCTGGCAAGGGGTCCCCATTCATTCCCCTTTCATTAAAGACCACCAAAAAGGTCAGATGTGCATTAAGATGGTGGCGTCTTGTAGTTGGTTGCCCCTAGCTTGCGGTGCTGCTACAAAGGCCATATCTGAAAAATGGTCCAGCCTTATAGGAAGAAAGAGAAGAAAGTTTGGGGATAAGTCTAGTGCAAGCTTTAAAAGATAAATCAGGTTTAGCTTCCTTCCATGGCACACCTCTTAGAGATTCAGTCTGTTATGCAGGGACTTTTGGTCATTTTATATATATATTTTTCTTGCATGTTTCTTGCTTGGGGCATGCATACGACCGGACTCAAGGACGTCTCACGGGGAACTGTACTGCTACTCTTTGTCATGCCCCTATTCCTCAATTTTCTTTCGTTTGCCCTTCTTCTCTTTTTTTTTTTTTTTTTTTTCTTTTGCAGGCTTGATTGACCATCCCTATTTAAGACTTCCTCTTATTGAGATGTGTTTAGGTTGGTTACCTTGCCCAAAATAGCCCTTTTGTTTCTACACTTCGACCGAGTAAAGAAAAGAACAACTTTTGCATCTTTTAGGTATGGCCTAAAAAGCGACGGTGTTTGCTAGAGGAACCGACTAAGGTTGCCATGTGGGTGTGTGATGATCCTTGCTTAAAGTGACTTTTAACGACAGGGGAAGGAATGTAGGACTCTTAGTGTGGAGTAATCCCTAGCCTAAGTGTTGCAGAAGCAAAATAAACCTAAGACTGACTCGACCACTCTAGTTGTGAACTGAGATGACTCTTTTTGATGTTCAAATATTTACATGGTTATTTGGTGCAGAAAGAACGACCTACATTAGTCTTTGAATTTTGATTTTGGTTGATTTTAATTAGCTCATTTGCAGAAAATGGTGAAAATAGGGGTGGCAAGAATTGGAGTCAGCTCCACACACATAAGAGGGAGACAAGACTCAACATGAATATGAGGGATAAGAACCCTCAAACAAAAGAATTTACAAAGAAGGGGAAGAATGTTAGTGAGGACTGAAACCTCGGGAACAATGAGAGAAAGGGTCGGTACCCTGAGTAGGTAGTGAAGGAGGAATCGGGTCAAACCCGAGATCAGGAGGGGTTGGAGGAAAGAACTATAGGATAGAGGGTGGAGGATCTAAAGGATCAGAAGGGGAAGTGGAAGGAGGGGAATCAGGACCAAGATCAGACATCTTTGGAGAAGGTGGACCCAACCTATAGTTAGGAGGCTTAGGTGGAAGAGGAAGAGGGGAATCTTGAGCACCAGGAAGATGGTCAAGTGACCCAGTTGGATATGGAAAGAAACCCTGGGAATCCAGAAGGTGATCAAGTGGCTCAGGAGGAGGAGATAAGTGAGGGGAATCCTCAATGCCCACAAGATGATTAGGAGGCTCAAGTGGAGGGGATGAAAAGATACCTAGAGTACCTAGAGGATGATAGGGTGGCTCAGGTGGAGGAGATAAGTGAGGGTCCAAAGACTCTGGGGGAATAAGAGGGGAAGGATGGGGTACTAGCCCAAGATTGGGAGATCGGGCGCCTTCTCTGGGAACAAGATTCGCCAGGGTGGATAGCATTGAGAGATCAAGATCAGGAGATGCCAAAATAGAGAGATCGACATTTTTCTTATTGAACTTTGATCTTGACCTCAGCCTCTTTCGCTTCTTGGCAGATGCCCTTACATGCCGCAACTGATTTGTTCTCACGGATGGATGTGATTTCTTCTTTTCGGCATGTCTCCTCAGATAACGGGCCTAAGCAGCAGATGGCCTCGCTCCCTTGTAGCCATATGGTTTTCTCATCAATTGGCATGACTGCCATGTGTGTACTTGCCCCTTGGCCATCATTTGCATGCTCATCCTCTATAGATATCTGCGTGGGAATGCCATGAAGAGGCTTCTTTCCTGAGAGGGTTTCCCCTAACGAGTGGGTAATGCAGATCCATGAAAATTTGATGTGCGGCACCAGCAACTCAAGACTTTGCATCTTGGCCTAACAGTCAGACATAAAGGCCAACTCCCTTGATGGTTGAAGAGGGAAGGCTTCTGGGAGTATGACGGGTGGCACTAGCATGGCCAACCAACTGACAGGTTGTGGCGAATTGCAAATGACTCTTGGTAAAACCTTGAGTGTTCTTAGTGCCATAGCAATGTGCCCCTGGTCAGGTTGAATTATGGCATAGAGGGCTTTGAATGCTC
Source organism: Colocasia esculenta (assembly GCA_014218235.1). Taxonomy (NCBI): domain Eukaryota; kingdom Viridiplantae; phylum Streptophyta; class Magnoliopsida; order Alismatales; family Araceae; genus Colocasia; species Colocasia esculenta. The sequence goes on along the minus strand of CM024763.1, from coordinate 45,497,753 downwards.
TGGGTAGTGTGACTTCTTGCCTCTTGAGAGAAAACTGATTCATAACAGCTTTGGCAGTAGCGTGAGATAGCACAATATTTGTAGAGAGCATCTTCTCTTGACCAGCCATTCGCAATATAACTGAGCGAGGGGTGATGAGGGCATCAATGGTAACATCTCCAATGAGCAGTGTAATGGCTACCATCCTCACTTTGGAAGTGATTGGCACTAATGCTTGGGAACTCCTCTTTACAATCATCTCATTCTTCCCAAATGTTCTCGAGACAAAGACATAGAATGGTATGTGACTTATGTAGTTGTGTAGGGAGAAATGCATGACCGAGTTCGGGTCATCCCTACTTTGCTTGTCTTGTTCATGATGAGCATACCTGAGGCACGCTACTGGTAGTGCACACTCGCTCTATTCGGATGTGGTGGTGATGGGATGTGTGGTGGCTATGGTGGGTTCGTCGGATGCGAAGGGTTTAGTGTGAGGTGGTTGGATGGTGGCAAGGATAGTGTAACGACCCCGAGGCTCGGACCCTCGGCTCCCACCAAGAATCTTAACATCGGAACCGCCACCCTTCCGGGTCCCCACTGTAACGGCCCCGAACGCCCGGACCCTCGGCTCCCACCAAGAATCCGAACATCGGCACCACCGCCTGTAGACACGCGAATTCGGCTCCACTGCAGGAAAATTTCATGTTGCACCATAATGCCACAATAGCCCTCTTTTTTCCTTGCAAGAGTGTTTTCCCAATATTTTTGGATCTCATCCATTCTCTCTCGGTGCTTCCCCTTCACTTCAAGGTGGTTCGGTCACGGATCGACCTGCGCGGTCAGGTCACAGGGGTCCGGGGGCAACGCCCCGGTGGGGGTCTCCGGGGCCAATGCCCCCCAAAGCTAAATTTGGCCTATAGACAACTTCATTGATTCGCGTCCTCTACAGTGGACGCCTTTTAAGCTCACTGAAATGCGACGGACATGATGGACGCATTTAGGTCCTTAACACGGTGGTCAAAGCTGACGCGTTTAAGATCTATTTTGTGACGGAATGCCTCGTTCAAGCCCGTTAAACCAATAATGAACTTGGTCCGAGTCCGCCTCCCGCGAACAGGACGTAGCCTCACAAGGGATACCACACACGAGTCCGTGAAAACAGAATGGAACACACTTGATTTCATATATGATCCACCATTTCATATATAATGTACAAGATTTACATAGCCAAATTTCAACAAAAGTACAAGAAAATACAGGAGCCTGGGGCATACCCTGAGGTAAACTAGTACAACTGAGGAAAGAAGCTACACTGCTGGAGGTACTGGCCCAACACCGTTGCGACGCGACCCCGAACTGGAAGACGGTAACAGAACTTCCTCTTCACCTTCGCCTGTGGGGAGTAGGGGTGAGCCTCACTAGTCACTGGCTCAGTAGGGAACTCCCCCAACTCGAGCAAACCATACATAAGTACGGAAGCAGTAAACTATACTAGCAATTTATAGCACAACCACGTAGATTATTAAAGCAATAAACATACTTACCATTTGCCGACTATATTAAACAAAGTAATTAAATAAACAGCAAAACTCAATCACATGAACAAGCTAAAGTAGAGACCGCCACACTCGAGCCACGTAGAATGGTTCGCGGCACCAGTAACTGACTCGGACAAACAAACACAGGTCTACCTCTCAGTCTCGCAGCCACGGACGAAAGGTCCAGCTGCCGCTCCACGTGGAAAAGTCAAACAACTGTGGAGACCAACTAAACACCACTCTTGCAGGTACACAACCGCAGGCCCATGCCTGGGACCTCTAGGGTCTCTGGCTGGAGCACCCTAGAGTGAGGCACTGGAAAGGACTAGCTGGGGACCAGTGTCGGCTACCGGTGTCTGTACCCCCAACTAAGAGCGCGCTACAAGTGACTAAAAACAAACTCAAGAGTCACTGTCCCACTGTCGTCTTTCCCTCAGCCGAACGTACAACTCAAACAAAGGAGTGAGGGTGTCCAGGACAGACGACACAGATCTCGACAGTACAACACAAGTACTGGGACAAGCCCCGAACTAACAGCTTGGCTCACAGAGAACCTGGGTCACCCAACTGGAGAGGTAACCACGGTAGGCGTCGTACTACCTGCCATGCACACAAAACCACGTACGCACCGCACAAACCACGTGAAATCCAACAATTTCCACGAGTACCGACTTTCCACAACACGTGAACATAGTGCAACCCGTGTGCATACCATGCCAACACACAAACCACTAGCTAGCTACGTAACCAACACGCTAGCCTCGTAAACATGCGCTCCCAGAGCGCTACAGGTGCCAATGCACCATACGATATTACCAAATACATCGAATAATAATAATAATCAGATAATCACATCACATCAGTTATGCATATTCAGACTACTTGGCTGTAGTCGCGACATGGGCCTGTTTCACCTTCATAACGCGACGGCCCGATATGGCGTGTTTATCACATGAACGCGATGCACCAACATGTCGTGTTCCCCATCTGAACGCGACGGGTCAGCCTGTCGCGTTCAGATCGCGACAAGGAGTTCCGTCGCCTTCACAGGCAAGAACCCTAATCCGGGATCCTCTCCACGGATTACCATTCTATGCCATGCAAACCACCCTTAATTCTCAGTTTTCATGCATTTGTGAATCCCTAAACATGGTATCTATTGTCAGGAAAGCAAATAACTGATCAAACCACTCTCCTACACAATCCTCAGCCCGAAAAATAGGAGGAGTCACCCTACCTCTGCGAAGAACGCGCAGTACGGTGATCTCTCAGCGTTTCTTCTGCTCCACACGAGCTTCCTACGGCGAGAACATGCCAACTCGCGAGCTTCCACGCTGAAATCCTCCAGGAAACCTGCACAGCCTCTCCCCCTGGCCGAGAAGAACACCTTGCGGTTCTGCCTGGCTGGGGTTATTTAAAAACCCTCTTCGGTTGAAATCGCGATGCATCATCGCGTCGCGACCTAATCGCGACGGAGCTAAGCGTCGCCTTCCCATCAGCTGACGTCTGCAGGTCGCCCAGCACACAACACGTGGCGCACATGCAGTTGAACAGTGCCTCAAATCGACAACAAGATCGCAACGGGCAAGAGTGTCGTGTTCAGAACGCGACTTCTCCTGCTGTCGCGATCACAGACAGAGAACCCTGGGGTGCTGTAGGCCCAAACTATCGGCCCAGTAAGCCCCAAAAATGCACGCGCACACCGAACACAAGTCACATTGGCCTCACAAGCGCTGAACACAAGATCCACAAGGTTCCGAAAAATGCGCAACGTTACATTACTATCATCTAAAAGAAATTTCGACCTTGAAATCCATAACACATTCCAAATACATTCAACTTTAAAACATAATTACAAATACTATCATCTAAAAAGATTTAAAACTTTATTCAAACAAGTAAGGATACCCCTTAACCATTTCCTCAGCTAGCTCCCAGGTATCCTCACCTCCCAGCCTATTTTCCCATCTGACCTTAACTAACTCAATTTCTTTGTTTCTTAACTTTCTTGTCTTATGGCCTGTAATTTGCACTGGGTATTCAGGCATAGACATATCCGGCCTCAAATCTCCACCCTGATAACTGATTATTTCAGCTGGGTCTTCAATGCACTTCCTTAACATGGAGACATGGAAAATATCATGAACATCTGCAAAATCAGCTGGCAAATCATGTCTATAGGTTGTCTCTCCAATTTTCTCTAACACTTGAAAGGGTCCCACATACCTTGGACTCAACTTTCCTTTCTTACCAAACCTCACAATACCTTTAGTAGGAGAAACTCTCAGAAAGACAAAGTCTCCAACTTCAAATTGAAGTGGTCTCCTTCGATTATCAGCATAACTTTTCTGCCTGCTCTGAGCTGTCCGCAACTTTTCTTTATTAAACTTTATCATTTCAGTAGTTTGTTGTATCAACTCAGGGCCTACTATTTGCCTTTCTCCCACTTCATGCCAATTCAATGGTGTTCTACATGGCCTTCCATATAACGCTTCATATGGTGCCATTCCGAGACTGGTATGATAACTATTATTATAAGCAAATTCAACAATTCCTAGATGCTGCTCCCAACTACCACCCCAAACTAAACAACTTGCTCGCAACATATCTTAAATTGTCTGAATAGTCCTTTCTGTTTGACCATCTGTTTGAGGGTGGTAAGCTGAACTATATCTCAACTCAGTGCCAACTACTCTCTGCAAACTCCTCCAAAAACCAGAAGTAAACCAGGGATCTCTATCAGATACAATAGACTTTGGAACATCATGCAGTGGAATAATTCTATCAACATAAACCTTTGCTAATATGTCCACTGACCAGGACTACTTATTGCTACTAACCTGCATACCTTGGTTAGCCTATCAATAAATACCCATATCCCATTATGTCCTGAAGCTGACCTTGGCAAACCTGCTACAAAGTCCATAGCAATATCATCCCATTTCCATTGCGGAATGGGTAATGGTTGCAATAAACCTCCAGGCTTCTGATGCTCTGCCTTGATTTGTTGACAAATTGCACATCTTGAGACAAATTCTGCTATTTCCTTTTTCATATGAGGCCACCAAAAATACTTCTTCAAATCCTGGTACATTTTAGTACTGCCTAGGTGAATAGTGTACCGGATTTATGGGACTCTTCTAATACTCTCTGCTTTACTTCTCTTTCTATTGGCATGAATAACCTACCTCTGAGCCTAACCACACAACTATCATCAATGGTAACCTCTTCCATTTTCACTATTTCAGCTAAATTCACATCTACTTTTTGGGCCTCAACAATTTGCCAATACAGTGACGGCTCCACAGCACTACTAGCTAATATTGCCCGTCGTTGACTGCTTGGCACATACAGGGAATTCTCTGCTATTTTCTCATGCAACTTCCATTCCTTGATCATCATTTGGCTTAAATATACCTTTCTGCTTAGGGCATCAGCCACCACGTTGGCCTTACTCAGGTGGTAAGCCAAACTAAAATCATAATCTTCTAAATACTCCACCCATCTACGCTGAAGGAGATTCAAGTCTTTCTGGGAAAAGATATACTTTAAACTTTTATGATTTGTAAAAATTTCAAATCTCTCGCCATATAGATAATGTCTCCACATCTTTAAGGCAAACACAACTGCTGCTAGCTCTAAATCATGAGTGGGGTAATTCTCTTCTACTGGTTTCAATTGCCTGGACTCATAAGCTATTACCTTGCCATGCTGCATTAGCACGGCGCCAAGCCCTCTTCTAGATGCATCTGTATATACAACAAAACCACCATTACCTTTCAGTAATGTCAACACTAGTGCCGCTATAAGCCTCTTCTTTAATTCCATAAAACTTCTTTGACATTCACCAGACCATACAAATGGCACACCCTTCCTAGTCAGTCTAGTCATGGGTGCCGCAATCCTGGAAAAATCTTGAATGAAACGCCTATAATAGCTTGCTAACCCAGAAAACTTCTAATCTCAGTAATTGTCTTAGGCACCTCTCATTTCATCACTGCCTCCACTTTACTTGGGTCAACTGCTACTCCCTCAGCTGATATGACATGGCCCAAGAACTGAATCTCTTTTAGCCAAAATTCACACTTACTGAATTTGGCAAACAACTTATTATCTCTTAATAGCTGCAAGGCAAATCCAAAATGCACTGCATGCTCCTATTCAGATGCTGAGTAAATCAGAATATCATCTATAAAGACCACAATGAATTGGTCCAAATATGGATGAAAAATTATGTTCATCAAATCCATAAAAGCTGCAGGAGCATTGGTTAGCCCAAATGGCATAACCACAAACTCATAGTGACCATATCGGGATCTAAATGTTGTTTTATCAATATCACCCTCTCTAATTCTCAACTGGTAGTACCCTGATCTTAAATCAATTTTAGAAAATACCTTAGCTGATTGCAATTGATCAAACAAATCATCAATTCTAGGTAACGGTACTTATTCTTTATGGTCACCTCATTCAATTTCCTGTAATCAATACACATTCTAAAACTTCCGTCTTTCTTTCTTACAAACAACACCCACTACAAGAAATTGCGGGATTTTCGACGGACACAATCCGTTGGAAATCCGACGGCAATCCGTCGGAAATAGAGACTTCCGACGGCCTTCCGTCGAACGGTCGTCGGAACTGATCCGTCGGAAACAACTGGTCAGAAATTATCGACGGAAAAAAATTCCGTCAGAAATATGTTGGAAATACCGACCGAAATATCCGTCGGAAAATGGGTCGAAAATTTCCGACTGAAACCGTCGGAAAGCTTTGTCGGAAATTTGGTCAGTATTGACCGACGGACTTTTCCGTCGGCATTTCCGTCAGTAAATTCCGACCAACAAATCCTTCGGAAAACAATCCGTCAGAACTTTAGACAGAAATGCCGACAGGTGATTTCTGTCGGTAATATCTATTTCCGACGGACTACTATCTGTCGAAAATTCCGTCGGAAAGTTCTCTAATTTTTTTTTAAAGAGAATAACAATGATTTCAAACCTGCTACAATATTCATAATTTCACAAATACTCACAATCAACATAAAATCATAAAATATAACAAATATAAAACCATACACAATAATAAATACAACAAATCAGGACAGATCTGCAAGATCGTCTACTGTCCCCGCCTCGTGATTGTCAGGTGCCGGAGATGGATCCTATATTAAAAATAATAATATGAGAAACATTAATAAAAATTAATATACATACATTATTTCAAAAATAAATTTAAAATATGTGATTATTTCTCAAGTGGAATTAGAAACTATTTTTAGATCCGTCGTTTCTTGGTTTTTTTAGATCCGTCATTTCAACGCCAAACCCAATCCGGGAATCCAAATTGGATTATGTCAGTTCGCACACGTCAATTGAACCCACCCGGTCGTGTCGGAGTGAACGGCACGCCGATCAGATCCCTATTTGGGATTTTGGACCCCCCAGTTGTGTGTTTTGACCCTTTAGACTTGGGTTTTTTTAGATCCGTCATTTCAACGCCCAACCCAATCCGGAAATCCAAATCGGATTCCGTCAGTTCGCACACATCAATTGAACCAACACGGCCGTGCCGGAGCAAACGACACACCGATTAGATCCCTATTTGGGATTTTGGACTCCCTGGTTGTGTGTTTTGACCCTTTAGACCGGTTTTTTTAAATCTGTCGTTTCAACTTCCAACCCAATCCGGGAATCAAAATCAGATTCCGTTAGTTCGCACACGTCAATTGAACCCACCCGGTCGTGTTGGAGTGAACGACACATCGATCTGATCCCTATTTGGGATTTTGGACCCCCGGGTTGTGTGTTTTAATATTTTAGACTTGGGTTTTTTTTAGATCCGTCATTTCAACGCCCAACCCAATCCGGGAATCCAAATCAGATTCTGTCAGTTCGTACACGTCAATTGAACCGACCCGGTCACGTTGGAACGAACGGCATACCGATCAGATCCCTATTTGAGATTTTGGACCCCCGGGTTGTGTGTTTTAATCTTTTAGACTTGGGTTTTTTTTAGATCCGTCATTTCAACGCCCAACCCAATCCGGGAATCCAAATCGGATTCCGTCAGTTCGCACACGTCAATGAAACCATCCGGTAGTGTTGGAGCGAACGGCATGCCGATCAGATCTCTATTTGGGCTTTTGGACCCCGGGTGTGTGTTTAATCATTTAGACGGTTTTTTTTTAGATCCGTCATTTCAACGCCCAACCCAATCCGGGAATCCAAATCAGATTCCGTCAGTTTGCACATGCCAATTGAACCCACCCGGTCATGTCGAAACAACGGCATGCGATCAGATCCTATTTGAAATTTTGGACCCCCGGGTTGTGTGTTTTAATCTTTTAGACTTGGGTTTTTAGATCTGTCATTTCAGCCCAACCAATCCGGGAATCCAAATCGGATTCCGTCAGTTCGCACACGTCAATTGAACCCACCCTGTCGTGTTGGAGCGAACGGCATGCCGATCAGATCCCTATTTGGGATTTGGACCCCGGGTTGTGTGTTTTAATCTTTTAGACTTGGGTTTTTTTAGATCCATCATTTCAACGCCCAACCCAACGGGAATCCAAATCGGATTCCGTCAGTTCGCACACGTCAATTGAACCCACCCAGTAGTGTCAGAGCGAAACGACATGCCGATAGATCCTATTTGGGATTTTGGACCCCCGGGTTGTGTGTTTTAATCTTTTAAACTTGGGTTTTTTTTATATTCGTCATTTCAACGCCCAACCCAATCCGGGAATCCAAATCGGATTCTGTCAGTTCGCACACGTTAGTTGAACCCACCCGGTCGTGTCGGAGCGAACGGCACGCCGATCAGATCCCTATTTGGGATTTTGGACTCCCGGGTTGTGTGTTTTGACCCTTTAGACTTGGGTTTTTTTAGATCCGTCATTTCAATGCCCAACCCAATCCGGGAATCCAAATCGGATTCTGTCACTTCGCACACATCAATTGAACCCACCCGCTCGTGTCGGAGTAAATGGCATGCCGATCAGATCCTATTTAGGATTTTGGACCTTCGGGTTGTGTGTTTAATCTTTTAGACTTGGGTTTTTTTTTAGATCCGTCATTTCAACGCCCAACCCAATCTGGGAATCCAAATCGGATTCCGTCAGTTCGCACACATCAATTGAATCAGATCCCTATTTTGGATTTTGGACCCCCGGGTTGTGTGTTTTGACCCTTTAACTTGATTTTTTTAGATCCGTCATTTCAATGCCAACCCAATCCGGGAATCCAAATCGGATTCCGTCAGTTCGCACACGTCAATTGACCCATCCGGTCGTGTCGGAGTTTTTTAGATCCGTCATTTCAATGCCAACTCAATCCGGGAATCCAAATCGGATTCCGTCAGTTCGCACACGCAGTTGAAACCATCCGGTCGTGTCGGAGCAAACGGCATGAAGATCGAATCCCTATTTAGGTTTTGGACCCCCAGGTTATGGTTTTGACCCTTTAGACTGGGTTTTTTAGATCCGTCATTCAACGCCCTTTACACTTCATTAGGTTATTAATTTAGATTTCTTTTTCCCTTTTGACATTTTAGTGGTTTCATTCATTCAAATATATGAAATTAATAGTAATACTGACCTGAGGGCTGGCTGTGAGGGGGTACTCCCTGCATGGCTGAGATCAACTGTTGAAACTATATCGCCGAAGTGCGTCCGTAGCTTCCCGTAGCTTTTCCCGAATGAGGGTTCTCATCTCCTCTACACCACGGACGGGCGGTGCAGCAGATGAACTCGCGTATGCAGAGGAGCGACCGAACTCGCATATGAGGACAACACTGGAGTAGTATCCAGGCTGTCCCCAAAGCCGTACACTCGACCCTTCCTCGGCCCTCCGCTGCATCGACCCAAGCCTGGATCCAAGTTGGCTGGGGAGTGCCCTCTACATAGCGATCCGCCATCGTCCTGTCATAGGTCTCCTGCAGAACAAATTAAACTAAATTATTGAAAACAAATATTTAATATCTTAATTGAATTCAAAATTTATAGCTTGACTTACAGCAATCGTGCGAGCACTCTCACTGACATAGTCATCCATCCCCTTCCGCTTATGAGTCCAATCAAATAACTCGCGAAAAGTAGGGGCACGCTCGAGCTCGTGATGCTTACAATTCAACAAAATTAGTTAGTTCACAATAATAATCAATGTATTAAGCAATTGAACAACATATGCTTACCAATTTTTGCTGTGGGTCGCATAAGATACGGACCCACTAGTATGCACTTCTTCTCGGATGAGTTGATCGGTTGCGTTTTGCCGCCTGTGACCGGCCTGCCATGGTCCAGTAGCCCAACGCTCACAAAGGGACTCCCAATAGTCCCTCCTCAGCCAAACAGGGCCATAATCCAGCCAAGCCATAGGATCCGGTTGCCTGTGGTCTTCATTGCTTTGTCCCGGGCTCCCACATCGACTTTCTTAAATTAGTCTGGGCAGTAGACTCCCAGACGGCTCGAGCTCGAGGGAGATCCTCAGGTCTCGTGAACGCGTACCTCCGCTGTAAAGAAATAAAATTACTCAACTGTCTGCACTAACAGAGATAGTAATTAAATAAATGACTTAAATCAGTAAAAATTAATAATACTGTGAACATGTCAATAATAAATCTCGGACGGCACCGAGATCTCTCTCCATGCATCCACTGGTCCTGGAATATGTGCTGGACCAGCGTCGTAATATAGCGGGAAGCAGAAACCGGGATCTATCTCCCCCTGCAATTGCACATTAATTTTGTACATGAAATGTATAACATAAAAAACAAATACAGTAAGTTGAAGTGATCAAGTTTACCCTGAGATCCAACATGGCTGTCGTCCCGGTAGCTGAGGCCCCTCTCATCCGCTGTAGATGCTGCTCTCCACCTCTGTTGAAAACAATTAAGTACACTATTGTTGTATAAATTGGAAGAAAGAGAAACATACTAATCTATGGAAAACATACATGTACCTGGTGGTGAGGAAGAAGGGAAAGGTGGCGCTACTCGCGTGGTCGACGGGGAGGCGGTCCCTGTAAAATTATATACACATTAGAAAATATGAATTTAAATTGAACAATAATATATAGAGTTTTGTGTTTACATATTCGATACTGTCGTCGGGACGACTGGCGTGGACGGGGAGGCAGTCCCTACATAATTGTATGTAGTTAGATCTCGTGAATTTAATTGAACAATAATATGTAGAGTTTTGTGTGTACATATGCATATACCTGTCACCGGGACGACGGCGTGGACGGGGAGGCAGTCCCTGCAAAATTGTATGTACGTTAGAAAATATGAATTATATGAACAATATATAAAAACTCTGTGTGTACATATGCATATACCTGTCGTGGACGGGGACGCGGACCCTCGGCTACGGACGTGGAAACCGTCTAACTCCGTCCTCCACGTACCATATCTCTATTGAGATAAATAAAGATATAACATGTCATCAGCACTCAAATTTGAAGTAGCTATTGAATAACATATAATTAACAACAAACGAAGTTCTTACAAAATGTAGGGTATATTATCTATATTCATCATCAGATGCTGAAGATATGTTTAATCAGCGTCATCTTCGTCATCTCCTCGAATTCATCCTCATATGCCGGGACTCTTCCTCCACATCAGACTCCACTCCCGCTCAAGGGCATTTGGGTCAACTTCTTCCTGTCGTTATCCTTATATAAGCAAATGTTTCATTTATATCATCAACATTGAACTGCGTAGAAGCCGCCAACTCTCGTACGTCACTCCGATCTGATTGGAAAAAATTGTCATTAACACCTTCGAGGTCATCATCAGCCTGGAGAAGCTCATACTCAGGGAATAGCCTTGATTTCACTCTACATGCAGCCCACCAATCTCTCAATTTGAGGGATGAATAATTTGAATAATAAACTTGTTGGGCTTGTGCCGCCAGAATGAATGGCTCATACATACTCAACTTGGACTTATGCTTGACATCGACAATCCCATATGTTGTGTCATTACGAAAGAGGTCGGATCAAACCAATGACACTTGAGAGAATTACATTGTTGTCTTGTCCAAAAATTGCAGTTCAATGACTTCTTCGAGAATGCCATAATAGTCTATTTCATTTCATTGTAGGCACTTCCCTTCACACATACGCTGCTGTCATCGTAGATTTATTCCGTCCATAATCCCTCGTGTGAAATCGGTATCCATTCACAATGTAGCTTGGATAGACGCATACAATCTTCGAGGGCCCATAACTGATCTCCTGTACTCTTGAATCAGTAACCAAACCTTGTTCAACCTATTATTAAAAAAAGGGACAGACAATCATAAATTATGCCATAACACTTATGCTTCAAAATATTTAGACACTTACTCGAGATCTTAACCAAGTAGGAAAAGACTTCTCTCGTTCCTTTTCAACCTGCACGTCAGTCAGACGTGGATTCCGTTGCAGTATGACCGAGTCAAACTCTCTGCAATGTAAATGTCACACAACCTCTAAGTACTGCAGTATTGCTCGCAAATGATGTATTCATTAGTGTTGAGAGCTTACTCAATGTAAGGGTCTAGTTCTGCGCAATTCATAAATACGTAGATCTCCGCAGCTACTAACTCTCTGTCTTGAGTGCGCGAGTAGAAGAATATCCAAATGCTCGCCCGGACACTTGAACACGGAAAGTCGGTCAGACACATTACAATCTCCACCATCATCATTACGTGGAGGTTGAGTGCGTCGGGTTCGGATCTCCGTGTCAAAGTACACCACACAAAGTTCGATATCTCTTCAATAAGGTACGCCTGGGTAATGGAGCCCTCAACTTGTGCTTTGTGCGGACTTTCATCTTAAGATCATGCATGCACCTATGACAATAATTCAAATGAATACATATGAAATATAAAGATCGTCGTAATGTGAATAAATTGAGACATAGGAATATACCTCTCAAACGGATACATCCATCGAAATTGTACTGGTCCTCCGACCCTAGCCTCATATGGTAAATGGATGATCAGGTGCTCCATTGAATCAAAGAATGCTGGAGGAAATATCTTCTCTAATTTGCAGACTGTCTGTATTTATTTGCTCCATATTTTGCAAGTCATGAAGTCTGAGTTCTGATGCAGATAAATATGAAGAATTGACTCAGCTCAGTCATTGCTCCCCATATTTGCTTCGGCAACAACTCACGAAAAGCAAGTGGCATCAGTCTTTGCATGAAAACATGGCAGTCATGACTCTTCATTCCGTATATTTTCCCCTCATTACATTTACACAACGGGCAATATTCGAGACATATCCATCCAGAAATCTCAATTGCTTCAACCATTGCAACACTTCCTTAATCTGTCTAGCCCAAGCACATATGAAGCTTAGTTGCACCACTTTCCACTAAAGCTGTAACGTCTGCAAAGTACTTTCAAATCCATTCTTGCCTTGACGTTATCCTTCGTTTTGCCTTTGACATCCATAACTGTGTTGAACACATTATCAAAAACATTCTTCTCTATATGCATGACGTCCAGGTTATGTCGTATCAAAAGTGGACCAATAAGGCAATTCCCAAAATATGCTTTGCTTCACCCAATTGTGATCCTTCCCAAAGCCGGGGATTTGTCGGGTACTACCAGGCAGTGTGTTACAGTCGGTAAGTTTTGGACCGCCTCGCCATGTTTCCACCAGACACCCGTTCCATATCTACCTCCTCCATCACAATTGTATTTTTCATAAAAGAATCCTTTGCTTTCGGAAAGGATGGTCACTCGGTAGAAATCGACGGTGACAATAAACCAACATGATATTCCCCCAGATTTCAATATGAATGATTTAGAATCCTCCATGCAATAAGCACATGCCAACCTCCCATGTGTGCTCCAGCCAATAAACATGTCGTACACTGGGAAGTCACTTATTGTCCACATTAATGCAACCTTCAAATTGAAATTCTATTTTCTGGATGCATCATAAGAGAGAACCCCATCTGACCATAACAATTTTAGTTCATCAATCAACGGTCTAAGATATATGTCTATATTTTTTCCTGGACTTTTTGGACTCGGAATCAGCAATGAAAGGAAGAGATCCTCACGCTTCATGTACATGCTTGGCAGAAGGTTATACGGTGTTAGAAATACTGGCCAACATGAGTAAGATGCCACCGAGCCTCCGAATGGATTGAAACCGTCTATGCATAAACCCAGCCGCACGTTGCATGGATCCCTTGAGAAGTAAGGATGAGTAAGGCTAAAATGAGCCCAAGCTTCACCATGGAAGGATGACTCATTTCAAGATCATCACGACGGACTCTTTCCGCATGCCAAGTCATGTGTCCAGCTGTCTTCGGGGGCATGAACAACCGCTGCAATCTAGGTGTGATCGGGAAAGTACCGCAAGACTTATACGGAACATCCTTCTGCTTTGACTTGTCCCCTCTCTTAAGCTTGAATCTATCATGCGTACAAATACAACATGATGTCTTATCTGCATCATCTTTGTAGTACAATATACAGTGATTCGGACATGCATCAATTTTCATAAAACCAAGCCCCAGATCATTCACCATCTTCTTTGCACGGTAAAAATCAGAAGGTAACCTCTCTGATTGAGGAAGCATACTCTTGACGAGTAAGAGAAGCCGATCAAAACAACTCTCGCTCATCTGAAATTCAGATTTCAAATTCAGTAGCTGCGACACTGCAGACAACTGTGTATGCTTCTCACAACCATCCGATAATGGCTCATCAGCATCTTGAAGTAACTGATAAAATCTTGAGCTGTATCATTCGGCACTCTTCATTTGTTTGATCTTCATGAATATTGAACTCCGGAACAGCAGCATCAACCATGTCTACGTACGTACTTGTGGAGGTAAAGTAATTAGCTGGTGTAGACGACTGAATATTCAACTCACCATGAGACGACCATAACTCATAATGGGCAACAATCCTTTTGTTTTCTAAACTTTGTCTTCTTCTTTCCGAATAATCTTATGATTTTCTTCATCTTCTCTTCACAAAAGTAAACCATCATGCAATCTTCGAATATCCATCGGTAATATTTTCGTTCAAACAAAACGTACTTTGATACGTTGGACATTTATTCTTCTTTGAGTCTAATTTCCAATCGCGAACTCTCATCACTAATTAGAAAAAAAAATTGATAACAGCGTGTAAGTGTACCTGAAAGAAGCAGTTCGTTCACAGGATTTTTGCTAACAGAAAAAAGAAAGAGTTGTGCCCTTTTAACCGACAAAGCCATAAGGAAAACTCTCCTAACTATGCATACAATAATTTTAGTAAGTCAATCTCGACAAAACCAAAAATAACTAAATAAGTCAGGTCAAAAATCAAGAAAGTAGCTAAATAAGACAAGTTTATCAGGATGGATGCAACATACTTTTTCATATATAAAGTAGAACAAGCAGGTAATTAAAGGCTAAGCATGATATAAGTATGACATTATCACCAAGACATTTTCATTCAAATTCACATTATCATTTTAACAATAAACTGAACTATGAGGACATGATCAAGCATAATGTCATGGTGATAGAGGACATAGTCATATCATTGGCGTCATAGTGTGTGTCACCAATTTAAGCAGAATTGGCATCCACATAGTGGGTCGCGAAGTCAAGCAGAATTGGCTTCTATATGGAGAATCACGATTGTGTGCAAAGGCCTATAATCAGCGTTCTAATGGTTTTCGCCAAAACTCCCAACATGCTATTTTATTTCCAAAGTTAGGCGCGTCATCCATCTTCATGATTCTGGTAGATCAACTGGATCGGCCAATCCAATCCCAATCCAGACTGGATCAGCCTAGGGCAAATCTCTAAGACAAGCCAAAAAATTAGTTATGGACTCGCGAGTCTCCACAATCTGAGATCTAACAAGTGGATTTTCCCATTATTCTAGGTCTAATTCCTCTGATCTGTACTCAGACTAATGAACAGACATTTCAGTAAAATATCACTGTCAGATATACCGACGGCGTTTCCGAGGACATATTTCCGTCGAAAATTCCGTCGGCTTACCTAAATTAAGATTTTTCGTGCCGTGCAATTCAGTCACATCAAGTTTTGTTGATACGGTACAATCCGAATCGTATCATATTATTCATACCACATAAATATGGTATAGTTGCAACATTTTTTAAAAAAAACATTATATGTGTAATAT
Source organism: Colocasia esculenta (assembly GCA_014218235.1). NCBI lineage: Eukaryota > Viridiplantae > Streptophyta > Magnoliopsida > Alismatales > Araceae > Colocasia > Colocasia esculenta. The sequence continues at coordinate 45,482,078 of CM024763.1, read as the reverse complement.
GATTTTTTAGATAGTTTTAATTCAAATTTGATATTTAATAATGATAACCCATATAATAAATATATAAACAACATATTGAGCTACGGAGATGATAAGAATATATAAATAAATATATGATTTAGAATTGTGTAAGTATCCGTGCACATTAAATGACCATATAAATATCACACTATATAATTGAGATGATAGAAAATGACAAAAATATATGATTATAAATTGTCAGGAGGGGAGGGGGCCGGGTGGGAGGTTGGGAAGGGGAGGGGGGCTGACAGGAGGGGGAGGGGGGCCGGGTGGGAGGTTGGGAAGGGGAGGGGGGCTGACATGAGGGGGGAGGGGGGTCGGGTGGGAGATTGGGAAGGGGAGGGGGGCCGGGTGGGAGGTGGGAAGGGGAGGGGGGCTGACATGAGGGGCCAGGAGGGGGGCTAGGTGGGCGATTGGGAAGGGAGGGGGGCTGGGTGGGGAGAGGGGCGACAAGGGAGGGGGGGCTGGGACGGGAGGGGAGGGGGGCCTGACAGGGAGGGGTGGCAGCGGTGGGAAGGGGGGTGGCAGGGTTGGGGAATGGAGGGAGGAGGGGGGGCGACAGGGGGGGGCGGGACGGGAGGGGGAGGGGGGGTCGACAGGGGGGACTCGCTAGTTAGGGGAGGGGGGGGGGGGGTCGCCGTTTGGGGAAGGGAGGGGGAGGGGGGCGACAGGGGAGGGGGTGTTGGGATGGGAGGTGGGGCCGACAGGGGGTGGGTCACCTGTTGGGGGAGGGGGGGGGGTCGCCGGTGGGCGGGGGCGATGTACATACCGGCGGTATGGTGGCACCAGTGGCGGAGAACGGTGGCGGCGCGGCAGAGCCGGTCGGGGGCGGATGGTAGTGGCAGGACAGGAGCGAGCGGCGAGAGAGAGAGAGATAGAGAGAGGAGAGAGGAAGGGAGGAGGAGAGAGAGGGGGAGAGAGAGAGAGGAGAGAGGAGAGAGAGGAGGAGAGAGAGAGAGAGAGAGAGAGAGAGGGAAATGGTGGGTTTCGTGAGGATGGTGGGAGGGAAAAGGCGGGTTGTACCGACGGAACTTCCGACAAACTTATTTCCGTCGGAATATCGTTGGTTTAAAATATAATACTGACGGATATTTCCGACGGAAATATGTCCGTCGGAAGTTCTGATGGATTTTCTGACTAAAGATTAGCTGTCGGAATAGCCGTCGAAAATTTCGACGGATATATTTTCGTCGGTATGGCACTTTTTTTGTGGTGACCGCGCCCCCCATGGGAAGCGACTCGGCCTAATGACCATTTTTCCAGCAATTCTTCTAACTGCTTTTTCAATTCTTTAAGTTCTGCCGGCGCCATCCGATATGGAGCTTTAGAGATCGGCATGGTGCCTGGCAACAACTCAATGGTAAAGTCTACCTCCCTGTGTGGAGCTAAACCCGGTAAATCATCTGGAAAAACATCTGCAAATTCCCTAACCACGGGAACTGCTTCTATTGACTTATCAGCCTCAACCAGACTCACCGCAGCTAAATAAGCTACACATCCCTCATTAACTAATTTTCTAGCTTTAACTGCAGAAACCATAAACTTAGAAGTACGAGAGGGCATACCTTGATATTCAAACACTGCACCATTAGGGTGACAAAACCTGATTCTTTTCTTTCTGCAATCTAACATGGCTCCATAAGCTTCTAACCAATCCATACCCAAAATGATATCATAATCAGACAACTGAAGAGCATACAACCGACCCAGCATATGATTCCCTGAACCACAACAGGAGCTTCATCTATGTAACACGAGGTGAGCATAAACTCACCCGAGGGAACCTCCACTACTAATTCACATGACCTCTCTTCTAGAGGATGAGTATACAATCCAGAAATTCTTCAGAAATGAAAGAATGAGAAGCACCTGAATCAAAAAGAACTCTGGCTGAAAAATCATAAAGAGGTATTATACCTTCTATCATGTTCGATGCCTCTGCCTGGGCACGGGTGATAGCCATAACCCGGCCTCTGCCTCATTGCTGCGGTGCACCTCCACCACGACCTGCTAATGACTGTTGGGGCTGCTGCTGCTGAACACCTCTACCATACCCATATTCTCTCGGATAGGGGAAATTGCAGATCAAATGCCCTGGTTGATTACAATTATAACACCTGTAACCTGGTGGAATAGTAGATTGTCTAGCAATACTCTGCTGCGATTCTTCTACCTCTAGCGTATAACCACGCCCCTGCTGAAACTGCTGACGACCCCCTTTTCCTCTTCCTTTACCCTTGAATACTTGCTTCAATTTTTGCCCCCACTTACCAAAACCTGAGGATGAAGGTCCTACTGGTGCTTTTCCCTTACTGATTCCTACTGCCTGCTGAGGTAGCCGAAAACTACCCGAACCTGATCCGCTTGCCTAACGAGCCCGAATGGACCTCTCAAGTGTAGCTGCTCTCTGGGCTGCTTCCTCAACTGTTCTACACATTAACGGTATCACCGCATTCTGCAACTCTTCTCTCAAACCTGAATAAAATACTCAACCATATAGCATTATCTGATACTACATAAGGTGCATATCGGCTAAGTGCCATAATCGCATCTAATATTCTAAAACTGAGGTATTACCTTGCTGAAGTGTCCGAAATTGCTCTCTTTTCGCCTGATGCACTTGAAGTGGAAAGAATGTATCATTAAATGCCTCAAGAAATTCCGGCCAGGTAATAACCTCCTCTATCTTGCCTGCAAAGGTGGTCTGCATCTTCAGACGCACCACTGCTGCGCAAAGCCTCTCAGCTGGTATGTAGCTAGCAAAACTTTATCCGCTGCTGGACACCTCATGGTCGTAAAGACCCTTTCTATCTCATGAATCCAATGCTCTGCAATATCTAGATTTGGCCCTCCTGTATAAGTGGGCGGCTGCAACCTCAGAAATTTTTCAACTTGCATTACTGGCTCTTCTACTGCCATTACTGGTGGTGGTACAGGTGCCACATAGGGTACCTCCACCCTTGGCGGTGTACAACTGGGGCCACGGGTACTCCAGCATCTGGTGGTATTGCGGCTGGAGGTACCGGTGCCTGCTGATCCATCCTCATCCGAATATCAGTGAGGCTTTCCCAAATCCTCTCAATCATACACTGAGTGGACTCTTCAGGGTCCTCTCCTCCACCACCCCAATCCCTTCTATCAGCCATCTCAACTTCCTACATAAACAACATATACATTATAAACAAAATCGGTCATTACAAAACCAGAGTCAGCTACCAACAGTGTACAAATGTAGAAATATGGCTATATAATTTCCCAGTTCCTTTATATTTACACGGACCTCGCTCTGATACCAATTGTGACGAAATGCCTCGTTCAAGCCCGTTAAACCAATAACGAACTTGGTCCGAGTCCAGTGTCCGAAATTGCTCTCTTTTCGCCTGATGCACTTGAAGTGGAAAGAATGTATCATTAAATGCCTCAAGAAATTCCAGCCAGTAATAACCTCCTCTATCTTGCCTGCAAAGGTGGTTGCTCTTCAGACGTCACCACTGCTGCGCAAAGCCTCTCAGCTGGTATGTAGCTAGCAAAAACTTTATCCGCTGCTGGACACCTCATGGTCGTAAAGACCTTTCTATCTCATGAATCCAATGCTCTGCAATATCTAGATTTGGCCTCCTGTATAAGTGGGCGGCTGCAACCTCAGAAATTTTTCACTTGCATTACTGGCTCTTCTACTGCCATTACTGGTGGTGGTACAGGTGCCACACTAGGGTACCTCCACCCTTGGCGGTGTACAACTGGGGCCAGGGTACTCCAGCATCTGGTGGTATTGCGGCTGGAGGTACGGTGCCTGCTGATCCATCCTCATCCGAATATCAGTGAGGCTTTCCCAAATCCTCTCAATCATACAATGAGTGGACTCTTCAGGGTCCTCTCCTCCACCACCCCAATCCCTTCTATCAGCCATCTCAACTTCCTACATAAACAACATATACATTATAAACAAAAATCGGTCATTACAAAACCAGAGTCAGCTACCAACAGTGTACAAATGTAGAAATATGGCTATATATTCCCAGTTCCTTTATATTTACACGGACTCGCTCTGATACCAATTGTGACGGAATGCCTCGTTCAAGCCCGTTAAACCAATAACGAACTTGGTCCGAGTCCGCCTCCCGCGAACGGGCCGTAGCCTCGCAAGGGATACCACACACGAGTCCGTGAAAACAGAAAGGAACACACTTGATTTCATATATGATCCACCATTTCATATATAATGTACAAGATTTACATAGCCAAATTTCAACAAAAGTACAAGAAAATACAGGAGCCTGGGGCATACCCTGAGGTAAACTAGTACAACTAAGGAAAGAAGCTACACTGCTGGAGGCTGGCCCAACACCGCTGCGACGCGGCCCTGAACTGCAAGATGGTAACAAAACTTCTGCGTCACCTTCGCCTGCGGGGGAGTAGGGATGAGCCTCAATAGTACTGGCTCAGTAGGGAACTCCCCAACTCGAGCAAACCATACATAAGTACGGGAAGCAGTAAAACTTACTAGCAATTATAGCACAACCACGCAGATTATTAAAGCAATAAACATACTTACCATTTCCCGACTATATTAAACAAAGTAATTAAATAAACGAAAAAACTCAATCACGTGTACGAGCTAAAGTAGAGACCGCCACACGCGAGCCACGTAGACTGGTTTGCGACACAGTAACTGACTCAGACAAACAAACACAGGTCTACCTCTCAGTCTCGCAGCCACGGCGAAAGGTCCAGATACTGCTCCACATGGAAAAGTCAAACAAATGTGGAGACCAACTAAAACACCACTCTTGCAGGTACACAACCGCAAGCCCATGCCTGGAACTCTAAGGTCTCTGGCCAGAGCACCTAGAGTGAGGCACTGGAAAGGACTAGCTGGGGACCAGGTCGACTACCAGTGTCTGTACCTCCAACTAAGAGCGCACTACAAGTGACTAAAAACAAACTCAAGAGTCACTGTCCCACTGTCATCTTTCCCTCAGCCGGACGTACAACTTAAACAAAGGAGTGAGGGTGTCTAGGATAGACGACACAGACCTCGACGATACAACACCCAAGTACCGGGACAGCCCGAACTAACAGCCTGGCTCACAGAGAACTGGGGCACCAACTGGAGAGGTAACCACGGTAGGCGTCGTATACATGCCACACACACAAAAATAGTACGCACCGCCACAAACCACGTGAAATCCGACAATTTCCCGAGTAAGACTGTCCACAACACGTGAACATAGTGCAACTCGCGGTGCATACCACGCCAAAACCACAAACCACTAGATAAGTACTGTAAACCAACACGCTAGCCTCGTAAACATGCACTCCCAGAGCGCTACAGGTGCCAATGCACCACACGAAATTACCACAATACATCGAATCATAATAATCGGATAATCACATCACATCAATTAGGCATATTCCGACTACTCGGCTGTAGTCGCGACTGGGCCTGTGTGCCTTCATAACTCGACGGCCCGACTATGGCGCATTTATCACTGAACGCGACGCACCAAACATGTCGCGTTCCCCATCTGAATGTGAGGGGGCGGCCTGTCGCGTTCAGACGTGACAGGGAGTTCCGTCGCCTTCACAGGCAAGGAACCCTAATCCGGATCCTCTCCACAGATACCATTCTATGCCATACAACACCACCCTTAATTCTCAGTTTTCATGTATTTGTGACATCCCTAAACATGGTATCTATTGTCAGAAGAAGGCAAATAATGATCAAACCACTCTCCTACGCAATCATCAGCCGGGAAAATAGGAGGGAGTCACCCTACCTCCATGAAGAACGCGCAGTACGGCGATCTCTCGATGTTTCTTCCACTCCACACGAGCTTCCTGCGGTGAGAACAAGCCAACCCGCGAGCATCCACGCTGAAATCCTCAAGGAAACCTGCACAGCCTCTCCCCCTGGCCGAGCAGAACACCTTGTGGTTTGCCTGGCTGGGGTTATTAAAAACCCTCTTCGGATTGAAATCGCGATGCTTCGTCGCATCGCGACTAATCGCAACGGAGCTAAGCGTCGCTTCCCATCAGCTGACGTCTGCAGGTCGCCCAGCACCCAACACGTGGCGCACATGTAGATGATCAGCACCTCAAAGCGGCAACAAGAACGTGATGGGCAAGAGTGTCGCATTCAGAACGCGACATCCCCTGCTGTGCGATCACAGATAGAGAACCCTGGGGTACTGTAGGCCCAAACTATCGGCCCAGTAAGCCCCAAAAATGCACGTGCACACCAAGCACAAGTCACATTGGCCTCACATTAGCTCACAAGCACTGAACACAAGATCCACAAGGATCTGAAAAATGCACGACGTTACATTTTTCGTCACATGTTCTAATTGGAATAGCATCCACCCGCCGGACGCGATTCAAAAGTCAAACCCTAAGTCTGGCCCTACAGCCGGCGCAGCTCGTCGGCGATCATGATGTTTGTTGAAATCACGTCTGTGTCAGACGCCGCATTTTATAAGTAGTCAAATCAAAATCAAATTTTGTTAGAGATTTGATTTACCTTACAAATCGCGGCGTGCCGCCCGGACGCGATTCAGAGCCTAGCTGTGGGCTACGATTGTCGCATCAATTTGACTTTTGAATCGCGGCCTGTCGCCCGGATGCAATTCATGCTTAATAGGTGTCCGCTGTAGTGGACGCGATTTAATGAGGTTTTGCCTATAAATAGACCTCAAGGGTCATTTGTTTGGGGGGGATTCCAGAGAGCAGAGAAGCCCTACCAGATCGACGCGAGTACGACGCCACACACACCTACATCTAGGGGTTTAAAAACCACCACCCGGTGTGTCCTCCCCATTTTATTCATTTACTATTTGTTCGGGATTTGGTACTATACCTTATGGCTAATCCCCTCTTTTCTTTTCTTGTCTTTTTTGTCAGGGTAATCAATCGCAAAAAAGCCCTCTACTGCGGCCGGCTGTATTCATAGAGGGAAGAGAGGACCCACATCATCCCCGCGCAATCTCCCCGCTAAAAAGGTACGCACGTGATCACTTCTCCCCTCGCCACCCTTCGCCGTGCATTTCCATTCGGCACCTCGTGTGCCTGGCGATCGCGGATCCTTTCACTTTCCTTTTTTTTTTTCCATCACATTCCACATTCCATCCTCTTTGTGGGCGCTTGGGGTTCCCGACGAACCCAAGGTGGTATCTACACCGCCCACGGGTCCAGAGACCCGGAAGGGCTAACGGATAGGTCTAACAAGATATGTAATAGAGATAAATAACAATAAACGCACTAAAATGTACGACAGGTGAAGGAAAAGTGTCCAACTCTGAGTAACAATCTAGTACAGTCCCAAAGTAAATAAAGTACAAGTGCTGAAATAAAGGGAAAGAACACATCCCTTAGGGGCATACCCTGAGGGTGAAGTACACAAACTGGGGGAAACACTGCTCACTAGAGACGCTAACTACTGCGGGCCCGTCTCCTCAGTCCGCCGTGGAGGGAACTGCTGTGAAGTCCAACCTGCAAAAGAGGGAGTGAGCTTCACGAAGAAGCCCAGTAGGGACTACCAATCTCCCACTGGTTCTAACAGCAGAATAGAACTAAGTGTAATAAATAAATAAAGCAGTAAAGTCTATTCTACTAAATAGAGTCAAGTGTGGAAGCGTGAAAGAAACTACACGATCAACGGTCTAGGCTACAAGGCGAGACAGGAAAACCTATGTAAAACATGACACTAGAGAACCCAAGGCTGTAACACAGACAGTCAGGAATGCCTAGACAAACACACTAGCTACAGTACACTACACTAGTCAGCCAGTCAGATGCTCCACATGCCTTACCCTCGACCAACGGTCCATGTCTAGCACCTCCCGTCGGAGTGAGACGTGGAACTAAAGTAAGCACAATGCCGTAGTCTGGTCAGACTACGGTCCCACGCCTGACCCCTCTAAATGGTTCTGGAACCAAGTAGAGTGAGGCAGTGAGAATGGACTAGCTGATCTGTGCCGTACGAGCTACCAATGAACCGGCGTCCCAGACTCAGCTAAGAGAGCTCTACAAATGACTCTACGCCGATGTCCCCACTGTTTTCCCCTCCGCTCCAAGTCCGTGACTCAAGCACGCGCCGGCCGCCCCTGTCGTGACAAGGCTCTGACAGCAGACTCTCCTTTTGTCGTTTTGCTGTCTGGATGGTGGAGACACGTGTCAGCTTGCATGCATGAACGCGACATACTGGCCCATCGTGATCATGTGTGAGGTTTGCATGCAAGCCACGTGTCGTGTTTGACTGCCAAGGCTGCAGGCGCGTTGAGATCACGACGTAGTGGATCTAAAGACCTGGAAGGGTTAGAAATATGTCTAGTGAGATATACAACAAGTTACAATAGCTAAACAAAAGCGGAGAAAGAAATATACACAATGTCCCAGATAATAATTAAAGTGCAAAAAAGGAAATACTAACCAATGCTAACGCTGCAGACCACAAGCAGTACGATGCTGACCGTCCGAACACGAGCACCGGCTCCCTCGAACTCAAAATTGGAAGGAAGTAAGGGGGGATGAGCTTCGCGAACGAAGCCCAGTAGGGAACCCAACCCCTCATCGGTTCGATAGCAGAAACAAGAACAACACAGCTAAACTAGGCAGGAAGAACAGTGGAACTAAAGTAAACAAGCTAACTACACCAAGTGGAAGGGCAGTGGTAACTCAAGCAACAGGACTACTAACTGAGCAAGTGATATAATAAAATAATAACACAACTGAGCAAGTATTGAAATAAATAAATGAAAAATACTTAAGTCCACAAGTACTCGCAGCTAGAGGTCACTCCAGACCTGTCCGTGCCGGAGTACCCAGTCAGCGTGGTGGACCGCAGGGTGCAGCAGCTTCGTAGGAAGTAGATCCCGCTCGTCAAGGTGGTTTGGAGCACCGCGCGGTGGCGAGGCCACTTGGGAGTGTGAGGACGAGGATGCGGGAGCAGTTCCTTACTCTTCGAGTGACAGGTACTTTGTTACCCTTTTTCCCCTACTTCACCCTTAATTCGAGGACGAAATTATTTTTTTGTTGGTTAGATTGTAACATCGGTACTTTAAGGGTTAGCTCTCCCAGCTGAGGTCGCGACAGGTAGACCCGTCGCGTTCTGAAGGCGACTTAGGTGACCATTGCGTTCAAGTTTGGAATGGGTCGGCCGCCCCTGTCGCGACAGGGCTCTGACAGTAGACTCTCCTTTTGTCGTTTTGCTATCTGGATGGTGGAGACACGTGTCGGCTTGCATGCATGAACGCGACATACTGGCCCGTCATGATCATGTGTCAGGTTTGCATGCAAGCCACGTGTCGTGTTTGACTGCCAGGGCTGCAGGCACGTTGAGATCATGACGTAGGAGACCGTCGCGTTAAGGTTGGTAACGCGACGGCCACCCCTATTGTGTTATCAACGTCTGTGCTTAAGTGCTTCAGCTCGAGAGCAGAACCCCCATTTGGTTCTTTTGCATGTGTTCTTCCTCTTCGGCGATTCTTGTGTCTTGGCTGCTCCGTGGGGAGCTTGGGGAAGGCTTGTGGTGTGTGTGTGTTTGGTGAAAAGTAAGTGCATGGTTTGTTGGAGTAGGTGGGGTGAAATCTGTGCTTCACCCTCTCACTATCTTCTCCTTCCCTTCTATGTGGCATGCACCTTGGTTTCTCTCCATCGGCTTGTGAAGGGCGTGCTCGGCTCGTGGGGAGGCGGCTCTTGGAGCGTTGGAGCTCGGAGGTGGAGGGGTGCAATCTACGAGAAGGCCCATCTTGGGGTGGATCTTCATATTGAGGTAGAGACCCCCAAACCATCCCTAGTTCACCATGCTAGGGCCAAACCCCCTTCTCCATGATTAGGAGGTGCATTGTGCTTTGTGATCCATGTGGTTGGCTTGTGATGTTTGGTTTATGCTATGGAGGAGTGTTTTATAGTGAGGGTTTTCATGGAGCATGTGAGGAATCTAGAGTGTAGATCTCTTCTTTAGCATGCATTGGGTTTCCTAAGTGTGGCTTGGTACTATTTAAGCTATTTTCGTCATGTGACATGATCCCCTCCCCGCGTTGTATCAATTTGGTGCTTTTAGGATGATAGGAGTTGCCCTGTTTGAGCACTCGGCTGAGGTCGTGGCAGGTTTCCCCGTCGCGACCTAGTTGCGACGTATCATTGTGTCGCATTCTCGTGAATGCGCCCCAGCCCCCGTCGCGTCTAGCAAACGCGATGGGTATGTGGCGGCGTTCAGGACTTCGGGGTCTCATCGGGTCACGACCGTCGTCTCCATCGCGATGAGATCGCGACGGGGTACGTGTCACGTTCAGAAGACCTAGGCTTGTTGCGGTGCCCTTAGCCGTCACATTCTTATCGCGACGGGCTTAAGGGTCGCCTTCCGATTTTCTTGTCGCGACAGGCAAAACTGTCACGTTCTAGTCGCGACATACCGATATGTAGCCTCTCTGACCGAGAACGACTGTCAGTAGGTTTTGATGTTTTGCTTCTGCTGTGACTCGGTTTTCTTGGCACCTATGTTGTTCCTAGTGCAGTGCTACTCTAGTCTCTCTTCGCCCAGTGCTAGGCACTTGAGGGCTTGTCTGGGAGACAGGTTGTTACCGTTACCTGGGACCCCCATCCCGCGCGCCTTTTAGAGGGAGTTCTTCGGGCGGCGGGCGTGCTCGAGTCACGGACTTGGAGCGGAGGAGAAAACGGTGGGGACAGCGGCATAGAGTCATTTGTAGAGCTCTCTTAGCTGAGTCTGGGACGCCAGTTCGTTGGTAGCTCGTACGGCGCAGATCAGCTAGTCCTTTCTCACTGCCTCACTCTACTTGGTTCTGGAACCATTTAGAGGGGTCAGGTGTGGGACCGTAGTCCGGCCAGACTATGGCGTTGTGTTTACTTTAGTTCCGTATCTCACTCCGACGGGAGGTGCTAGACATGGACCGTTGGTCCATGTGGCGCACCTGACCGGTTGACTAGTGTAGTGTATTGTAGCTAGTGTGTTTGTCCAGACAATCCTGACGGTCTGTGTTATAGCCTTAGGTTCTCTGGTGCGTGTTTACACGGGTTTTCCTGTCTCGCCTTGTAGCCTAGACCAGACGTGTAGTTCTTCATGCTTCGCACTTGACTCTGTTTAGTAGAATAGACTTTACGCTTTATTTATTATTGCACTTAGTTTATTCTGCTGTTAGAACTAGTGGGAGATTTGTAGTCCCTACTGGGGCTTCTTCCTGAAGCTCACTCCCTCTTTTGTAGGTGAGACTTCACAGCAGTTCCCTCTGCGGCGGATTGAGGAGACGGGGCCCACAGTAGTCGGCGTCTCTAGTGAGCAGTGTTTCCCCAGTTTGTGTGCTTCACCCTCGGGGTATTCCCCTAAGGGACGTGTTCTTTCACTATTATTTAGCACTCGTACTTTATTTACTTTGGGGGAATGTACTAGACTGTTACATTAGGTTGGACCTTTTTCTTCCACTTGTGGTGCACTTTAGTACGTTTGTGTTATTTATCTCTATTACATATCTTGTTAGACCGATCCGTTAGCCCTTCGGGTCTCCGGATCTGTGGGCGGTGGTCTCGATGTTCGGATTCTTGGTGGGAGCCGAGGGTCCGGGCCTCGGGGTCGTTACAGATAGGCTCGCGCTGATAGAGATCTTCTTCCAACTCAGAGGCTAGGTCAGCCTTAAGCTTAGGAGTAGGAAACTCTTCCCCTATCTCGGAGTCGAGTGGGGCTTGCTCGAGCCTTGGTGTGGTGGTAATGACTTGCTCAGGTGGTAGTGGGGTGGAGATGGTAGCGAGGGGTAAGGATGGAGGGTTTGTAGGAGGCTAGGGATCAGTGGTTTGTGGCATTGGGGAAGATGACCAACGGCGCATCGACACAGTACGTCGAGCTGACAGCTTGTCATCATGGTGCAATGTGGCATCAGGGGTAGGTGTGGTGGTGATAGTCTGAGCAGGGGAAGAAATGCCTCTGGCCTTGAGACATTGGAGATGACGACTGCCTCGATGTTTGTGCTTGTTGTCTTCACTGTGCTTCCGGTTGCTTGGGCGGCTGTTCTGCTGCCTATGATGGGGAGGGCTACTGCCCCTGGCCTTGTGCTTTTCTCTTCTCTTGACAATGCAGGATGATCTATGCATTTCAGTCCAATCTATCTTGTACTCTAGATCATAGAGCACATCCCGGAATTTGCAACAGTTTGTGACTGTATGCCCCAGATGGCGATGATATGGGCAATATTCCGATCGGTCCACTGTCATGTCCCAGCTTGGCTTTTCTGGAGGGAGTTGCAATGCATTGATAGACATCAGGGCTGTGAAGACATCAGAGAGTGACTCAGGCAACGGATGATAATGGGCTCGCTTTGGGCCAAGTGGATGTCCTGATGGGTGAGTATGGGATGGCGTAGTGTGGTGGCACGGGCGAGGGGGTTGTTCTTGTAGAAGTAGTGCGAGTTGGCTTGGTGGAAGTGGTGAGGATGAGTAATGGTCAGTGGAGTGGGAAGGTGTGGGACAGTGGATAACATTAACTTGGGCGTGGGTTTGGACTCCCTCATAAGTGGACCCTTGAAATGTGTAACTGGGTTGTTGGGCCTCAAACAAGGATGGCACGGGAGAGTCAATGAGTTGGGTTTTAACAAAACGAGCATGACTGTATAATTGTTTCATGGATGTGATGTTGTTCATAGCCAGGATGTGGCGGTACATAGGTATTGCATTAGCAATAATGAGTTTGATTTTCTCCTCTTCTGGGATGTGCATTCGGGCATGTGTGGACATTTGACGCCACCGGTCAGCATAAGTTGTAAATTCTTCATCAGGCTTCATTTGCTCAGCCGCCAGATCGGCCATTGAATACTTGGGCCCGGCCCAGTCTTGATATTGTTGTATGAATCTGGCTTTGATGACTTCAAAATTCTCAACTTCATTGGGAGGCAGGGAATAAAACCACTTAGCTAGAGCGGGCCCATCCAATGACCATCTAAAAAGGTCAGCCAATAAGCGGCGATCATGTTGGTAGGACACCGAGTCATAGAGGAACTCCTTCAGATAGATGTAGGGGTCTCCAGCTCCACTATATTTGCGATAAACAGGGAGCTGAGAAAGTGGAGGGATCCGATGACCATGAAAATCAGGGAGTGTATCATTGAAGGAGGGTTTGGGATTCAACTGCCTCCGCAAGTCACTAAGCTCTTGCTTCTTGGACTCGAACTCGAAGTGGAAGTCCTAAGCCGAGGTGGATTGTGGGTAGCGAGGGCTAGCTTGGGAAAGAGAGCGGATTTGAGAGCCAAGGTCTGAACCAGCTTGAGTAAAATGGGTCGGGTGTGATGATGTGGGCTGAATCAAAGGATGGCCGGATCCAAGAGCAACAAAGCGAGTGGATCTAGAATAAACAAGATAATGTGGGCATGTTGGCCCACTACAAGAAAAACCATTATTAGCGACGGAATCTTGCGACGGAAAAGTTCCATCGCTAATCCCTCGCTGAGTAGTGCCTAGCGGCAGAATGGCTGCGCACACATTTCCTCCCAACGGAGGGCGCGGTAGGGAGAGAAATATTTTCGTCGCTAATCTGTCGCTATTCAGCGACGCATCTGCGACAGAACAAATTGCTCGCAAATTTCGATAGCCGTTCGGCACACCCTTCCCAACTAAAATTTTCCGTCCTCGAGGTGTCAATAATTAGTTGTGATATTTTGCGACGGAAAATTTCTATCGCTAATCCGTCGCTGATTGGCGGCAATCTAGCAACACTCCTTTCCGGTCGCTGAAGGAACATATCGAGGATGTAATTATTCGTCCCTAATTGGCGACAGAATTTTCCGTCGCTGTTAAGAGAAATCTTTTCCCCCGTTTATACTTAACTAACCGATGTTGCTAATTATTAGTTGTATTGTTTATTAGGAGTTTAGTTATATTATAGATATAGTTATCTATATTTATTATATATAGTTTATATATTATTTTAAAAAATAAATAAGACAAATACAAATTCATTAGTTACACTTTTAGTTTATTGAATATATGTGTACGTTATATGTTATTTTTATTAACCATTGTTGCTAATTATTATCTATTTTATTTATATTATGGTAGTTTAGCTATATTATAGATATAATTATTTGAATTATTTAAAATCTATTATATATTATTTATAATTATTATATAAAATAAATAAGACAAGGACAAATATATATAAAATATAAATTTATAAGTTACATCTTTTGTCTAGTTGATATATATATATATATATATATATATATATATATATTATACACATTGTATTTGCATATTTGTAAATGTATTATATTTGTTTAGTGAATTAATTATATGATAAAACATTATGCTTAAAATATTATATTTCATTTATTATATATTCAAAATAATAATATTTAACTTTTATATTTCATATGATGATATATTATATTATACTGCTTTAATATTATGTAGCTCATCGATTAGATTTTAGATTGAGAGCGAATCTGACAGGCAGATTTTTTATTATGATGAAATATAACGGTTGGATTTTGATTGACAATATGTTCAATGGTTAGATCTTGATCAGATTTAGATCGGGAGCGAATTCGACTGTCAAACTCTGATCAAACTTAAATCCAACGATCATGATTTAAATATGTAACAAATCCAATGTGCGAATCGTGATTAGATTGTTATAGATTGGAAACAAATCTAACTGATTAGATATATATAGATCAAAACTGAATTCAAAGGTCGGATCTTTGATCAAATGAATATCGATAGTGAATCCAACTGTCACATTTGGTTCAAACTTAAATCCTGCAATTAAGATTTGGACCTGGAGCAAATCCAATGCATGGATCTTGATTATATTATTTTAGGTTGGTAACAAAACCCAACTGATCAAGTATACATAGATCGAGAGCGAATCTAATGATCGAATTTTAGATTGAATGAAATCCAATAGTTGGATTTTGATTGATAGTAGATTCATTGATTTGATCTTGACCAAATATAGATTAGGAGTAAAAACAACCATCATGTGACGCCCCGAGTGCAGCGGAAAACCCGAGTGTACACAGATGTCATTCGATTAAGTGAACAACATGCAAGAAGAAGGAAAATATGACATTATATTTACATACAACAGTCTTATATTACACCATTATAGTTCTTTACTTGGTAGGTACCAAGTAATTGTACAATAAGAGACACAAAAAGAAAAGTATAAAAGTGGTTCTTCTTGTTTACTCTTCAGTCCCTTGCTCGCCCTCTTCTTTATCGGTCTCAATAGAACCTGAAAAAATATTGTAATCACATTATGAGCTAATTGCCTAATAGGTAAATTCACAATGCCCGGGGGCAGGGGCTTCTGTTGATTTTGTTATTGAGAAGCTACTCATTTTGTTATTGAGAAACTACTCCTTTATGACAACAGGCATCCTTCTAGCTACTCCTTTATCCGTGTGAATACTCCAGGGGGCAGGGGCTTCTGTTGATTTTGTTATTGAGAAGCTTACTTCTATTCTGCATGAGAGAAATCTCCTAAGTAGTATCAATTCTATTTGCATAGACAAAAGTAATAGTTCTGCTGAAGGGGATCATGACTTGAAATTGTCTGCTCATGAAGATGGATTGCATGGAGATTCGACATGCCTATCAATTCAGAAATGTCAAATACCAGGCTTGGAGTATGTTCTCTTCGTTACAGGTTCAGGACCACATTTGTTGCAGTATGATGATGCATCAGGTTTGAAGGAAGTGATTGTTAGTCGTAAATTAATGTGCTGAGGCAGTCCTTCGAGGAGCACAGGTGTGTCAATACAGCCGTTGCTCATTGTTTGTTTATATAATGAAGTGTGTAACATGATTTAAATATATGAGCTGAACTTATTTGAGTGGTCATAGTCTTTCAAGACTCAGACATGATTTTCAGCTTGTGTTAGTTTGTATAAAGTTGATTATGTCATACTGTGATACAAACACCTACGAAATCCTTTATCCTTCTTCTCAAGGTAGCAAAATATATACCACTTACTTAGAATTGTGGATGAGAGTGTCCAACTGATGTCTAAACTTAATTATGTAAACTCTCCAACACATCAAAGTTGGAGGCAATTCTCATTGGGCCAGGATGAAGGATATCATGCCCATCGGTGCATTCTCTCATCATATGAAGAATTTTGTTGTGTTCATAAGTAGGATATTGGTTCAAATTTAGGGTGATATTATCTTGCTTAGTCAAATTTGATGTGACAACCAAAGTTTGTTAGAGTAAATTTCTGATCGATTGATTAAAGAAACTTGTATTTGGATCAATTGAATTTTTTGTCTTGTTCTATCATTTTTTACCCTTCAAAATTTTGTTTATCCCATAAATCAGATTGAATGCGCTATTTTGTTTATAAAATAAAAGACTCAAGTGGAAATATTTATGTGCTCAATATATTTTTGTTTAATCAAATTTTAATTTTAAAAAAATTATATAAAATTTTATTTTATATTCATGTGTCTAATGTTTTATTTTTCATGTCTAATTCAAGATGTTACATTACAAGACATGACTGGACGGGACAAGGAGCAGGGCTAGGGCTGGGAAGATTTTTCTTGATTTTTTATATTGTATTAAATTAAAATTAAAATATTGTATTTGATTAAATTCTTTATTATATAATTACTTGAACATTTAATTTAGCATTGTAAATTTTTATTGTATGTGTGTGTTTCTATTGCCTACAGATTTGTTAATATTTATACATGTTTATGGAATTTTAAATTTTTTTTAATTGTGATAAATTTGCGATGGATTAGCGACAGATTTATTTTGGTCGCTAAATATCACAGCGCCCGCCCTTCATTGATCAGGACAGATATCTTGGTCGCTAATCCGTCGCTAAAATATCGCTTAAGTAGCAGTCACCTATCATCGCGGTTATTTGCGAGCACACCTTTTTCCCTTCTTAAATCCGTCTCTATAAACATCCGTCGCTAATTATGGATAGATTGGCGGGAAAATCTGTCGCTATTTCATTGCTAAATAGCGCTCGATTAGCAATGCTTATTTTTTGTCGCTAATTTAGCGACGCGTTTTTTTGGGACGGAGGCATTCCGTCGCTAATTTGTCGATAATCCGCCGCTAATCCTCATTAGCGACGGATTTGCGACAGAATGTGTTCGTCGCTAATCTTGTCATTGGGCCACCCTGGAAGAAGTTATTGGAGCAAAGGTGGACAACAATTTCCGAGCCTGGTCAGAGCCCATTTCAAGTAGGAGGCGCTCCAACTCAACAGCTTCATTAGAGGAGGATGGTGATGGAATAGATTGGGAACGGGCACTCTCGTCAGCTCGATGGGCCCTGGACTGAGCCGAATTTAGAATAGACTCATGAAACAATATATCTGCATGAGGAGGAGAGGTTGGAGGATAGGTGAAGTGAAAAGAAGCCATGAGAGGATGAAAATGGGGGAACTAAAAAGGATACACTAAAATACAAATAAGAGGTACAACAATAGTTATAAACATACGAGGGGGATGAGAAAAGGAGTTCTCAAGCAAACACCCAAGTTAACATGATATGCGTCAGGGTTTTAGGGTTATCACTTAGCCTTTTAATGGATTGATTTAATTGAATTACACTCGGCTAAAGGATCCTAATGGGTATGAACTCAAGTACTCCGGTGACACTAAAGGGGACACACAACTCATGCATGAGACGGCTTGAACTATGGGTACAACGGGTACAACCAGCCCAACAAACCGCAACGTGCGTACGGCCACGGGGACTTACGGAGGCCCTCAGTAAGTAGCCCTGGTCAGCCCACGAGTGCTCGCAGGTGAGAGGACCCACTCTACCAAGGAGGAAGACCTAGTCTATGGGAGACAGAAGTGTATGCATGAGCCTAGATTCACCAAGGTGCCTGCAAAGTCTAACCTAAACTAACACACAGCAACTAGTAGGTCTCTGCTGCCGTCGCGACGACCAGATCCGCCGCGACCTTAACGCGGCCTAGGACGCCGCCGCGACAATAATAGGGTGCAGAAACCCACTGTAACGACCCAACCTCCCGGACCCCTGCCAGGGACCCTAAAGTTCGCGTCTCCACCCACGGATCTGAAGATCCGGAAGGGTTAGAAGAAATAGTCTAGTAAGATATATACTGAATTTAAATAACTATAACAATATGTACAATATATGAAGGTCTGTACAACGTGTCCCAAGCAAAAGTACAGGTACAAGAAGAAAGGTGCAGTCCTTAAGGGGCATATCATGAGGACTTGCAAAACACAACTCTCAGCTCACTCGGGTACAAGAGCTCACAACACTCAGCTCTCGCTGCTGCTAACAACACATGGCGCCACAGCCGCCTCCGGAACTCGTCCGACACCGAGCTCCCGCGACGACGAGCCCCTAGCTGAAGGAAGTAGGGCGGTGAGCCTCGCGAACAAGGCCCAATAGGGATTACCAGTCCCTCACTGGCTAGAGCAGCAGGAACTCCGAAAATAGGAACTACACTAGAAAGCTGTAAATCGAGTAACACCTACAGCAAGGTACTACTAAGCAGCAGAGCAGAGAATAATGCCACGACCACCAACCGAGGTCGGGCCACACACACGACTCCCGCAGAAACCAATGGAGTTGGGTACATAGCGGAAGTAACCCTCGGCACACTCGCCGAGACTACGCAACAACCAGGTGAGAACGACATCTCACCGCAAGCACGGCCACCTCAGACCTCCACAAGGTCGAGGGCCCACAAGTAGAACCACCTCAGACCGTGGACATGCCACAAGGTCGGGAAACCACACACGCCGGTGCCACCACGGACTGGCACCCAAGAACGAGACCACGGAACCGAGAGAACACCGAAGCAGAAACCACCAGAAGCATGGGTCCGCACAAGGCCAGACCAATGTCGCCCATGGAAAACTAGGCACGACCAGGCTACAACTGCCGTGCAAGCTAGGGCAACGGATAAAACTTGGAAACGTCGTGGGGAAACGCCGTCACAACAATAGCAACCAACCCACCGCCGCTAGAAACCAAGAGGGGGACCCGTAGTCCGCATGCTCTGCTCGCTAGCCTAGCTCCAGCCTCCGCCCCCGTGGAAGGGCGAGACAGAGCCGCCAAGAACACACAACACACGCAACAGTGCAGCCTGGCCAAGCTACGGCCTCACGCCTGACCTCCCTACGCGGCTGTAGCACCCCGGAAATTTCAATTATATAAAAATTTCAAATAAATAATTTCCATAATATCAAAGTATTTAAAACATACGTATCATTATCGTATGTGCTAAAACACATCATAAAAATCCGTAAAAATGGGAAATCAACCCCACACATTATTCTTAAGGGTTCCACGAAGAAATTCATGCGACGAAAAATCATATTAACCAAGTGAACATCACATAGTGAGCAATTATCCAAATTAGGAAACAAGTCGGAAAACCGTTAACACGGAAATACGACACAATCAAAAATTAAATAAAAGTGTTGGAGAGACTTCCAACATTATATATTAATGACCCAATATCATAATTGGTCCAATGGATTACATATGGCCCAAAAATCAAATGAAGCAAGAAAATGCATGGAAATTCGTAACCATAAATAAGCTAAAATTGGAAAGTGGTAATTAGGATTTAATTAGGATGCAATCATGCACTCTTGGCAACCCAATTTCGTGCCTACCCACCCATGGAGGTTGCTTGATGGCCAAGACTCTCTAATAGAGGAAGAGATCTTTAAATTATGGAAATACACAAACCAATCCTGCAACCCTTCTTTCCTAGTTACAATAGGACTCCTAAACACCATGGTGCTTTAATACTCTTCACCAAACCCTAGAGATGAGTTTTAGAACTTGCTGGGGTCGTGTGGAGGAGTTCTTGGTGGCTAGGGAGCTGTGGATCGACCACAAGAAGCTCATCTTCTTCCCCGTCATGTCTATTGCGATCTGCACAGACCATCTTCTTGGAGTCGAGCTAAGGAAGGCCAAACCTAAATCCCATTGTGCAAGGCTTATACCCCTGGAAAGAGGGTCGAGTCTACTTCCTAACCCAAGTTGAATGCCCAAATTCCATGCAGTATACACGGAGTATTAGGCGTTCTACAAACAGTGGTCTGAACACGGGATTTCTGAAGAATGAGACTTCTTCAACCCAGAAGGTAGGTTTTCTCGGGCCAAACCTTAACATATCCTATACCAATGTGTAGAGCATCAAGTTAACTTTCGTTTCCCACTGGTTTCATCGAATTTCAATGAGTAGATTTTGAATTATAAGCGTTTTCCCCAAGTCGCGCATTGTTAGGACTTTTCCCGTTCTTTATACGTTGCATGTGATTCGAGATGGAATTAGAGCAAGCCCACAACATGAAAGTTTTTATACCCATTGTCCTCGTCAAGTTTTGTGTTGAACGATTTGTCTAAATGTCATTAGTTAGAGAGTTATAAGCATGGTAAGAGGGTGGCTGCATGAAACTACGTTTTCAGGTTACACTTGTCTTCTATGTTGAGTTTGACTTGATTAAAACCTGTCAAAACCCTCATTATTTTCTAATTCCGATTTACTGGAAGCACCTTGGCATGTCTAGGTTAGTTTAAATCTAGTTTCGTTATTTTTCATACCCTATACAATTTGTTCTCTATTTTTGAAGCACCCTGTGTCAATATAAGGCAGTTCTGGACCGCAATCCAAGAACATGTCCTTTCTCTGTCGATGTCAGGCGCAGACCCTCTGAACGCGACGGCCCGATAGGCCGCGTTCTAGGTCTTGTCGCGACAGCCAACCCCGTCGCGTTCTGAACGCGACGAAGCGCTCCGCCGCTACCTTGCTGCCTGATCTGACCGCCCCGTCGCGTTCTTCATATAACCTTGTCGCGTTCTGGTCCCAACCCGTCGCGACCCTTACTGGGGTCTGTCGCGACCTGACCCCGGGTCTGACCACCCTGTCGTCTTCTTCATATGCACCCGTCGCGATCTCAGGATTTTGCATTAAATCCCCACTTATTTTCTTGCAAATCTAACTGCTATACCCGAGGTCTAGTTAATATGATATTTAGTGTGTAATTCACATGTTTTGGGTCTGATCATTGCATGGTGGTTATTTTAATGGCTTAAAAGTGATTAACCCATTTAAAAGCTTTAATTACATGAATGTTATTCTAAGTGCTCCTTAAATGTTATGATCCATTCATGCTTCTTATGATTTAATCTTCCTACTGTTCTACCATGTTTAAATGATAATGGTTATTATAAAATCTGCAAACCAGGATTAGTTAAAGTGCATAGTTTATTTCATGTTATATTGTTAAGTGCTTCCCGCAAGTTTGAGATCGATGGTTTGTGAATTGAGACACGCGTACATCACTACACACTTACACGTCTAGGCAGCCCTTTCTTGGGAAATTGGAAACTCTCTATCGGTCATTCCGAATCGGTAGACTAGCGACCTTTTCACCAAGGCCTCCGTAAATCTCCTCTGACCATGGATTCCCACATGGCCGACGAGTTAGTTGTACCATTGAAGTTCCCTGGAGATAGCGTGCACTTCCTTTCTCTTCTTGTTCTCGTAAGTGTGATTTGCAAGCTAGACTAAAGCCATTAATATAAAGATTGAACTAAATCATAGATCATACCGTTATGCTGCCGAATTTATCTCTTGACCATTGTTATCATGAAATCATGTTCAATTACTTATTACTAGTTCTCATCATCATCGTGAGCATGACACTACACATGCTTACTTATTGAAACTCTCATTGGCCATTGTTAATGACTGTGGGTATCTACATTTAAAATTTAAGTGAGATGTAGACCGGGCACGGCGAGTGTCCAAGGGCTCCAGTCTAGCCCCAATGACGGAGAGTCATAAATATACTGTTAACCATGGGGTATAATGATTACTGGCATTGCATCTACGCTGGGAGTCGTGCGTGTCGTGTTGAATGATAGATACAATAACCACATACACATGTCCTGGTGTACATTCTGGATGGATCTTTTCTCGGTGTACATTAGTGTCTACGTGCCTGATTAGTGTTACATCATCGTGCTCGTGCGTTCTTGCTTGCTTGCTTGCGTGATATGGCCATCCTGCATTTAATGCAATTAGTGATATCTTGCGTTCTTGAAAGCTATTGACATCAAGTGAAATCTTGCATGCTTGTATCAAAGTGATCTATTGCTAGTTCTATCTTGTCATCTTGTTCACAAATCTTGTTCTATCTTGTTTACTCTATCCAGCTTGTTTCGTGTATCATGTTTTAACGAGTTTAATTCGTACATGCATATCATGACATTCATTGTGCTTGCCTAGTTCTAAACTGCTAATCACTTATATCATTTCCCGCACATTGAGATATAAATCCTACTGGGCTAGTTTGCTCATTCCCCTACTTTTACCCAATCTAGGTGGCTATGAAGATCAAGAGGAAGAGCAAGTCGAGGATGGGAATGCGTCCGAGTGATGAGCGTTCCAACTATGAGTCTAATTGTAGTGGTTTACTTTGAGCATTGGTACAATGTAGTAGGAAGTGAGGAATAAGTGTAATTTTCCCTTTTATTGAGTCTTAGTCATGTACTAGTTTCCATTTTGAATACAATTTATGTTAAGATCAATAGTTGGGCCCTATTATGATGTTGTGTTGATACACATTTAGTGCGTGCTAGCTAGAGGCTTATTTTGCCGACTGTTCGCGTCTCGGAATATCGACTCGAATTGTTCAAACTAATATCCGTTGCATAATTCTCGGGATGTGACAGTGGCTCCGGAACCAACGTAGAGTGAGGCAGTGAGACAAGGGACTGGCTAGCCTGCACCGGGTAGAACTCTGGTCGTCCTCGGTGTCCCAGGCCTAACCAAGAGAGCTCTACAAACGACTCAGCGCCACTGTCCAAACCACCGTTTTCCCCTTAGCTCTAGAGTTCGCCCTGTCGGCTGCCAACTCGAGCACGCTCGTAGCCCCGAACACTCCCTCAAAGGCGCCCGAGGATGGGGGTCTCAGGTAACGGTAAAAACCTCTCAGATCAGGGACAAGCCCTCAAGTCCCAAGCACCGGGCAAACAGGCAGGGCAACACAACAAAACTGCGCCTAACTGCTGACTTGTAACACACGACAAGCCCAGCAAGGGAGAGGCACGCACGGACCCTCCAGAGGGCCGTCGGCCAACCAAACACGCATGAGAAAGCCGGAGTCTCGAACACTACCAGCAACATGGAAACTCGTCGCTCTACTAATAATCGATTGACCGCCAGTCAATTGATTATTAGACAGACGCGACCCTCCTGGCACCACTGCCAGGACACGGCCACGAAGGTGTCACCTTCGGTCACTGAACATAGGGAGGTAACCAGCCGCGTTCCCTACCAGAAGGTCCTAAGGGCAAAGCCTGCCCTGGGGCACACGCCGACACACAAACCAGGCCACGGAAACACCCGAGGCAACGCAGGTAATGTCGTGCCCCCACAGGCCATCGCGATCTCATCGCGATGGGGAAGGGCGCCGTGACACCAACCTTATCGTGATGGGGAGACGTGTCACGACAGGAAACCCTGTCGCGACCGGAAAGCACGCCGCGGCAGCGACCCTTATCACGACCGCCAACCGCGTCGCGATAAGGTCGCGCCCGACCGAGCCGACGCCTCTACTGGTGTCGCGTAGTGCACCACGGTCGCGACATCAGTTGAGAGGCAGACCGCCGAGATCCTCAATCCTGGGGCCGCCCACGAGTTACAAACATGCACACACCGGGGAGGGAGCATGGGGAAAGCGAAAAAGCTATTCTACAAACCACGAGGGCTCCAATCCACCCGGATTAGAGAAGGCACAAGAAATCCCTACCGGTTACGAAGAACTGAACCCAAGAAGGGCCTTCATGACGTATGGCCACCTCCTCCTCACTCCACGACGCCGCTTCGCACGAGCTCGCCGGCCGCTCCACGCTCAGATCATCGGAGGGGAGCCTCCCTAATGGCGGAGAAGAGGGGAAAGGGAAGAAGAGGAGAGAGAGGGGGAAGGGGCAGCCGGCCAGCGCCTTAAGCCCCCGGCACCCATAACGCGACGGACCACCCCGCCGCGTTA
This sequence comes from Colocasia esculenta, assembly GCA_014218235.1. Classification (NCBI taxonomy): domain Eukaryota; kingdom Viridiplantae; phylum Streptophyta; class Magnoliopsida; order Alismatales; family Araceae; genus Colocasia; species Colocasia esculenta. The sequence goes on along the minus strand of CM024763.1, from coordinate 45,458,036 downwards.
ACAACCTTAATGCGACGGGTCAACGGACTGCAACTAGAACGCGCCCCCCAAAGGCACCGCGACAATGCGACATGTCGTACTGACACACCTGCCACTCTGATAGGTGTCAGACGACCGACACGACAGAAAGCAGTTGCGACCCGTTGACCGGTCATGACACCAAGACGTGATGGAGACATCGGGCGCGACAACGATGCGACACACACGCTCGTCACGACATGGATGACTATCACGTCGGGCACCTCTGACCCGACACTAATGCGTAGCCTAGCCTGGATGTGTTAGTGGCCAGTCATCCCATGACACTGGATGGAAGCCGGGAAACTAGGTCTTACACCCACAGTCACATGCAAACCGTAAGCAAACAGACTAACCTAAAGCACGGCACAAGCATGGAAGAGAGTAAAGAACACAGCATGACTCTCTAAACACACAGAAACCGACACATGGATCAAAAGCAGTAACATACAATGCATACCTGTTAACTCATCCTCCAACGCCGACATGACAGGATCGCGGCCGCCCGACCCAATGCGACAATACCCGGGAGCCATCAATAGAACAAAACGGAAAATCCAAACCCTAGCAGGATTCTATCAGGCAAGAGCATGAATATACATGGCAACACAGCATGAATAACACATAGAGGTATTCTCAGTGAAGCAACATTGTTAGAAAGTGAGAAGGAACGCGTACCTGAAGTCGCACCCTCATTTGTGGACGCGATAAGATCGCGACAACACGATCCGTCGCGTCAAGAACTGAGAACAGGAGAACAAACAAAACATAGAAAATAAACTATAACAGGGTTCTACAAAGCACATAAACACAACATGATGGCAGGCAAACAAGTAGGATCAACAAGGTTAGCACTTAAGGTCCCACCGTGATCGCCAAAAGGTGCAATCACGAGGTTGTGCACCCCTCGAAACACACAAGCAATGCTTTTAAGGAATCAAAACATGTTGCATGGATTTAAAGGAAATGAAAGGAAGTGTGATCGCCACCTAGCTAGTTGCCATGATTAAGAAATGTGTAGGCTAACTACGCTAGGAAAGAGGAAAGAGAATGGGGTACTCACTGAGATCGCGACGGATCTCCCCGCCGCGATGAATCTGGTGTCGCGACGCCCAGCCGAGGCGCGTCTATGTTGTCGTGACCCTCGTACCTATCGCGTTCTCTGCAGTGCGGGAGAAATGTGGCTAGACCTTCTTCTCGCCCTCCGGCCGGCCAGAGGACAAGAGCTCCTCATCGACTGATGCTTGGGCACCTGCCAAAATGATGAACACAACAAAGAAAACCCTGTTAGAACATATTTAAGCATAATATCTATTCACAAATGAAGTAAAGAGGGAGAGCATGGAGGGAACGAACTTGGGGGGATTTTTAAACCCCTTGGGTGTACAAAAATGTGGGAGGAGAATGGGAAATGCGTCCTATATAATAAAGCAAGAAATATGCATGAAAGGAAAATGGGAGAGGGAGAGGAAGAAAGAGCCCCAATGGGGCAACTCCTTGGCATTGGGTGACGTCCTTAGTTGTTGCAGAAGCTCCAGGGGTCGCCTCCTCCACCTCCAAACTTCATGGAGAAGAAAGGAGAGAATGGGGTGGAATGGGAGAGCCACGAGCTAACTCCAGGTCAGCGAAAACTTCGGCAGCACTTTGTGGCAAAAATTGGGCTCCCCTTCCTCTGAAGGAGAAGCCTTGCTTATATAGAAGAGGAGAAAGAATATCCCATCCTTATGTGATAATGATCAGAATAAATGGATAAATGCAAGTGAAAATCGTAGGGGAGAGTCCTAGGGAGGTCCCAAGGTGCCCTACAACCCCCAACCGCACTCAGGGGGTTGGGAGGTTGCTTTGGGATGAGGATAATGCCATGAGAGGATAAATAGGAGGTTGTTGAGGAGGTCAGCTTACGCGGCTGTAGTCGCGACGAGTTGTAGGGGTGCGACAATGACAGACGCGACGGCCATGAGGGTCGCGACTATAAAGCCACGTGCATGGATATGCATGGGCTGTCGCGACGCCTACTGAGGGCGCGACAATGCTAATGCGACGCCACGACCAGTCGTGTTAATGAAAAATCAAATATTGTTAAAATTGGCCAATCATATAGGAGAACAATGAAGTCTTAAGGCTCATGGACTCTTCAAAAAAGGATAATGGACGAGATAAAGTGAATTTGGGCTTTTTAATGGGCTCAAAGCAAGGCTAATGATGGGCTTAAGGTGAATGACCAACTTGGGGCTCATTAAGATAACAAGAAATATGGTTCAACTTATGGGCCAGAATCGAGTGTCTACACAACCCACACACCTCACACACACCCTCACACTCTCCCCACAGAGGAAGAAACACATAGAGGGGGTCGGAGAGGAGAAACACAACCAAAAAGGGGAAGTAGAAGAGGTGTTCTGCGGCCTGTGCAACTTAAATCTGTAGCAACTTGGATTTTTCAAAAAAAAAAAAATTAATAATAATAAAAATAAAAGCAATTAGAAAATTAAATAGAAGAGAATTAAATAAAATCCATTAAATGAAAAGAAGTAATGGGCTTTGTTAAATGGACCCATTAGAAATTAGTGGGCCAAAATAGGAATTTTTAAAAGGGGAATAATAGAAAAATATCCTAAATTCGTAACTTAATTATTACTTAAATAGAAAAGAGGTATTTAATGTATTAAATAAGAAGTTTGAATTGGATTCTTAAACCTACCCTAGTAGCTTGGCCACGAATTTAGCTCCCATCCTAACCCAATTAGAAGTTCTCAAGCTTGGAAAGGGTGAGAGAAATAGGAAATCTTGAAATTTAATAGTAATTAGAGTCCTATTAGGAAATAGAAACCCAAGAGACATAAATACTCTCTTAAAGCTCCATGGCCGACCCTAGCTCGTTGCCAAGGGTTTCTGGACCAGGAGGAGAGGCCAAGGAAGAGGAGAATTCGTGAGGAGAAGAACTTCTTAAAGCTCTCAACCCCGTTCTTCAAGTTCTAGCCCTAGAAGAGGAAAACAATCAAAGGTAGACATTCTCACGAGCAAAACTAAATCAATTTCATCTGTAGGTTGATCTAAACCTCGAGATTCAAAGCCCTCTTGTCTCATATTTTTCCATCGAGCAAATCTTTTGTTCTTAATTTTTGAAGTTCTGTAAATTCCATGACCCCGAACCCTCTTGTTAATTCTTGATCTCCATGTAAACTAAACCCCATGCTACGAAATTTTTATGGGAAATACTGATGATAGTTAGGCTTCTTTTGCCTCTAAAAACCTTAATTTTCATTCATCCTATCTTGCGAATTAATTTGTTGATCTCATATGTGTGCTGTTCCATATTCTTCATGAATACACATGACCAAAGCATGTCGAAACCTTGTTTGTTTTCAAATTCCAAATTATTGTAAGAACCCATGTGAGTCTAGATCAATTCGTAACTAGTTTTATGATTTTTCATCGCTTGTACAATTAGTTATGATTTTCTAAATTACCCTGTGTCAAAATAGGGTAAGTCTGGTCTGCAATCCAATGCACTGTCCTTTCCCTGTCGGACTCGGGCGCAGACCCTGTGAACGCGACGGCTCGATAGGCCGCATCCTTAGGGCCGTCGCGACAGCATCTCCATCACGACAGGGTACCCTGTCGCGATCTATCTCCCCTATCTGACGAGCCCATCGCGACCCTCAAGCGACCCCATCGCGATCTGCCTGCCCGAACTGACAAGGCCGTCGCGATCTGTACAAGGCCATGTCACGATCTCAGTTGACCCTGTCACGACCCTTACTGGGGTGCGTCGCGATCTCAGATTTTGCATGAAAACCCCCAATTTTTGATGCTCTGACTCTCTACAGTGCTTGTACACTTTGCTAACAGTAATACATCCAGAAAATTACACTTGTCCTAAATTAAACTTTTATGTGTGATTAAAATACATGCACGTGATCTTTCTCTATCTATAATTTCTCTTAACACATGCACACACTTGAACCCTCCAATATGGCTTAATTTGGCATGAAAATATTTCACAATATATCTGGTAATTTATGTAATTAAATTGTCATATTTTAAATAGACTTGTCTACATTTTCTCGCGATGTTTTGGGAATACCGTTACCGACACTCCACTGTTCTAGAATTCCTCTAGAACGTCGAGCACATGTTTCTATATACACACTCTCTCTTGACTTGGACGAACTCTCCGTCGGATACTCCTTCTGTCGGACTAGTGAGTCTTTGTTCAAGGCCTCCGTAAGTCTCCTCTGTCCATAGATTCTCACATGGTCGACGAGCTAGTTGTACCCTAACACCCATGATACCCTTTAGGAATCAACATGATCCAAACGACTATTAGAAGTTCGCTCTTATCTTGAGTCATGCCGGACCTCTGGACCTGTGCTTAACATGGCTAGTGGAAGGGTCGTGTAATACCCCAGAATTTTATTTATTGAAAAACCATGAGTAATAAAGTTATTAGACTTAAGCATTAGTCATAAATTGAAAAAAAATGATATTTGTGTATAATTAATGGTAACGAACGTTACCCCAGTGTCATGCATAGAAATGCGCACTCCCACAGAGCGACACTGGAAAATGACAACAAAATAAAAATCTGAGAACACCATAATTTCCATAAAAATGTGGAGAAGTCATAAATGTAATTATCTGAATTTTTTGTCGTACGGATTTCGAGATTAAGTCGATGCGACCATTTTTCGGGTGAATTTTCACCTACTGTAAAATAAAATCTAAAAATTAAACTAAAATCACTACAATTTGTAAAACCATCACATTAGGTTATTGTTGAAATTTGAACTCAAATGGACACCATTTAGATGTGTTTGCCTAGTGATCATTGGACCAATTGAATTATGGGTCAATTACGGTAAGCAATTTCTTGGATTTTCTAGTGGGATACGCCACACTTGGGAAATGGTTATGATTACTACTGTATGCGTGTATCCATGGTAAATATGCATGGGCTACGTGTTAAAACATGGGTAAAAGAATTCTTACCAAGACACGTTAGCCGCCAACGTGTTGTTGTGCATGGAGATTTTTGGGGTTATAAATACACCTCAAGATCCTTCGTATCTATCTTTCTGAACCCTTCTACTGTTATGCTGCTGCTATTGCGTTGGGTGATCTCATGTTAGGAGGTGGTTTGAGTGCTAAACCTTGTGCAGAAGTAGCTTTGGTGTGAACTGCTGTCTCTTTCTTTCGTGCAACTAGTTCCTGTTCAAGTTTTTACTGGAACTATTACTAAGGAGCAGCTGTGAAATCATATTGGAGGCTATTGCTGCTACAATAACAAGCTCCACTTGCTTGATCCTTCACTTACAGTCATTTCTTCTTCTTGGTTAAGCTAGGTAGGATTCAATTCCTAACTCTCTTCCTTTCCACCCTTGGATTAATTGTTTAAAGTGAAGCTTACCTTGTATCTATTACTCTGTAGTTCTGAGAGTATGTTCATGATAGAACTATATTCTCCATCATGTTTTAGTTAGTTTTTAATCCATGAAAGTCACAGTTTGTTCCTTATTTCTTCAACTTGATCCAAAAATCTGAAGTTATATCAAGTCTTTTGTGTAGTGTAGGCAGAACCATGATGGTTCTTTCTTCTTTGTGAAATTGAAATACTGAAAGATTATGGAAGTTTTAAATGAGTAAACTTGATAAGTGTTTAGTGGAAAAAGAGTAGAGAGTCTAAGAGAAAGACTTTCCATTCCATTTTCCTTGAACTTTCCTTTCAATTTGTCTTCTTGAAAGATCAACCATATGAACCACATTTCATGTCTTTATATTTCATTCTTTTGTCATGATAGCTTCATGTTTGAGGCTAAGATTATGTTTGTATTAAGTCCTAATAATGTTAGGAATGATAAAAGAGTTTCTTAGTATCATTTATAGTTGGTTTAAAACCATTTCTGAAAGTTTGCACAACACCTGTCGACAGATGAACTCCTTGCTGTCGACAGGAACCTATTTCCAGAAACCAGAAAACCATCACTGTGTGTTGCTGTCGACAGGCCCATGGCTTGCTGTCGACAGAAACACACAGAACTGAAATTCCAGTTCTGGAAACCAGCCCCTGTCGACAGCAAGCTCTTGCCTGTCGACAGGTGCTGACAGTATCATGTTTCCAGAACTAGTTTTGCTTCGTTTCTTGTTGTAAATCTTACCCAATTATTCCAACCAATGGACCACTTAAATTTTGTGATTTTTACCACCTAAACACCTACAAGAATCAGTCATGTTACTTTTCTTCCACCATGAACCATTCCTTCAAAGTTCCGAACAAGAATGTTCTTATGAGATTCTCAAATTCTGAAATTAGTAAAGGAACAGAGTTCCTTAATTATTGTGTGTGAACCTTGAGTAAATCTTTGTGTACCTTGATTCATTACAAGGATGAGTGTGTGATGATGACACTTTGTGAGTCTTGGGACTCATTCGAGAAATATGACTGGCAAATAAAGGGCTGGTTCAGTCCTGGGGGGAGCGCCCGAATTCGTCAGTGGCCGCGCAGGGACGATGAGAATTTCTGGATGTTGGCATGCATCAATTTATGTTTGATTAGTCATCATATCATGCTTGTGAATGTGAGATTGTCAAATTCTGAATTTAAGTATCTTCCTGAATCTTGCTTCTAAAGCATTCCTGTTCAATACGTATTATTAAGTTGACCTGCTTACTTGTCATCTTGAACACTCCATGTCATAAATCTAAACTTGTTCTTACCCTGGTCATATACATTTGAATCCTCTTGTTTAAAAGGAGTTGAGTTCTACTGGGCTAGTTAGCTCATTCAATTTAACATTTTCAGGTGAACAAGACGGAGATATTGCTTAAGGGGGGATTTGTGTGCCGAGCGGACAACCCGATGCCAAGCAATGTTATCAGTTTTTGTTTCCTTTGTAGATGGAAATAAGAATGTAGTAAAAGATACAATCTACTTTTGCTTGCTCCTCATTTAGACTAAAATGGGGAGTATTGTGTAATAACGTTCGCGAATCTAGTTGATTATGAGTAAACCTTATGTTACTTCTCATGTTCAAAATCTGTTATATTCGGTAAATGGAATTTTACTCGGACATAACAGGTCGTGAGTTCCACCTGACTGCCAACACCAAGTGTGTGTGTTGTGCAACTGTTACTATCGCCTGTTTACTCGACGTTCCATATGCAATGTCCGCTAGCTCTCATCTACACTCTAATCTCTCATCTATTCACGTTCACTCTACTATCTCGTCTATTCATCTAGTACTCTCATCTATTTCTTGGTACTCTCTATTGGCCATTGACTGATTGTCTAAAGATAAACAATATAACCAATGCCTGACAATATATAAAGGGCCTGATCTGGTCCTGGGACGTGCGCCCGAAAATGTTAGTGCCCATGGGAGTTAAATGATCAGAGTGTTTGACATTACACTCGAGTGCTATCTATCTCGACTATCTAAATGACAATCAAAAGTGCTATATTCTCTCGTTGTCTACATGCCAATCAAAGTGCTATACTATACTCGTTATGCTATTGATATACTTGTGCTATGGCCATCCTGCTATTTTGTGCTATACTCGATGCTTGTGCTATATTTGGAAAGTTGTGTTATTTCGTTCACGTGCTATCATGCTATCTCTCACATTACTTGACTCTCTCGCTCTATCATTAGCTACTCTGCCTTTTAATGCATTAATTATTTAAAACCTGCTTGACTATTGAGATTTAAGTCCTACTGGGCGTTATCGCTCACCCTGCATTATTTGTCGTTGTGTTCTCAGGTGAGACCGAGGATGACACATACACTCAAGAGGATGGGCACGACCAGGAGTGAAGTCATGAGTACCCTAGTGTCTTAGCATGATGATAGAGTGTTAGTTAGTCTTTTGCTTATTTCAATGTAATTGGGCCCTATAGAATGGCTCTGATATTAGTGGTTGTAACTAGACATTTGGAAAGTTATTAATGAGAAGAATTTTCTTTAGTATTATTCATTGTCCAATGGTTTGATGTCTAGTACTTTCTCTGTACCCACTTACTTGTAACTGCCTCGCGTTCTGATATTCCGCGTCGAGGCGTGACAAAACCTCAGCCTTTAGAACGTGACGGAGCTGGCTGTCGCGTTAGCAACGCCAACGCGACGGTTACCTACTCGCGATCTGGAAGGATTGTCAGACCTGACGATCAAACCCACCACGCGTCGCGCATGTAGACCTGACATCATGAACACGATGGACTGGCATGTCGCGTTCATGCATGCATGACGACAGGTGTCTCAACTGTCCCGACAGTAAAATGACAAAGAAGAATGCTGCTGTCAGAGCTAAGTCGCGACAGGGGCGGCTGGCTCGTCCTTATCCAGAACGCGGCGGTCACCTCCATCGCCTTCAGAAGGTGACGGGTCGAAGCGTTGCGACCTCAGCCTAAGGTGACTGACCCACAAGAGGGAGGATGTTATAGATCCTCCTCGTTTTGTAGGATCTTTAGATATAGATGAAGCAGAACATTGAGTAAAGGAAATTGGAAGAATTTTTAGAGTGATGTAATGCTCCGACGAAGCGAAAGTATTATTAGCTTCTTTCTAACTGAAAAAGGATGCGAGAGCGTGGTGGGAAACTATGGAAGCTATGTTACCAACCCAACCCTTGACTTGTGCGGACTTCTTACAACATTTCAATAATAAGTTCTTTTCTGAGAGAGTTAAGGAAAAGAAGACTATAGAGTTTTCAATGTTGAAACAAAGAGATTTGTCGGTGGCAGAGTATGAAGCTCGATTTGCTCAGCTATCTAATTATGCACCTCATCTTGCCAGTACCGAAAAAATGAGAGCTAATTAGAAATTTCTCAATGGGTTATGACCTCAATATATCAGTCAACTGATGCATTTGGATATTGAGAATTACTTTGAAATAATTAAAAAAGCTCAGCTATGTGAGGATGCAGCTGAAATAACCAGTAATATTAGGATGGCAAGGCAGAGGTTTAACAAGAAGTAACATGTACTCAGGTCTGGAAACCAGAAATCAGATGTTGGAAAAAGGAAATCTGAAGGCAAGATGGAACAGCAAGGTAACAAAAAGTTGAAAGGTGTTGTATACAAAAGCGAAAAAAATGAACTTTGTAAGTATTGTGGCAAAATGGGCCATAGATACGAGGAGTGTTGGAGAAAGTTAGGTTCTTGTTTGTGATGTGGTAATGAAAACCACCAGATTTCAGAATGTCCTATGTTAAAGGAACTTGAAAAGGGAACTAGGTCTCGTGAAAGTTAGCACAAGCAAGGCAAATTGCAGGTTTTACTACATAAGGAATCTGAGGAAGGTGGTGTTGTTGAAGGTATTATTCTAGTCCTCTCCAAATCTGCACATGTTCTTTTTGATACTGGAGCAACTCATTCATTTATATCTTCTAGATTTGCTTCTATTTTATTTGAAGAACCTGAACTTTTAAAGAACAAACTTGTGATATCAACCCCACTAGCCATGGGAGTTAAATTAGCTCAATTTTATCTTTTTATCAAAGTGATTGTCTCTAATTACAAGTTACCTACAGACCTGATATATTTGGATATGGAAGAATATGATGTGATTTTAGGAGCTGAATGGTTAGCTAAGTATTTTGCTAGTGTGGATTGTAGAGAAAATAAGGTGATGTTTGATATTCCCAATCAACCAAATTCTATTTTTCGAGTACTCATAGAAAACAATCACTACCTCTTATCTCTGCTATTCAGGCTTGTAAATTAATTAGTCAATGGTGTAATGCTTATCTAACTTGTGTGTCGATAAGGAAAGATAAAAGACCCAAATTAGAGGACATACCAGTGGTTAGGGAATTTCTAGAGGTATTTTTGAATGATTTGTCAGGGCTACCTCCAGAAAGGGAAATCAATTTTACAATAGAACTTTTTCTAAGAGCTACCCCAGTGTCTAAAGTACCCTATAGAATGGCACCAGCTAAACTAAAAGAGTTAAAATAACAATTACTAGATTTGTTAAAGAAGGAATTTATCCGACCTAGCACATCCCTCTGGGGAGCGCCTATGCTATTTGTTAAGAAGAAGGATGGATCCTTGATATTGTGTGTTGATTATCAACAATTGAATCAGTTGACAATTAAAAATAAATATCCACTACGCAGAATCGATGAACTATTTGATCAACTAGCAGGAGCTCAATATTTTTCTAAAATTAACCTTAGATTTGGGCATCATCAACTGAGAATCAAAGAAGACGATATTTATAAGACAACTTTCCATAGCAGATATGGACATTATGAATTTTTAGTAATGTCGTTTGGATTAACTAATGTCTTAGCTATCTTTATGCAATTAATGAACACAGTGTTCAGACCATATCTTGATCAGTTTGTTGTAGTATTCATAGATGATATCTTGATTTATTCAAGGAATCGATAGAAACATGAAGAATATTTAAGAGTCTCTTTACAGTTATTGAAGGACCACCAATTATATGTGAAATTGAGTAAATGTGAATTCTGGCTAGAAGAAGTGTCATTTTTGGGTCATGTAATTTCTAAAAAAGGAATTTATGTGGATCCGTAAAAAATTGAAGCAGTAAAGAATTGGTCGAGACCAACTAATGTAACAGAAATCTGTGGTTTTCTAGAATTAGCTGGTTATTACAGAAAATTTGTAAAAGATTTTTTGAAGAAGGTTGTTCCTTTAAGTAGGTTGACAAGGAAAGAAAATCATTTTGAATGGACAGGGGAATGTGAGCGAAGTTTCCAAACCTTAAAGGATTGCTTGATATCAACACCAGTATTAGCTTTGCCTTCTACGGGAGGAGGATATGAAGTCTATACTGATGCTTCTAGTATAGAACTAGGTGCTGTGTTAATGCAACAAAAGAAGGTAAATGCTTATGCCTCAAGATAATTAAAGAAACATGAAGAGAATTATCCTATACATGACTTGGAGTTAGCTGCTGTTGTGTTTGCTCTAAAAATTTGGAAACATTACTTGTATGGTGAACAATTTATAGTTTATTCTAATCATAAGAGTTTGAAATACTTATTTTCTCAGAAAGAATTAAATATGAGACAAAGGAGATGGTTGGAATATTTGAAGGATTTTGATTTTTCTATTTAGTATCATCTAGGCAAAGGTAATGTTGTGGTGGATGCCTTAAGCATACAATTATTAACAATGATGTCTACCATGATGATCAAGGAATGGGAGTTATTGGATGAACTTTCTCAATTGAATTTGGACTTGGATCACCAGGCAGAACATACCTTACTAGTTAATATGAAAATTCAATCAGTTATATCGGAAGAAATTAAAGAATATAAAGAAAAGGATCCAATGTTAGTTGATATTAAAGAACACTTGGAACAAAGGCATGTAGAAGATGGAAGATTGTTATTTCATGAAAGAACTTGTGTTCCTGATTATACACATATTATGCAGAAAATCTTGGAAGAAGCTCACAAGTCACACTATACTATACATCCTGAAGAAACAAAGATGTATCAAAATCTAAAGAAAAACTTTTGGTGGTCTAACATGAAATGAGAAATAGCTAGTTATGCATCTCGGTGTCTTACTTGTCAACAAGTTAAAGCTGAACATCAAAAACCAACTGGAAAACTGAAGTCACTAGAACTTCCAGAATGGAAATGGGAAAGTATAGGAATGGATTTTATTATGGGTTTACCAAGGACCAAAAGTGGATATGATGCCATCTGGGTAATTGTGGATCGATTGACCAAGTATGCACACTTTCTACCCATCAAAAATAAATGGTCAATCAATATGTTGGATGCATTATATGTTAAAGAAATTGTCAAACTACATGGAATACCAGCAACTATAGTATCAGATTGAGATGCAAGATTTACTTCTCATTTTTGGAAATGATTACAAGTAGCATTGGGAACCAAACTATTATTCAATACGACATTCAATCCCTAAACAGGTGGTCAAACTGAAAGGACTAATCAGGTGGTAGAGGATATGCTTCGAGCTTGTATATTAGATTTTGGAGGAAACTAAATGACCATCTAGCTTTGATTGAGTTTGCTTATAATAACAGTTACTAGTCAAGTATACAAATAGCACCTTTTGAAGCATTATATGGCAAAATTCCACATCTCCTATATGTTGGAATGAAATAGGTACAAATCAATTACTTGGTCCTGAAATAGTGTAGAATACCATAGAAAAAAATTCAAGTGATTAAGGAACGGTTGAGAACTGCTCAAAGTCGTCAAAAAAGCTATGCTGATCAACGAACATGTGATTTGGAATTTTAAGTGGGTGATCATGTGTTCTTGAAGGTGTCACCAACTCAAAAAATTAGGAGATTTGGAATGAAAAGCAAACTAAATCCAAGGTTTATTGGGCCATTTGAAATTCTGGAACGAGTTGCTGAGGTAGAATATAGGTTGGCATTGCCACCACAACTTGCTAGAATTCATGACGTCTTTCATGTATCATTGCTCAGGAAATATGTTTATGATCCTTCACATATTATTCAGTTTGATGATACAGAAGTACAAAAAGACTTGACTTATGAGGAGAAACCCATTAAGGTATGGACAGGAAAACACAAGAACTTCGAAGGAAGCATATTCCAATGGTTAAAATACAGTGGAACAAGTATAGGAATGAAGAAGTCACCTAGGAACAGGAAGATGTTATCAGAACCAAATATCCAGAATTAGTTACAGGTTAGTACCAACTGCATTTAAATTGACATATTAGTTAAATTTGGAAAACCAAAATTTCTTAGTAGGGGAGAAAATGTGACACCTCAAATTTTTATCAAATAAGAAGTTATAAGTTTAGCATATTTGCACAAGGAAATCATTCAAAGATTTATATTGTTCCATGTTGGTACCATTTTCAAACATATGTACACCGATAGGGTGTCATTGGATTTTGGTAATAAAATTTAAGTTTGAAATTATAAAGAAAATATGTTGATTCCAAAAATGTGAATATTGAGAATTTTTAAATGCACAATTAACGAGGTAAATCTAATTTATCTATTTTTAGGACAATTTGTATCTAATAAATGTTTATTTCATAAAATTAAATAAAAATTATTATAAGACTTACCACATTGTAATTAAACTAGGGTTGAAATTTCGTTTTGATCGAATGTCATTTAATTACTAAATTAATGTTCCAAAGAGACCTAAATAAATAACAATCTATTTACGTAAGTTAATTGTTCCTTCACCTAGAAGTAACTTACATCCAAGTGTGAACATGTGTAGGTAGTGGTAGGCACGTATAAGAGTGTACATATGCATTGGTATAAACATATGTGTGTGTGTGTATCAAAAGAAATGATAAAATAATAACAAGGAAAGAGATCAGCATTTCTGCATGTACATACATACGTGTAAGTGTGTGCTTGTTAGTGTAATAAGCATGAGTGTGTGAGGTGTTAAGAGAAAGTGGGTGCAATGATGAGAAAGTTACATGTGAGAGTGTGGAAGTGTTTAGCATGCATGTGCATGTATATATATATATATATATATATATATATATATATATATATATAGAAAGAGGTTGGTGATGGAAGCATTGGAAGAAGAAGAAACGCCAGGAAAGAAGGAGTTTCGCAAAAGGAGTAAAGGCTAGCTAGGTTCCGTTGAGAAGAAAGAAAAGAATGAAGTAAAGTACAAGGTAGGTATCTTCACATTACCTATAAGATAGTAATATTTCCCTTGATCCTTAATCAAGTTTATAAATCAAGAATTTCAATTAATATAGATTAGAAACAAATATTTTATCTGAAGTTTCACTTTAAAAGCTCACCATGTGATTCCTGAATCATTTATATATTTATGTAATTTCTCTTGGTACCATCGCAGATCTCAGTAATTTCTTATGAAATTAGAATTCATTATTATTTTCTCAAAGCTTGAAATTAATATCTGTAGCATGTTCTTTAATAGAGGACATGAGGTTAAATTCTATTAAGACCAATCTCTTTGATTAGTAAGTTCTGAAAAGCCAGAATAGTGTCAACACATACTCTTCAGAGAGTCAACACTTACCCTTTAGAGAGTCGACACTTATCCTTCAGAGAGTCGACACATACCCTTCAGAGAGCCGACACTTAGCCTAAAGAGAGTCGACACCCACCCTTCAGAGAGTCGACACATGACCTTCAGTGTGTCAACACATCCTTCAATGTGTCAACACACTCTTTCATCAGGTTGACACACCCTGCACTCAGGTTGACCTAACCCTTCAATTAGGTTTACACACCCTGTATTCAGGTTGCAGGACCCGGCCCTCTTGGGTCCTTGGCCCCATCCTCAGGGTCGTGGCAAACACCCTAGTCGTGACATGGTTGCACCAGGGGAGCCCGTCCCGACAGGCTTTTTGACGCGGCACACCTGGCCGTCGCGACATGGTCGCGACGGGTGTGGGCATCGCATTCTTGTCGCGGCGTCTGGTGGCATTGCAACTGCTTTTCTAACAGACTTGACTATTGTCCCATCTGTTAGAATGGTCTTGTCAGGTGTCAGGTGTGTACAACGTTGATGCGACCTGGTCAGCCGTCACATTCTGATTTCTCGATCTTTGAGGTTTGACCGCCTTTTTAGGGTCGCGCCTGGAGTGGCCGTCGCAACATGGTCGCAACGCCTAGGGGCATCGCGACATGGGTGTTGTCACGCCGGGCCGACCCATCGCGTCTTGGGGTCTGTCTCGAGGTGCTCGTGTTGAGGTGGTGTCGCCTCGTTTGTGCAGGGGACGTGCTCGTACTGCTTGGAGCGAGGAGGAGGTGGCCTTCCCACGTGAAGGCCCCAACGGGTCGGCTCTACTTGTGGAGGTAGGGACCCTTGATCCTCTTGCCCTAACATGCTCCCCTCCCCCTTGAGATCATGCTTTCCCCGTGGTTTGGGTTGTGGGAGTGTGAGATCCATGCTCGTAGTTGAGTGAGATTCTCCATCGAGCGTAGATTCTTGTAAATCCATGTTTGTGGGGTTTTGAGGGTAGTTTGCATGGTTTAATGGCTTTCCTATACGTTGAGCATGCTCCCCTCCCCCTGTGGTATGTTTGTACCATGTTTTGGGGTGGTCTCCGGGAGGACTGCACCAGAACCCCCCTCGGCTGAAGACGCGACCGCTATAGAGGTCGCGATGATGTTGCGACCAGCATGGCCTCCATGACATCATCGCGACACTTTTCGGCGTCGCAGCAGGGTCGCGACGGCTTGGGCCGCCGCGACAGTGTCACGATAGGGTAGGGCGTTGCGACAAGGTCGCGACGGCCCGATGCGTTGCGACTACAGTAGAGACAGGTTGAGGTCTTGCAAAGTTCCGTGTTTTTGTGGAGTCTTGGCCATTTCCGCTTCTTACTGTACCCGTGGCATCAGTGCTAGTTTCCTAGTACGGTCCTACACTAGTGGTTCGCCCGATGCTCGGCACTTGAGGGCTTGTCCCATGAGAGAGGTTGTAGGTTGTTACTGTTGCCTGGGACCCCCGTCCTCGTGCGCCTGTTGAGGGAGTACTCCGGGCGGCAGGCATGTTCGAGTCACAGACTCTGGAGCGGAGGGGAAAATGGTGGTTAGGACAGCGACGTTGAGTCATTTGTAGAGCTCTCGTGATTGGTCTGGGATGCCGAGGTCGTTTGGAGTCCTTCCTGGCGCAGGCCAGTCAGTCCTTCTTCTCACTACCTCGCTCTTTGTGGCCCCGGAACCACCTAGAGAGGCCAGACGTGGGACCATAGTCCGACCAGACTATGGCGGTTACTGTTGTGTACTTTGTGTCCTGCCTCCTCTGACGAGATGTGGAGGTTTGGACATGGGTTGAGGATAAGACGTCAGTAGACGCACCTGACCAGTTGACTAGTGGTAGTACTTTTCGTAGCTAGTGTTCGTTGTCCAGGCGGGGTTTTCCCCTGTCTATGTTGCTTGCTGTGTAGTGGTCACGACGAGCAGTCGTACGGAGTTTCCGACCGTGTTGTACTTCTGTACCGTCGCTAGTAGTAGCTTGCTTCCGCACTTCCGTTTGTAGGTAGAAGATAAACTGCTGTTATTTAATTAAGTACATAGTTTTGACTACCTGTTAGAGCCAGTAGGAGATTGGTAGTCCCTACTGAGCTTCTGTTGTGAAGCTCATCCCTTTCTTTCCCAGGTGAGACTTCTCAGCAGCGGCAGGGCACGCACCGGGCAGAGGAGATGGGAGGTAGTCGTGATCCCCGTAGCTAGCAGTGGTTCCCCCCCTCTCAGTGTACGTCACCATCGGGGTATGCCCCTAAGGGACTTATTATCCTCTGCCTTTACATGTACTAGTTGTGTGTGTTGGGACTGTACTTAGAGCGGTACACATCACTCTCGCTCTTCTTTCTATTTCCGCGTGTGCACTTCTAGTTTAGCAGTTGACGTTTACTTCCATTACATATCTTGTTAGGTTTATATTATAGCCCTTCCGGGTCTCCGGATCCGTGGGCGGCGACCGTGAAAATCGGGTCCTCAACGTGGGCCGAGGGTCGAGTTCTCGGGGTCATTACACAGGTCAACCTAACCCTTGTTTCCAGTGACTCAGGTTGACACACTTAGTAACTCAGGTTTACACACTCAGTGTTTCAGGTCGACGTACCATGTTAATCAGAGTTTTTTCTTGAAATAACTTTTACATGAATTATGGTATCTTAAATTTCAGCTTTACATGAAAGAATAATTAAGTTACTCAATCTTCTAAAAGTGATTTATAAAGTATTCATGGATCAACTCTTACATGTTAGCTTGTCTCATATTTCTTGAAAATTCACTTGCAATGTCTAGAACTTGGGATCTTTAGATCTCTCGTGGATTTTCAATGCTGGAATGAGCCAATTAAAGGGCCCTGACCTGGTCCTGGGAAGAGCACCCAAAAGTACCTTTGCCCATGGGAGTGTGAATGGTCTGGTGTAGCATTGCACCTAAAGGACATGTTAAATTTACTAGACATCTGGTTTCAGATAGTGTACATGTGAGTACTTGATGCTCAATATCTAGTTGTTCGAATACATGAAAAATTCTCACTTCTTGAGAACTTACCCTTATAAACTTGTTTTACTTGACTCATCTTGTTTCTAATTTTATCCTTTACTTAATAGTACATGCCTAACATCCTTAAAGTAACATTCTTGCAACACATGATTCAAGGTGTTCTATTTAAGCTTGATATACTCTCTCATTACGATGTCAATTTTTAGTATACTTATTCATCAAGTTTATGTACCACTGTTTTAATGTCTTAATCACTTAAACCATGGGCAGTGTGAATTTACCTACTGGGCAATTAGCTCATAATGTGATTACAACACTTTTTCCAAGTTCTAGTGAGACTGATAAGAAAGAGGGCGAGCAAGGGACTAAGGAATAGACCAGAAGAACCACTTTTATTCTTTTCTTTTTGTCTCTTATTGTACAGTTACTTGGTACCGACCAAGTAAAGAACTATGACTGTGTGATATAAGGCTATTATATGTAAAAATAATGTCATGTTTTCCTTCTACCTGCATGTTGTTACACTTAATTGAATGACATCTGTGTGCACTCGGGTTTTCCACTGCACTCGGAGCGTCACATGGAAAAAAAAGTACAATATCCTTCACCTTGTTAAGGGGAAAATGAAGATAATAGAAGTTCATTTAGACATAAGTTTAAACGTTTTATCAAACAATCTGAGAATGCAACATCTTACCACTTTAGATATTAGACATCTATTAAGTTTTATCAAATGAATCCTTGGTAAGGTCACTAAGGATAGCAAAAATGTCAAATTTTAAGGTTTTTATCCCTTTCCTTATCAAAGAAGGTTTGTCTTATTCCCCCAAACATGGAAGGCAAAAACAATCCATAAATTAATTCTTATCCCCCTTGCTTTTCCATGTTTTTACCAAATGCAAAATAAACATCAAAATGGATTATCCCCGTGCATTGATCATTTAACACATAGGAATAAATAAACTCTGGTTGAGTTATCTTTGTTCGTCACCCTTCCTATCCAAAATATCAAATATGCATTAATTAAGAGCAAAACGATTGCCATCTAATAAAAACAAAACATTTAAATAGCACCTACCCAAAACATTATGTGGCATCTTATAGATATTCTATTTCTTCCATGTACACCATATCAATCTTTTTTTTTTGACATAAAGAGAGATGTTGCCATTAATATAAAAGTAGGGATGTAGTACAACACAACATGGTGGAAGTGTAAGTGAATGCAGAGCGATCCCTGTGGACTCTCGCATTTCTGATCATGGAGTCGCTATTGTGTCCCGGTGCTCTTGTTGTATTGCCCCTTCCTCTGAAGGCTTGAATCACTTATTTATTTCCAGTGACCTTACGTCTAAGCTTTGGCAGTGGGCTACTTCTTCTCTTAATAATCATTCGAGTTATCAAGGTAATATCACAAGCCGGCTTTGGCATATTATGTGCCAGTGTAATCCTAATACTCCCCAAGGTTTTACCTTCAAGCTTATTAGGTGGATCCCGCCTATCAAGGGACTGGTCCTAAATGTTGATGGCAGCAGTAAGGGGAATCCAGGGACTTGTGGGGGAGGCGGCTGTGTAAAGGATAGTGACGGTAACTTGTTGCTAGCTTTTGCCCACTTCTATGGGCATGGTTCCAGCATGGTTGCGGAGACCCGCTCCCTGTGTGATGGTATCCGTTTGGCTCTTGAATATGGCTTTCATCTGTCTAAAGTCAGATCTGATTCTGCTACTTTAGTCGCTTCTTTTAGTAGCTGCAAAGTGCCTTCCTGGGAATTCATGCGTTGGTGGCGGGAAGCACTATCCTCTCTTCATGACAATAATATCAACATTCACCATACCTATAGGCAAGCGAACCAGCTGGCAGATGCGTTGGCAAACTTTGGTTGCACATCTAACTCAAATGTACTTTATTTTTTTAGCTAGTTCATTACCTCGGTCTTGTAAAGGTCCTCTTACTCTGGACCGGTCAGGGGTTCCATCTCTCAGGATTGCTTACTAGGGGCTTGTCCCCATGCTTATGTATGCTGATTTTGTTTTTCATAATAATCCAGGCCCAGGTGATCGCACTGGTGGGGTGGTTTCACTCTTTTCTCGGGAGTAGGGTGCACCCTCCTAGTCGCTGACCCTGAGGACCTCTTCATTGAAAAAAAAGGACAGCAGAGCAAGGAGTAGCTGGGAAAGGTGCACATCACATCAAGCGAAGGGTAGTGCACAGACTGCCAAGTACAGAGAAAAGTCCAACACATGAATAAAAGAAGCCTCAAAAGGTACAAGAGAGTGAGCATTGTGCTTCCACAAGTCGGAGATCTCTTGAAACGTCGGCAAAAGCTTACAACGGTAGTCATGGACTCCGGCAGAAAGAAGCTTATCCTCCAGGGATTTGTACTTCAACTTAACTAAAGACCCATATGTTGAAAATGTTGAGAAAGACTTGGCAAAATCGATCGTCGGACCGAGCGCCGGAGGGGATTGCCAGAGATAGCCATCAACACCAACGAGAAGAAGCTTGCCATCTGAAAACTTGGTCGAAGGTAAGCACGACTCACATCGCATAACAATAGCCAAGCACTTGCGATTCCAAATGCTCTTGAGACAAAGCCAATGACATCGAAGAAGGTGAACAATCTAACAAAGATAAAGCACATACAACCATTCTTTGAGAGGTGTTGGTGAAGCCATAGATCAGATATATATATGGAGATAGCACAGTTATAGAAACGAAATAGAGAAAATATTTCTGACAACAAAAGTACCTATGACATCTTTGTTTCAGCTCTCCCCAAGTGGCAGGAGGGGGACATGGGAACAATAAAACTATTTTATTGCAGAGAAATGTTTATTACAAGATATATCTTGTAATAAAGCCAATATAAATTGCAAGAAAATAAATCTATTTATTTAGAAAAGAGAGATATTCTATTTATTAGCACCCTCTCAACTAGTAAAATTATTTTTCTATAATCCACGTTAATATATGTATATTTTCTTTTATTGAAATATGATTGGAGGCTAACGAAGAGGAAGGACTACTGCCATGTCATAGATATGCAAGAATATATCTACACAGGAAATAAGTAAGAAGGGTTTTCTTTAAAAATAATATTATTTAAAAAAATAGTCAAATAACAACCTAAAATTGGCAAAGTAGTACACTTTCGACCACGACCGTTCCAAAAACAATATAACATATTGAAATCGATCTTGGGATGGTTGCGCGCCGGCCGATATGCCTAAAAGTGAGGCAAATCGGTCCTTATGGAGACTGATTTCTATTGCATTAAAAAAAATTGTACAAGACCGATTTCCTTTTAACTTTTTTCTTTTAATCCTTCTCTCTCTCACTCCCCCTCTCTCTTCTTCAAAGCCTCTCTCCTCTTCTTAATTAATTTTTTTCCTCTTCTTAAATAATCTATAAACACCATAAACTCAATTAGTCTTCTAATTTAGTTTCAAGAGAATGCAAAAGAACATAAAAATGTGACAATTATGTAATAAAAATATATTCAGGTGTTTAACTTATACATAAAAGTCTTACATCGGGTTGTACATGGGTCGGTTCCTGTGGGCACCCAAAAAAATCAGCTGGCCTTGCATCGGCCCAGCACAGTCCCATTTAAGAGAGAAGATCCCCCCCCCCCCCCCAAAAGTCCATTAAAAGAAGCACCTAAAGGCCCATCACAAAAGGCCCAAACACCCCATGCAAGGGGGTGAGCATAGGCAAATACAACACCTCCCCACTACAAGGGAAAAGCTGATGTTGCAGCAGAGGTGAAGGGGCGGCTGGGCTCCTCCTCTCTCACGCATCCCTTTTGGATGGGGACGGGAGCAAAGAAAAAGGGAAGAGCTGGGAACATTCCTCTGATTCCTCTTCCTGGTACTATCTGCCTGGTTACGTGAGGAAAAGAGAGCAGAGAAAGGGAAGCGGTTGGGAACATTCCTCTTGGGGCTAGTTCTCTCTCCTTGCTCCCACTTTGGCTGGTTACGCAGAAGAGCAGAAGAGGCCTCTTTCTCTTCTTCCTGGAGGCTCGTTGCTAAGAAGAGGGAGGAGCTGCTTTGGCTGCTTACGGAAGAGGAGCAGAGCAAGGTTGTGAGGCTGCTTCCCTTCTCCCTAAAGCTTGAGGCAAAGAAGAGGGAGGGCTGCTGAAGCTTGAGAAAGAGAAGAGAGAGCTTAAGAGAAGAAGAAAAGGAGGAAGAAAAGGTCCTCCCCAACTAACCTTCACCTGCGTTTTCCAAAAAAAAAAGAAGCAAGAGAGGGAAAAGAAGAGGGTGAATAGGAAGGACAAGAGGAGTGAGGGGGACTGCTGCGGCAGTCCCCACTTCTTTGTTTTCTTTGTTTTCCTCTTCTTTTATGTAATCTTCTCCCCCTCGAATAGTAAAAAGAATCCTTGTCTTCCATCTTCTCGTTGCATGACATCAGTTTTGATGAGCATTGAACGCGCAGCATTGTTGACTGTGTATTTTCGTTGTCCAGAGTTCCTCGCACAAGTCAATATGCGCACTTCCTCTAAATTGTCTCACAAACATAAAATAGCACAAATGAACTAGTAAAGTGGTGAGAACAGGTCATATCCACGGAGAGGCTGAATAAATCTTGAATTAAACTACTTTAACTTGAAATCTCTATCGACAATGCATTAAAAGTGAATATGTAAACCAAACCAACCAAATCACTCACAATCTTGACAGATCAAAGATAACGAAGGAACGAGTGGGATTGAAATTAAAAAGGAAATTGGTATCACTATACCCTCTCAATTGAGGGATCAAACCGATAGGCAGAAAGAAATGTAAATTGCAACTTCAACAGTTCAACTCATGATCTCCGCTCAGCAAAGAGAAAATCCCAGAAAGTGAAATAGCTAAGCTCCTCTCAACACAAGAACAACCGAAGAGATGGAAAATCCACACAAAAAATATGCAGCACACCCCTCAAATCTCTCACAGCTCAACTATTAACCAAGAAGAGAAAAGATGAACAAATG
Organism: Colocasia esculenta; assembly: GCA_014218235.1. Taxonomy (NCBI): domain Eukaryota; kingdom Viridiplantae; phylum Streptophyta; class Magnoliopsida; order Alismatales; family Araceae; genus Colocasia; species Colocasia esculenta. Next base: position 45,436,083 of record CM024763.1, on the reverse strand, counting down.
TATTGGATCGAACCATGTAAACAAAGAAAAAATGAACAAATCACACAGGGAAATGGAAATCCCTCCCAGATGCTTGTAATGCGCAGAAGAAATGTAAGAAGCAAATTCCAACAGATTGATCTAACTAAACATAACAGAAATGGAAATAGATTGCCTCTGACAGCAGCCGAAATCCTTCAAATGCTGAGAACCTCCCGGATGCCAAACAGAACACAGAACAAGAGAATACTGGATCGAACTAAAACTTAAAAGAAATGGTAGAAACGCCAATGGATCCTCCAAAACAGCCCTCAATTTCTCTCGGATGAACAGAAGTAATCAAATAATACTGGATCTATTTCTCCTAAACACCGATGAAATGAAATTAGAAGAACTGAAACAGAAATACCACTGAATCAAACTAGCAGAGAAATGGAACAAAAATTTCATTTGCTCTCCGGAAGCCACAGCAGAGAAGCAACAAATTCCCCCAGGAATAGCAGAAGCCGTCACCCTCCCCTGCTATGCTGAAAGGAAACTACAGGAATAAACTGGCAAAAACAAAAGGAATCCCAAGAACTCCGAAGAACAGGAAGAAGCTTAAGAAATCCAAAATGGCGAACTAACCAACACTCCCATGCTCTGCTAAAAGAAGAATTATAGAAGAAAAATGTTGGAAGAAAAATTCCTAAAACATATCTACTGGCGAAGCCCAAGAACTGTGGAAGAACAGGAAAAAAAATTAAAACTCCCTAAACATCTCACTGCTTTGCGAAAAAGGAAAAATACAGGAAAGAAAACTAAAAAAATTTCCTACCCAATTCTAACCAGCGAGCCCCCCTGTGAGGACCTTTGGGGTCCCTTTATATAGGCTTCCGGGTCTTGGGGCGCCTCTGCTTCCTCCAATTCGCTTCCATCGTCTTCTTCCCGCCTCCAACACGGCCAGCTCCAACTCAGCAGGGCGCCTTCACACGGGGATCTGGCCAGCACACACGCCTCCATCAGCGCACAGATCTGCATCGCACTCCAAATTAGCATCAGCTGCACGCCATCGCATCAGGTCCAGGACCCATCCACCTGGGCAGATCCGCCACAGCACCTGGCCGCTCACACACCAGATCTGACCTCCATCTGCACAACAACGGCCCGCATACACAGCTCCCTACAAACTGCCTTCGTCCAGCCCTTCAAACCTCACCCACATGCTTACCTAATCCACTTCAGCCCAGCACTCCCCTGCTAGCTCTGCTTAAATCACCATCGCACCAAGCTGCGCAGTGCCATCCGCCACCTCAGCACACCCTGCCGCTTCAGCATCACACACCAGGCTTCACACCCAAACCGCCATGCCCAGCAGGATGCCGCCTTCAACTGCTTCCAGTAGACCCAGCCCACACCATGCCCAGGCTCCATCGCGCCTGGGCGCCAGCCCAGGCTGCTTCGCACGGGAGCCCCAGCTTCAGCAGACCCGTCGCTGGCCGCCCAGCAGAGCTCCTCTGCCGCGCCTTCACACGGCCCAGCAGATCTGGGTCTGGCCTTTGCACCAGCACTATCTGAGCAGCTCACATCTGCTATCCTGCTCGCATCAGAGCTCCACAGCAGCAAATCGCCAGAAGCCCCAAATCCTCATGCCCCAGCCTTGATTCTAGCAGGTTCTACACCGCCTCCACCTGTTAGGAAGAAACGACCATTTAAACAAATGTGTGTGGCCCATTTAGGTTAGATGAGAGGTAAACATTTTTATTGATTTATAGGATTAGGTGGGTTAAAAAAAGTTTATTAAAATCTTATTTATTTATTTACAAATTTAAACTGAAAAAATATTTACAAAAGAAATACTATTGTAATGGTATCTATTTACAAAATGACTTTTATTTTTCAAAGTGAATCTAATTAGTCATTGAATGAAAAATCTAACCATGTATATTCTAACCTAATATGTTCAAAAACTTATTCATGGATGAAATGAAAATTAAAATCAAACTGCACACTATTTGCAGACAAAAGATGTCTAACATTCATAAATGTATGAAATTTAACACGAAAAATTGAGTAGTTATCAAGCATATCGGTGTGTAGAAGTGGTTTGAATACCCTTTTATCCCCTTGTTTATTCATGTTTACATAAGACCGAAGTCTATTTATATGCATGAGATGTGATGTGTCCCCCTCCATGTCTTCTCTTTGTTTTCTTCTTGTATGAATCCTCATTGTCCTACTCCATCTGGGATAGTAAGGGAAGCTGTTGGGTATCCCCTTTGCCCCTCAAGGGCACCCAATGGGGAACCACCCACAACCATGCCTACGTTTTATGAATAGTCCTCTTCTTTCGATGTGTTTTCCTTTAGACTTTGCACACTCATTATGGAGGTTGAGCACCCAATATAGGGAGGTCATGTAGAGCCATATATGTACCTCCATTACTGGGTTTAGGAGTAGTCAAAGCACTGTCAAAATCCCCCCATCGCTTCCCATGTTTCACTGTCCCAAACTGTGCCGAATCAATGCTCCATGAGACTTTGAACATCAAGGGTCAGGTAATCAATACTTGGGCTCTATTTGAGTTCATGGAAGGTGTCTATGCATGTTAAATGGTCTGTGTTCCCGATTGGACGCTCAAATCATTCCTGGATTTTGAGAATCGCATCCCAGAAGGGCTGCCGAATCATTGTTTCCTATGGCTTTGAACATGAAGGGTTGGATAAACAATATCCAGGCCCGGTTCAAGCCTATAAATGGGTTCCTTGCATGTTAAATAGTCTGTCATCCGGATTGGATGCTCAAATGATTCTTGGATTTTGATAGAACCGCGTCCCTAAAGGGCTGCCGAATCACTATCTTGTGTAGCTTTGAACATGAAGGGTTGGATAATCCATATCCATGCCCAATTCAAGCTTACAGATGGTGTTCATACATGCTGTGGGATCTGCCATCCCGACTCTCAGTTCTGATTCCTTGTGGATTTCGAGAACTGTGCATAAATAGGGCTGTATAATCAATGAGATTTAACATTCTAGACCAAAGGGCCAGATAACCTAATTCCCATGCCCCGTCTGGAATTGAACAAGACCCTTTCATGGTTTGGATGCTATTCCTCTCCGACCCGGCATTCGGATACTCTGTTTACCTCGTGTTTTGTGCACGACAAGGGCTGCATAATCATTCTGGCCTGTGAGCTGCCTACTGATTCGGAAGGGTACCCTATAGAATGAATGATTAAGAGCTAAGTGATTCGGAAAGGTCCCTTGCCGAATCATTTGAACAGAACTCTTGCCGAATCACTTGTGCAGAATCATCAGCCTTGTAGATTCACCTGTAAATGAGAAATCCATGAGATTCCATACTGGATAATGTAATATCTAGGCCCGGTTAAATGGACTCACACATTGTTCAATAGCTAATCGGGTTCCCTTTTGGTCTCGGTACCAACCGGTCTCCCGTTAGGTATGCCTTGGGGATAACCGGCACCGTGTACCATTCGGTGATGTCATCTTTTGACATACACCTTACTTCCGGTTCCCTCTCCATTGTGGTGGGCGGTTACCATGTTTTTCCCCATCATCCAATATGAGGGTAAATGCTACCGGATTTTCGTTTGAATATTCAAATCGGTTGGCTCTCTCTTTTTTTTAATTGTTTAAGTGAATCTGCAGCCTCTTTAATAGTATCTTTATAGAATCAATCTGTCCTGCAGAATGGGCTTGGTTGTCAATTCACCCCCGCAGAATCACCCATGCAGAATGGTCCCTGCCGAATCGCCCCTGCAGAATGGGTCTGGCTGCCGAATCGCCCCTGTCGATTCGCCCCTGCAGAATGGGTCTGGCTGCCGATTCGCCCTTGCTGAATTGCCCCCGCAGAATGGTTTTAGCTGCCGAATCATTTTGTCTGCCGAATCAAATGGGTTGTGCATGATGACGTTTGAGCATATAATGATCAAATGAGATTGAACCACGAAAAGAACCATGACAATCGCAAGCATGTCAAAGCTATTGCATTACTAAATGGAGAATTGTGTAATAAATAAAAGATCAAATGAATAAGTGAATGAATTGACCTTAAGAGACAAAAAAAGCACACACATCTAACTCTCTTGCAACTTCAACTGCACATTTTGTGGTTTCATCTTACGCCTTTTATCAGATGTCCCGTTTTAGGCCACGAGACTTTCTATTCTGGCGATTAATCAAGGGTTTTCTCTTTCTAAAAGAGATGTAATTAACGTCGTTGCGCTTAAGCAACGGAGGGATCTTGGTCCCGACCCGATCTTCACTTTCATTTGACGAAGTCAAATGGTGCGCACAATAGACCTAAAGCCCTTCGACTCTCAGAGGCAGAACACTTGTTGCCACTTCGATGGCTGACACGCATGCGCTATCTAAATTGCCGATTCATCTCACGTCACCATTTCTCTAGCAACATCTGACGAGACTTGGATTAGCAATACGCATCCATGAGAACATGAGAAGCATGATAAAAAAAAACTTTAAAAATATTTTAAAGATTTTTAAAAAATCCATTTCCACAGCGTGGCACGCCCGATGGGACCAAACTTCCCTTCATCTTTTCGTCAGAATAGAAAGCCTTGTGGCCTTTATACCCCATACTGACTGCTGGTTTAAACTAACTTACAGGTGACTAACAGACCTATGGCTGAAGTGCGTTTTGGACCGCAAGTCATTCGGGACCACGCCCCGGTATGGCTATCTTGTCGTGCTGACTCGGTTTGGAGATTTTCCTCTGGTAGTCGAATTCCCCAACTTCTTGGGGGTGGCCATCGTCCAAGTGCTATACATCAACATTGATGGGATAACTGAAGAGGCACCAAAGACAATCAGCTGCCAAGTCCATCATATGGACCATGGCAATGGAAGAAGTGACAAAGGACCTAGGGGGCATCAAGCTAGTGCTGGGAAGGTCAAGGGACCCATGGGGCATCAAGCCAATGCTGGGAAGGCCAAGGAACCCAGGGGGCATCAAGCTATTGCTAGGAAGGCTACAACAACTACTCCAAGCAAGCCACGTGTCTCTGGCTCTGGAAAGAGCATGCTAGTCGGCAACATTAGAATCCATCTGCAGAGCAGCCGTGCTGTAATGGAACCAAATCAAGTGGTTCCAACTGTGCCAACAAGAAATTCTTTCCAAGCATTAGAGCGAAATAAAGAGATGTATAACACCTTCAAAAGCAAATTGGCCCCAAAGTCAGTCAAATTTAAGCAAATTTGGGTGCCCAAGAAATCCCAAGCCCTTCAACCTATAAAGCAACAATATGACAAAGACAATGAAACAAATATAAAGAGCAAAATAGAGGTTGATCAGCTAGCTCCAGCACCTCCCGTGCCAGTGTTCAAATCTTATGCACGGCAAGGGACTATTTTCTGCTATACTGCATACCATAACAAGGCAGCTAATTTGGAGCGTCTAGCTCACATACCCCTGCTGCAGAGGAGGGGTCCAATATTTGTCCCTCCATTTATACAAGCAGCTAATGAGGATAACTTGACTGTGTTCAGTCATTTCTATGATCTGGAAAAACCTTCCCTTGAAGCGGCCCAGGGTGGTCTATCATGTTGTGAAGATAGAAATGAAAATGAGAAAGAAAAGGAAGAGGAAAAGAAAGCGACAAAGGAAAATAATATGAGAAGGGAAATAGAAAAGAAAAATTGAAAGAAAATGAGAAAATGCAAAGAAAAGAAAGAGCAAAAATAGTTGAAAAGAGAAAAGAAAAAGAAAGAGAAAGAGGAAATTGAAGTGAGCCACTGGCTCAGGAAAATGGTGCATTGCGCATTCTCCCCTGTTATATGGCTAGCATGTCTAGCCGGTGTGGGGTTCTCTCTGAAGAAGAAGGGGCACCACCCAAATTCACTGAAGAGCCAGATTCTCTTGCCAGAAGGAGAAAGACTAGCAGCAACACTCTAGTACTCACAGGAGCGACTGCAACGTCAAAAGAAGATAGCAAGTGGCCACCTATTTCCCTTATAGGGGCCTCAACCCAGGCAACAACTGATGTAACTAGTATGCCTACATGTGATCCTGATGTGATAATACTGCTACAAAAATATCAACGGGAAATAGAGATGTTGCGAAAGCATATTGAAGAAAGAGGTACACACACCTCTGCACCAAAAGAAGTCTGAGAACAATGACTCATCCAGGTCGCACTGGGGGCACCCCGCTCCTCCATTCATGTCAAATGATTCCAGAGTAGTTAGGGGCATGTCCAACAACATGCCAAGGTTTCTTCGGGAGGTCACAAGCAAAAAGACCAACCATACAGTCGGCCCATCTCCAGCCGAATCTTGCAGATCCAACATTAATATGTGGCTTGATGGAGCTGGCAGAAAAGGGCAACAACCCTGCTACCGTACCTAATGCTCACCAGACTCCATACTCTACACGTCATGATACGCATTGCGTCGATGCGATGGGAAGCTTGACTCTTGATGCGCCATGCTGGCCAAAGTTTCCTGGGTCCTCATCGATTGCATATACATGTTCAGATTCCCCCACCATATCTAGGATAGACTAGCCGGATAGGTGGTCGATGTCCAAAGCAGACCTCTATATGGTTGAGGAGGAAGTCCCAATAGCAAAATTCTTTGCCATTACCCAAGAGCATGATGAATCAGCGCATAATTATATTCAAAGGTGGAGGAACCTTACTAGAAGGTACAAACTGTTGGGGATCGGATAGGTGACTTTGGTAAACGAACTAAGAAATTGTGTGTATGGCAGCGGAATTAAAATGAGTAAATCACACAATTCAATTAGATCCAACTGTGGTGTGTGAGTATAGTGAATAAGAACAGCAAACCACACATCAAACCACAGTGCACTGAAGATTTTAAGGTGGTTCGGAGAACACAACTTGTGTCTCCTACGTCCACCTCCTCACAACGGAGGAACCACTAACACAAGTGCAGTACAAACTAGAGCACGATGACTCTAACCTCTTTGAGTTCAACAACTCAAAGAAACCCAGGAGATAGGCACGACAACCTACTCCACAGACCACTTGTGAATTCAGTAAATTCACAAGCCCTTGAGCACCACGGCTCAAGCACCAGAGCACCACGGCTCTAACCCAAAACACTAGGGCTCCAAAACAGAGTACAACGTACTCAACCCTCTAGACCACAATGGATCCAAGTTCTGCTAGACCAAGCACACTTAGAGAATAGATCCTCTAGCACGATCTATCTCAATACAAAGAAAATGGTAGAGACAAATAGAATTGGGAGATCTATGTCGAACACATACACAGATTCCCAGAGAATTCAAGACTCTGACCAATTACAGACTCGGCTGGATCTCCCTCTTGATCAGCACTGCTGCAATCACGAGCTCCTCCTCTTCTTCTCCTTCTTCTTCTCCTTCTTCTTCTCCTTCTTCTTCCCTTTACGGCGCTGCTCTGCTCCTCTGGATGCAGATGCCCTTTTCCCGCTCAAATCTCCTTTTTCCAGAATGGTCTTGGCTTGCTCTTTCGTGGATGCTTTGGAGTGCCAAGGACATTGGTATTTATAACCCCACATGTCCATAAAAGGCCTTAGGGTACATGGGCACAAAAACCTAGGTAGATCCCCTTGAACCCCAAGCAGCCACGTGTCCAGATGATTTCAGAAATTGAGATTTAGCCGGAGTGTGTCGACACTACTTCAGAGTTTGTCGACACACTGTCCCAAACTGGCATAATTGGTTCTCTGGGAAGAGTCACTAGTGTCGACACTACTTCAGGCAGTGTCGACACACTGTCCAGAACTGCCAACAGGTCTTCTGGGAACTAGATCTAGTGTCGACACTGCCTGGGATTGTGTCGACACACTGTCCAGACCTGATGACTAGGTTCACTGGGAACTAGGACTAGTGTCGACACTACTTGATCCTGTGTCGACACCACTTGACCTTTTCTTCATCATTTTGCCTTAGTGTTTAAAACACTGTGTCGACACCAGTAGAGGTGTGTCGACACTACCATGACAAAATCTGTATACACCTGCAAAATTAACACATAAATCATTAGTACAAGATATTATCATTAAAATATGAGATATTAAACATCAAGAACATATATCATCAAAATCACAATGTGTCATCATCAAAATCAAAGTATGAGTGATGTTCATTAGTTTTCATTAAAATACAACTTTAGAAAATTCTAAAACACACTCAACCCAACAATCTCCCTATTTTTGATGATGACAAAACATATGCACAATCTCCCTTGACTGCAACAACTCCCCTTGACCATATGCACCCTTTGAACTTTCTCCCCCTAGACCTAGAGACCTTTCTCCCCCTAGATACCTTTCTCCCCCTTTAAAGAACTTTCTCCCCTTAGAGACCTTTCTCCCCCTTTTTGACAGCATCAAAAAGATAGATAAGAGAGAGAAACAAGGATTGTAGGAGATCAAGAAATGAAATGAAGGAAATGAATAATCAGAAATGATCAAAATAAGTGAGGCAAAGTGATATTGACATATGAGAGAAATTATTGTGTTTTTGTATTGTGCAATAAAGTTTAATCACAAAGACACACTCAACACAAAGTATATCAAAGTTTAATGATCTGAATGTGGTTAAAATAATGATGCAAATGTGAAATAAAGTGACCTATATGAGTGAGAAAAAATATTTAACAAGGATGTTAGGAGCTTTAAGTTTAACACAATGTAAAATAATTGGTCTAAACTCAGTAAACATAAACTTTATTAAGGTCTTAAGCTTTTTCATCCTGTCAATTTGATTGTCTTTCATTTGCAACTGGGAAAGAATACAAGAATAAATTAGTTAAATCTCAATTTTCAGTGCAAGAGATCACATTGATTAGATGCAAGATCTTCTGATTACTCAGTGGTTTAACTTTCATTATCTTATACAGAGTTGAAAACTTTTATTTCCACTTTTTAACGCGAAACAAATCACTTTTTAGGTGAAATGGCCCGGTTACTCAGTGGTTCAATAATTTGCATTGCTCTGTTTGTATCTTTCCAGATTGATCATTTTTCTTTTGATGTTTTGCAGAATATGTTTGCTTTGACCAGAAAAGACATGACTACGAATTTAAAGAAATTATTCTTAACATGTGGTAAAATTGAAGCTAAAACATGCACATGTTGAATAGTAAAGCCACTCATGTGCCTACAAGTGTTTTGCAGATCATTTTAAAAATATTCAGTATTAAGATTGCTTAACCTTGAAATGATAATGAATTTTTGAAATTAAACTAATTGCACAAAGAGTTTAGGTTCAATGTCTTAATTCTCTCATAAGAAAATAGCACAAAGACTCAAAAATTATGATGATTGAGGCTCAGAATATACAACAAATGTCAAGTGAAATGATTGAAGAATAGACAATAACTCCCCCTTAACAAATACTCCCCCTCAACAATTACATAAAGGAATCTTGATACTTGGCGGAGACATATACTCACGCATAGTGAAAGTGTCCAGACAAGCTTAACTTGCCTTTCTTCAAATCACTATTTGATATACCAAGAATTCCAATGCACTAAGAAGTAGGAATTATTTGCAAGAGAGACTGGCTTTTATTTGTACAAAGAGATGAGATGAAGATATCAGACATGTGAAAACTTGCATAAACCAAGTTCCCTTCTAAGAGAAGTGAATCTAGGTTCTACAAGAGGCTTAGTGAAAATGTCTGCAATTTATTTTTCTGTGTCAATGAAGTGGAGTTCAAAAGAATTCTTTGAAACTTCATCTCGAAGGAAATGATGCCAAATATCAATGTGTTTTGTGCGGGAATGCTGAATAGGATTTTTGGACAGATTGATAGCACTTGTGTTGTCACAAAGAATGGGAATGCAACCTAATGTGTGATTATAATCTAGAAGTTGATGTTTGACCCAAAGGACTTGGGTACCACAGCTACCAGCAGTAACATACTCAGCTTCTGCAGTTGAAAGAGCTACAGAATGTTGCTTTTTGGAAGCCCAAGAAATAAGACACCCTCCAAGATATAAACACAACCCACTAGTGCTTTTTCTATCAAGTTTGCACCCGACATAATCAGCATCACTATATGCAATTAAGTCCAATTTACACCCAGCAGGATATCAAAGACCCAAATCACATGAAGAAAGAAGATATTTGTAAATCCTTTTAACAGCAGACATGTGACTGTCTTTAGGATTAGCTTGAAATTTGGCGCACATGCAGACACTGAATTGAATATCTGGCCTAGAGGTAGTTAAATAGAGAAGAGATTCAATCATACCTCTGTAAAGTTTAGCATTAACAGTCTTACCAGAAGCATCACTCTCAAGTTTTACACTTGTGGCCATTGGTGTGTTGGATGGCTTGATATTCTGGAAGTCAAACCTCTTGAGTAACTCCTTGACATATTTTGTTTGACTCAGAAAAATTCCTTCAGCAGTTTGATGTACTTGCAGACCTAAAAAGAATGTAAGTTTACCCATTAGACTCATTTCAAATTCAGATTGCATAAGATGGGCAAATTTATTGCACAAATTATTATCTGTGGAGCCAAAAATGATATCATCAACATAAACTTGAACAGCAATAAAATGATTTTTTGCAGTTTTTGTAAACAGAGTTTGATCAATTTTTCCTCTTATGTAACCTTTATTCACAAGAAAGGAGCTCAACTGGTCATACCAAGCTCTTGGAGCTTGCTTAAGACTATATAGAGCCTTATTGAGTTTAAAAACATGATTGAGAAATTTTTCATTTTCAAAACCAGGGGGTTGTTTGACAAAGACATTTTCTTTTATGTAGCCATTCAAGAAAGCACTCTTGACATCCATTTGAAAGACTTTGAATTTCAAAGAAGCAGCAAATGCAAGGAATATTCGAACAGCTTCAAGTCTTGCTACAGGGGCATAAGATTCTTCAAAATCAATACCAAGTTCTTGGTTATACCCTTGAGCAACAAGTCTAGCTTTATTTCTAACAATTTGACCAGATTCATTCAATTTATTTTGAAAAATTCATCTAGTTCCAATAACAGAAGTTAAGTTCTAAGGTTTTGGTACTAAATCTCAAACTTGATTTCTTTCAAATTGATGAAGCTCTTCATGCATAGCATTTATCCAGTTTTCACAAGATAAAGCTTCATCAACATTTTTTGGTTCAATTTGGGAAAGTAGAGCCAAAGAATCTTCAACTAAGACAGAATGAAAAGATGATCTGGTTCTTATTCCATCTTGTAAATTACCAACAATGCTTTCAATTGGATGATCTCTTAAAAATCTGGGTTTAGAAATTACCTCAGGATTTGCATGATTTTCAGGAACATGATTACCTGAATCACTTGAAGTAGGCATTTCAGGAACCTCATGTACATTTGGTGCTTCTTGATCTTCAAGATTTGTAGATGGATGTTCAAGAAATCATCTTCATCATCACATTTTTGAGTTCTGCACAAATCAGAAATGTCAATCTTTTGCAAATTTTCATCAAAAAGGATATGTGGAGATTTTTCCACAGTCTTATTTTTCAAGATGTAAACTCTGTAAGCTCTTGAAGTTTCAGAATAACCTAAGAAGATTGATTCAAAACTTTTTGCATCAAATTTATCAATATTTTCTTTGTTGTTATTGTGAACAAATATTTGCAACCAAAATTTTGAAATATGACACACTTGGCTTTTTATTTTTGAGCAACTCATAAGGGGTTTTTTGATCTTTGGTCTTACTAATGCTCTATTCAAAATGAAATTAGCTGTATTTACAGCTTCTGCCCAAAAAGATTTAGACATTTTACTTTCTAAGAGCATAGTTCTGGCCATTTCCACAAGAGTTCTGTTTTTCCTTTCTACAACCTCATTTTGTTCTGGAGTTCTAGGTGAAGAAAACTTATGGATAATGTTCAGTTCAGTGCATAGATCAGAAAAAGATTTATTTTCAAACTCACCCTCATGATCTGTCAAAATGGAATTCAGTTTGAAAGATAAACCCACTAAGGAAGAATTGTAAAATCTCCTGAATTCTGAACGTGCATCACTTTTATGGGATAGGAATAGAACCCAAGTATATCTTGTAAAGTCATCAATGATCACAAAACCATATCTATTACCACTGAGACTTTGAGTTCTGGTTGGACCAAAAAGATCCATATGAAGCAACTCAAGTGGTTTAGATGTAAGTACTTCATTAAACACTTTAAAAGATTTTCTTGTTTGTTTTCCTTGAGCACATATCCCACAAACAGGATTGACAATGACTGGGAAAGATTCAGGAAGACCTTTTACAAGATTCATTCTTATGAGTTTATTAATGGTTGTGAAACTTACATGACCCAACCTTTTGTGCCACAACCAAGCAGTGTCATTTTTATTTGCAATCAAGCAAACATTTAAAGAAGAAGTATCACACAAATCAATCATGTAGACATTATTTTCTCTTTTTCCAATCAATTTAATTTGCTCAAAAGAGGAGTCAATTATTTTGCATGAGTCATGTTCAAAAAGAATCTTGTGACCATTGTCACACAATTGACTAATGCTAAGCAAGTTATAATTCAAACCCTCAACTAAACAAACATCATCACTTAGGGTAATGCAAGACTTACCAATTTTTCCTTTGCCAATTATTTTTCCTTTATTATTACCTCCAAAGATGACTAATCCACCTTCCTTTTCAATCAAGCATGAAAATTTATCTCTGTCTCCTGTCATGTGCCGTGATTCCTTGAACATCCACTGTCAAGAATCCAGATGTTGTTGGAATTGGATGCACGGCTTTCCTACACATAACAAATTAGACAAGAAAAGTTTTTGGTACCCACATGAGATTGGTACCAACATCCTGAGTGAGAAGAGATAACAAATCCTTTCTAACCCAAATTTGTGTATTTTTCTTCACAGTGTTTTTTGAAACAGAAGATTCAACTTTTTGTTTTTCAATTTTCTGAACATTATGGCTCTTAGTTGGTTTGTTCCATTGTGAAAAACTTGGCATGTATTGTTGTTGATATGCAGGAAAAGATGAATGATAGAAACAAGGATTGAACCATTGGTTACCACTGTACCTTTAGTTCCAAGGCTTATTCCATCTTGAGTTGTAAGAGGAGAAAACATTCCAATTTCCATGAGAAAAATGACTATTGATTGGTTTGAAGTTTTTGTGATTTTTATAAGAAGGGTAGGTCGACCTCTGACTGGGATAGGTCGACCTGTGCATTGTGTGTGTCGACCTAGGTAAGGTATGTGTCGACCTCTCAGGTTCTTTTTGTTTTTGTATTTTTCCTTTGTTTTCAGATGAGCTTGCCTTGACAAATTTTATCAAAGGAGTTTTTGATGATTTTGTCTTCTGTGGAGATGATTCAGTTTTCTTTGAATTTTGTGGTTCAAAACCTAAACCAAATTTGTTTGAATTCATCTTAACTCCAAGTAGTGCATTCAGATTGTCTTTACCTTGAGTGAAGTTCTTGATAATTTCTTCTCTTTTTAAGGCAAAGATTTTGCTTTTCAATTTGATTCAAGTTTTCTTGATTTTCCTTTTCTTTTTCTTCAAATTTTTTAACAGAATTGATAAGTTCTTTGTTCAATTTTTGAATTTTCAACTTGAGATTATCAACAAAGATCAACAATTCATCATTTTCTTTGATTTGATCTGAAACTTGAGCTTCCAATTCAGAAATTTTTTCAGATGATGAAGTATCATGAAGAATGCTTTCAATTTTTCTTTTCAAATATTTATTTTCTTTTCTAACATCAGAAAGATTTTCAACTAAATTACCATATGCTTCTTGCCAGTCTTCAATGGTAAATAGTTCAAAGGTTATATTTACCTGTTCTTCACTGCTTCCAGCCATGAAGCAGATTTCATTCCCTTCTGAACTTGAGGATTCTTCATTGCAGTCGGAGCTTTCATCATCTGACCATGTAGCAACCATGGCCTTGTTCTTCTTTTTGTGAAACTCCTTCTTGTGGGTTTTGTGTTTTTCTTTCTTACCTTCTAGACAATTAGCCTTTATATGTCCAGGTTTGTTACACCTATAACACACAGGAATTTCATCAGTTTTCTTATGATCAACATGAGAGAAATGTTTCTTTTTACTAGACATGACATTTTGCTTATTACCAAAATTCTTCTTGTTTGATTTCAGAAATGCCTTAAATTGTCTAGTGATGAAAGCAAGATTATCATTATCAGATTCAGATTTTTCAGACTCAGAATTTTCTTTAGATTTTCCTTTATTACTTGATGAAGCTTTGAGAGAAATGGTTTTTGTTTTTAGCATGTGTTCTTCTGATCTCTTAAGATTTAACTCATATGTCATTAATGATCCAATGAGTTCATCCAATGTGATTTTGGATAAATCCTTTGAATCTTCAATGACAGTTGCTTTAGTGTGCCATACAGGAGATAATGAACGCAAGATTTTTCTTACCAATTCTTCATTTGAGTATTCCTTACCCAAGGCTCGAAGTCCATTTATAATGACCATGAACCTAGCAAACATCTCAGATATAGTTTCATTAGATTTCATGATAAACAACTCATAATCAGAAACTAACATGTTAGCCTTAGTCTCCCTGACCTGAGATGTGCCCTCATATAGCAGTTCTAATTTATCCCACATCTCCTTGGCAGACTTACACATGGAGATTCTAGAATACTCACTTGGATGGATGGCACATTGCAACATGTTCATGGCGCTATAGTTCAGGGTGACCCTTCTGATCTGCTCCCTGGTCCATTGGTCTTCATCTCCAGTGACTTCATTTGGTCCTTTTTCAACAATTCTCCACACTTCATAGTTCTGTGCTCTAAGAAAAACCATCATCCTATTCTTCCAGCAAGGATAATCAGTACCATCAAAAAATGGAGGCCTATTGATTGAATGACCCTCAGCAACAAAACCTCTAGAGTCCATGATAGAAATAATCAAATCAAAGCACACAGCAAATTGAGCAAGTAATTTAGTGATCAAAATTTGAATACCGAAAATTCACCAAAGCACCTCAGAGTATAGAATTGACTCTGACCCGCTCTGATACCAGATGTTGGGGATCGGATAGGTGACTTTGGTAAACGAACTAAGAAATTGTGTGTATGGCAGGGAATTAAAATGAGTAAATCACACAATTCGATCAGATCCAAGTGTGGTGTGTGAGTATAGTGAATAAGAATAGCAAACCACACATCAAACCACAGTGCACTGAAGATTTTAAGGTGGTTCGGAGAACACAACTTGTGTCTCCTACGTCCACCTCCTCACAACGGAGGAACCACTAACACAAGTGCAGTACAAACTAGAGCACGATGACTCTAACCTCTTTGAGTTCAACAACTCAAAGAAACACAGGAGATAGGCACGACAACCTATCCCACAGACCACTTGTGAATTCAGCAAATTCACAAGCCCTTGAGCACCACGGCTCAAGCACCAGAGCACAACGGCTCCAACCCAGAGCACTAGGGCTCCAAAATAGAGTACAACGTACTCAACCCTCTGGACCACAATGGATCCAAGTTCTGCTAGACCAAGCACACTTAGAGAATAGATCCTCTAGCACGATCCATCACAATACAAAGAAAATGGTAGAGACAAATAGAATTGGGAGATCTATGTAGAACACATACACAGATTCCCAGAGAATTCAAGACTCTGACCAATTACAGACTCGGCTGGATCTCCCTCTTGATCAGCACTGCTGCAATCACGAGCTCCTCTCTTCTTCTCCTTCTTCTTCTCCTTCTTCTTCCTTGGCGGCGCTGCTCTGCTCCTCTGGATGCAGATGCCCTTTTCCCGCTCAAATCTCCTTTTTCTAGAATGGTCTTGGCTTGCTCTTTCGTGGATGCTTTGGAGTGCCAAGGACATGGGTATTTATACCCCATATGTCCATAAAAGGCCTTAGGGTACATGGGCACAAAAACCTAGGCAGATCCCCTTGAACCCCAAGTAGCCACGTGTCCAGATGATTTCACGAAATTGAGATTTAGCCGGAGTGTGTCGACACTACTTCAGAGTGTGTCGACACACTGTCCCAAACTGGCATAATTGGTTCTCTGGGAAGAGTCACTAGTGTCGACACTACTTCAGGCAGTGTCGACACACTGTCCAGAACTGCCAAACAGGTCTTCTAGGAACTGGATCTAGTGTCGACACTGCCTGGGATTGTGTCGACACACTGTCCAGACCTGATGACTGGGTTCACTGGGAACTAGGACTAGTGTCGACACTACTTGATCCTATGTCGACACCACTTGACCTTTTTTTCATCATTTTGCCTTAGTGTTTAAAACACTGTGTCGACACCAGCAGAGGGTGTGTCGACACTACCATGACAAAATCTGTATACACCTGTAAAATTAACACATAAATCATTAGTACAAGATATTATCATTAAAATATAAGATATTAAACATCAAGAACATATCATCATCAAAATCACAATGTGTCATCATCAAAATCAAAGTATGAGTGATGTTCATTGTTATCATTAAAATACAACTTTAGGAAATTCCAAAACACACTCAACCCAACACAAACAACCACCATGTGAAGAGGATGTTGTCGCATGTGCAAGTACAACCTGAGGGAGGAAATTCTAGAAAGGACAGTCGGAATTGATATCAAGACCTTCAGCCGACTAAGCAATGTTGCATCTGATATTGAGGCATTCCTCGCCAAATATTCTTCTGCCGATGAGGCAAATCAGGAGAAAAGACAGCCCAGAGATTTAGCAACTACTAAGGGGGTGGCCAGCTCCCCACCTGCCAAATTGTCAAAGCCAAGCAAGCGGATTCTGCTACAAGAGAAACTGCAAAAGCCTTATTCTTTCCCGAGGAACAAAACAAGGGTCCTCTTTGAGCTGGCCCGCGAACACAACAAACTTGTCTTGCCAAGTCCTAAAAGGCCGGAGGACTCCAAGAGGAGAGGTGATCCGCTCTTTTGCCCTTACCATCAGGTGGTGGGCCATGCCATAGAAGATTGCTATGTTTTCAAAGATGTGGCCCAATCCTTGATCAATAAAGGAGAGCTGCAAATGGACGAGTACAAGGTGGATCCCCCACGCCCACATGAAGCCCTAGCCCGACAGGAATCTCGGCAAAAAGCTGCAAATGTAATTTCTCTATATCAGTAGCAACCCCAAGAGATGCCAAAGGGTAGGTCTGAAAGGATGCAGCCACCCAGGAACGAGGTAGAATGCAAAGAAGTCAAAAGAACAAACAAAGCTTTGCAAATATACACATGCTATATGACCATAGTGGATGGTTAACATGGGGATATGCCCCCTGAGCAAGATGAATTGTCAAGGCTCAATGAAGGGCCAGATGCTCCTGTCTGGAGGGAAGAAGTTAAGGGCAAAGCCCTGATAGTCTCAGTGGCCCAAGAAGAGGGTGTAGATATAATATCAACAGATAATATCAGCATTCTGCCACCTACCCCTCTGGGAGGGGCTCCAACTGAAGTGACATATGATATCCCTAGCACTCATACATATGATCCTGCTGTGGCAGCATTGATACAAAGGTACCAACAAGAAATTGAAATGCTGAAGAAGCAAATTGAAGAAAGAGATGCCCATGCTCTGGCACCAAGAGAAGCAGGGGGCATGGTGGGAACATCGTAAGTTGACACCAACTTCTCCGACACTCTATTGCATCCAACAAAACTCCAGCCAACACCAGACACTGCTGGGGGCATCCCATGTCAAATAGCTCCAGAACAGCTCGTAGCTTCTCGAGCGACACATCAAGGGTCTGCCACCATGGCTCAGATGCAGTCGGCTCCTCCTCATCCAGACATGGTCCGAACGCCGATTAAGAATAGACAAATGTTGGAACAGATCATAGAAACCAAACTATCTAGAATGGACAAGTCTAATCAAGCCCTATTTAAGATGTACCAGGTACCATACCCTGTGTGCCATGCTGCAAAGAGATTATCTCCCGACATAAGCAAGCCACCCATGTTTGAAAAGTTCAATGGGCAAGGATCGCCAAAAGAACATGTTGCACATTATGTCAATGTAAAGGGAGATTTGGCCGTAGATGAGTCATATTTACTCAAATTCTTTAGGTCTTCCCTGACTGGACTGACTTTCGAATGGTATTCAAATTTACCAGTCGGGTCCATTGTGGACTGGCCAGATATGTAAAGGAAGTTTACATAATGATTCTATGTTGCTGAAAAAGAAATCACACTGGTCGAGTTATATGCAACCAGGCAATAAGATAAGGAGTCAGCTGTGGATTACATCAAAAGGTGGAGAGATCTCAGTATGAGATGCAAGCGACTACTACATCCGGAGGACGCTATTCAAATATGCAAGCAAAACCTAAGCAGGCATGTCCTAGAAAAGATGATCGGCATTAAGATCAAGTCCTTCGACCGGCTAAATAAAGTTGTGGCCGAGATTGAACAATTCCTTTCCAAATATCCTCCTGCCAATGCATCAAGTCAGGAAAACAAATTGCTTGGAAAAAGGCCAGCACATATAGATGTTCATACTGTGAACTTCAAAGCCCTTACACGACAAAAGAGTGAAGATGGCTCTCCTATTGTCGAACAAATGAAGCGAAATAAAAGGGGTTCATTGCAAGAGAAGATGCAAAAGCCATACTCATTTCCAAAAGATAAGACACAGACCCTTTTTGAATGGGTGCGTCGATATTGTTGAACCACTTTATGGTTGTCCATATATTTTGGTGATAACAAAACTTATGATGATTTCATATATATCTTTGTTGATTAAATACTACTGAATATTTTGTTTCAACTGGGTCGCATCAATCTCATAGCAAAATGCTGAGTCTCACATTGATGCAATATGGCGCACTAAAATGATAAAATCGATGTTTAATCAATATACATCGATTTCAGTTCAAGTGCCAAAATTAATAAGCGCTACAATGATTTAGTTTTAATTGATTTTTTAAAGCACTACAATGACTTCGCTAAGTCATAACGATTTGTTAAGAAATCGATCTCAGAACGATTCGCTAAGTGGCCATAACGATTTGTTAAGAAATCGATCTCAGAATGATTCCTTTTATAGCCACAACGATTTGCCCTCATATCAATTTCGTTCTCATAACGATTTGATAAGTTTCACATCGATTTGAGTCTCGTAACGATTTCATAAGTGATCACATCGATTTCTTTAGGTAATCACAACGATTTGCTTGCATAACAATTTCATAAGTGATCACATCGATTTCTTCAGGTGATCACAACGATTTGCTTGCATAACGATTTCATAAGTGATCACATCGATTTGTTCATAATCTTGCAACGATTTTCTTATAAATAAACAACGATTTTATAAGTCATATTCACATCGATTTCTCTTGTATGTTCAAGTGTTTTTGGCGCCTAAATGAAAAGTCAAATATCTTCTGACAAAAAGCTGCATGCGTAATTTCTCAGTCCTGTCAGAAAAAGATATGACTTATCAGTTTTAGCATGTTAAGAAAAACACAGTAGCATTCACAGCTTTCATGTAAACACTCTTTTATGCTAACACTTTCTTCCATGCTCACAGACCTCGAAGACCACAAGAGTGATCAAGACAAGAGATGAGCAACGGGTAGAACTCCAACGGATCTCTTCAACGGATCCTTTTCAAAAGCCTCTCATATAAAAGATGAAGCATGGCTGAAGAAAAAAAAAAAAGGAACCTTTTCCTGAATATTTTTCAAGGAGTGTGCAACTGTGAGAAGAACCTTCACGCCATAAACACTTAGAGAAAGAGAGAAGAGCTCGAGCCAAAATCAACAGAAGCTTTCAAGCAGAAGTCTTCATCGCCTTCAAGCCTTCTTCTCTTCCATTCTCCCTGTGCTCATTGTAATCATGGGGGAGAGTCTGTAACTGTGAGCTAAGTCCTTAGTGTTCATCTTTTTTATCTCTCAGTCTGATCTTTCTTTTCTAAGAAAGATTTATGTCCAACTGTAGGACTGCATACAGTATGTAACCTAGCTAGAGGTTAGTGTCTAGCAGAACCTTGTTGGGGTTTGTACCAATAGGACCTAGCTAGGGGTTTAAGTCTAGCAGAACCGCACTGGGGTTTGTTCCAGGAGGTTTACTTCTGAACCTGTAAAAGAAGTAGGTTTGCTTCTGAGCCTAGAAAAGAAGTGGGCTGCCTTCTTGCCCGGGAAAGAGAAGAAGACCTGGTGGGGTATCCAGGGTGTTGTAGTGTCCTTGAAGGGGACTGTACCTTCAGTTAGTGAAATCCCAAGATTTTGCTTGGGGACTGGACGTAGGACTTCCATGTGGGAAGGGCCGAACCAGGATAAATCTCCTGTGTCCTTTTGTGTGATTGTTCTTTTGTTTCCGCAC
The DNA here is from genome assembly GCA_014218235.1 of Colocasia esculenta. Taxonomy (NCBI): domain Eukaryota; kingdom Viridiplantae; phylum Streptophyta; class Magnoliopsida; order Alismatales; family Araceae; genus Colocasia; species Colocasia esculenta. Next base: position 45,415,834 of record CM024763.1, on the reverse strand, counting down.
TGCCACTCTTCATCACACTAACACTAACCAAACTTTTAAGTGTTCACGTTTTGATTTCAGATATCAGAAAAACCTATTCACCCCCCCCCCCCCCTCTAGGTTACCTTGCTGCCGTACATAAAGGACCAACAAGTGGTATCAGAGCGGGTCTCTGAACATTCAAGGAAGATCCAACGATCTTAGAGCAAAGATCCATGGCAGCTCAAGGATATGCTGAAGGACAATCAGTCACCAGAGCTCCATTCTTTGATGGAGAAGACTACCAATATTGGAAGATGAGAATGGAATGCTTCATTCGAGGCATAGACTTTGATCTGTGGCAGGTAATCGAGGTAGGTGATTTTGTTATTGTTCCTGCTGAAGGCACTACTGCTATTACAGCAGTAGATAAGCACAAATTATCCCTAAATTTTAAAGCTAAGAACTTTTTATGTTGTGCTTTATCTAAAAAGGAATTTAGTAGAGTATTTGCTTGTAAATCTGCTAGAGAAATATGGGATAAGCTGCAGATAACTTATGAAGGAACAGATAAAGTGAAACAAACTAGGATAGATATTCTTGTTTCATAATACGAACAATTTAAAATGCTTCAAAACGAAAATATCACTACTATGTATAATAGATTTTCAAGCATAGTAGTAGGTTTAAATTCTCTTGGAAAAACTCTTTCCAATGAAGAAGCTGTTAGAAAGATACTTAGGTCTTTAACTGTTTCATGGACACCTAAAGTAACCGCTATTGAAGAAGCCCATGACTTAACCAAATTGTCAATTGATAATTTAATAGGTTCTCTCATGGCACATGAAATAAATATGGAGTGACTATCTGAAAGCTCATCAAAGAAAAAATGTACTAATGCTCTTAAAGTTACAGCTGCTCCTTCACCTTCTTCTTCTAGTTCCAAAAATGCAGATTCTGAAGACAGTGATGTAGATGATGTACTGTCTAAGCTTCAGAAAATTCTCAAGAAGAAGAAAAATGGATCAAGAAGGATTCAAAAGAAAGAGAGAAAGGAAAAAGAACCAGTCTGCTATGAATGCAGAAAACCTGGACATCTAAGACCAGATTGTCCTAGATTAAAGAAGACTGGTCAACCAGAAAAGTCCAAAATAAAGCATAAGAAATTCAAAAGAAAAGCCATGGCGGCTGCTTGGGAAAATGAAGAGACCACATGCTCAGAATCATCAAGCTCAGAATCAGAGAAAGAGCAGGTAAATCTAGCCCTCATGGTAGGACTAGATGAGGTACATCCTAACTCATCTTTTGATTCTTGCACAGATTCAGGATCAGAATTTGAAGATTTAGATCATGTTTTTAATGAACTTTATGATAAACACAATGTTGTTGTAAAAGAACTAAAAAATCTCAAGAACAACCTTACCTGTTTGGAAATACTAATTCTGATCTCACATCAGAAATGGAGCAATTAGAAAGAGAATTAAAAGATAGTAAAGAAAATAATCATCTTTTGAATGAAGATTTGAAAAGAAAAAATAATGAAAAGTTAGAGTTAGAAGAAAAATTAAAAACTCTAACTGAAGAAAATCTCTACCTAAAAGAATCAGTTAGAAAATTAACAAAAGGAAAACTTCTTTAGCTCTATGCTTAAAAGGATCAAAATCTGGAAATAACAAACAAGGGCTTGGATACATACCTCCAGAAAAAGGAAAACAAGTCATGATTCCAGAAAAAATATCCTCTACCAAAATTTGTAAAAGAAATAAAAGAAACCAAGATGCCCCAGAAAAAGGCCCCTGTAAAAGAAAAAGTTTACAGAAATCACGTTCTAAAAACTCAGCACAAAGAAAATAAGAACAACAAAACAATCTATATTCATTGTTGTTCTCATTGCAATAAACTAGGACACACTGTAAACACCTGCACAACAAGGCACTTAGTTTTGATCCCTAAAGGATATTTTCATGCTTCTAACCATCAAGGACCCAAAAGGATTTGGGTACCTACCTTTGAGTAATTTTCTTGCAGGTTAGCCTTGGAGCATCAAAAACCAAGGATGCTCAAGGCAGGAGTGACTGCAGACTCTTCATTCAAATCACATCTGAAGAAAGAGTAGTCATAAAAATTGAATTGGTCTTTATTACTAACAATTATTTGCAAGTTTCATTCAGGTGGAGTCTCTCATTCAGGGGGAGCACAGACTAAGGGGAGTTATTCATTTATGTCAATCATTGTTGAACCCCTCAATGGTAAGAATTCTCTCAAAGGGGAGAGAAATGCATGGTAAGATCCTTCCTTTTTGGTTTGTGACAAAAAGGGGGAGAGTTTGTATGAATTTTCTGAAACCTCTATGCTTTATATATTTTTATTAGAAAATTCACATAAATTTTGTCATCACCAAAAAGGGGGAGATTGTTAAACCACTTTATGGTTGTCCTTATATTTTGGTGATAACAAAACTTATGATGATTTCATATATATCTTTGTTGATTAAATACTATTGAATATTTTGTTTCATCTGTGTCGCATCAATCTCATAGAAAAATGTTGAGTCTCACTAAATGATAAAATCGATGTTTAATCAATATACATCGATTTCCGTTCAAGTGCCAAAATTAATAAGCGCTACAACGATTTGGTTTTAATTGATTTTTTAAAGTGCCACAACGACTTCGCTAAGTCATAACGATTTGTTAAGAAAGAGAACGATTCGCTAAGTGGCCATAACGATTTTTAAGAAATCGATCTCAGAACGATTCCTTTTATAGCCACAACGATTTGCCCTCATATCGATTTCGTTCTCATAACGATTTGATAAGTTTCACATCGATTTGGGTCTCGTAACGATTTCATAAGTGATCACATCGATTTCTTCAGGTAATCACAACGATTTGCTTGCATAACGATTTCATAAGTGATCACATCGATTTCTTCAGGTGATCACAACGATTTGCTTGCATAACGATTTCATAAGTGATCACATCGATTTGTTCATAATCTTGCAATGATTTTCTTATAAATAAACAACGATTTTATAAGTCATATTCACATCGATTTCTCTTGTATGTTCAAGTGTTTTTGGCGCCTAAATGAAAAGTCAAATATCTTCTGACAAAAAGCTGCATGCGTAATTTCTCAGTCTTGTCAGAAAAAGATATGACTTATCAGTTTTAGCATGTTAAGAAAAACACAGTAGCATGCACAGCTTTCATGTAAACACTCTTTTATGCTAACACTTTCTTCCATGCTCACAGACCTCGAAGACCATAAGAGTGATTAAGACAAGAGATGAGCAACGGGTAGAACTCCAACGGATCTCTTCAACGGATCCTTTTCAAAAGCCTCTCATATAAAAGATGAAATATGGCTGAAGAAAAAAAAAAGGAACCTTTTCCTGAATATTTTTCAAGGAGTGTACAACTGTGAGAAGAACCTTCACGCTATAAACACTCAGAGAAAGAGAGAAGAGCTCGAGCCAAAATCAACAGAAGCTTTCAAGCAGAAGTCTTCATCACCTTCAAGCCTTCTTCTCTTCCATTCTCCCTGTGCTCATTGTAATCATGGGGGAGAGTCTGTAACTGTGAGCTAAGTCCTTAGTGTTCATCTTGTTTAGCTCTCAGTCTGATCTTTCTTTTCTAAGAAAGATTTCTGTCTAGCTGTAGGACTGTATACAGTGTGTAACCTAGCTAGAGGTTAGTGTCTAGCAGAACCTTGTTGGGGTTTGTACCAACAGGACCTAACTGGGGTTTAAGTCTAGCAGAACCGCACTGGGGTTTTTTCCAAGAGGTTTACTTCTGAACCTGTAAAAGAAGTAGGTTTGCTTCTGAGCCTAGAAAAGAAGTGGGCTGCCTTCTTGCCCGGGAAAGAGAAGAAGACCTGGTGGGGTATCCAGGGTGTTGTAGTGTCCTTGAAGGGGACTGTACCTTCAGTTAGTGAAATCTCAAGAGTTTGCTTGGGGACTGGACGTAGAACTTCCATGTGGGAAGGGCCGAACCAGGATAAATCTCATGTGTCCTTTTATGTGATTATTCTTTTGCTTCCGCACTGCCACTCTTCATCACACTAACACTAACCAAACTTTTAAGTGTTCACGTTTTGATTTCAGATATCAGAAAAACCTATTCCCCCCCCCCCCCCCCCTCTAGGTTACCTTGCTGCCGTACATAAAGGGCCAACAGATATAACAAAATCGTCCCACCCGAGCCTAGAAGGACAGAGGACATTAAAAAGAAAGACGATCCCCGGTTCTACTTATATCATCAGCTGTCGGGGCATGTTACAGAGGACTATTATGTCCTCAAATATAAAATTGAAGCATTGATAAGAAAAGAAGAACTGCACGTGGGCGAGTATAAGGTGGACCCGCCACGCCCTCATAGTGCTCTAATGCAATAGAAAAGAAGAGCATATTGCAGCTTGCACTAGCCAACATAGGGTGTAGATGCAAGCTAGAAAAGTATAAGGAATTCAAGATGCTTGATGTACAAATGAAGCCCGTGCACCCCGGCGGAACTTCAAGATTTTCTGCCCATTACAAACAAGGAAGCAAAGGCCAACTCGCCGAAAGTGAGTTATTCTGGGGCAGACGCCAGTCGGACATGTAATGTCCATTCATGTAAATACTCATTCAAAAAAATAATGACAAAAAGAGAGCAAAAAAAAAAAAAGCATCTTGCTGAGGAGTCGCACCGGCCACCCAGCATGAGACTCGATCATCGAGACGGTCTCGATCGGCTCTTTTAAGGCCACCTGAGGTATTATCGTTGATGACGAGCAGCAAAAATAAACAGGCCAACCATACCGTTTGTCGGACTATGGTTCTGAGACAAATAGTACCTCAACGAAATTACATGTTTCTTTGGAGGACGATGATATGAGCCCACATGATCATATCGCATCGGGCTTTCACCGCTTATATACATATTCATACATGGGTTTTCTTACCAGATTTTGAGTGCATATTCTTTTCCGGATCGCTAATAAAGTTGATGAAGGATTAATCCTTATTCAACATCATCTACATTTCAAAAAAAAACTGGCAAATTGTCAACCATATTTTCAAAACCCATGTTTTAAATAGACAAGCTTGCCGCTCATGATTTCAAAAATTCATATTTCAAAAAAAAAGAAAGGGGTGACGACTCACCAATCATATTTTCAAAACCCATGTTTTAAATTGACAAGCCTGTCTTTCATGATTTAAAAAAAAACTCATATTTTGAAAAGTGGCAATGTGCCGATCATGTTTTCAAAACTCATATTTTAAAATTGGCAAGCTTGCCATTCATGATTTCAAAAGAACTCACATTTCAAGAGTGGCGACTCGCCAACCATGTTTCCAGAAGTCATATTTTAAAATTGGCAAGCTAGCCATTCATGATTTCAAAAGAACTCATATTTCAAAAGTGGCGACTCGCCAATCATATTTTCAAAGTCATGTTTTCAAATCGACAAGCTTGCCATTTATGATTTCAAAAGAACTCATATTTCAAAAGTGGCGACTCGCCAATCATATTTCAAAAGTCATGTTTTCAAATCGGCAAGCTTGCCATTCATGATTTCAAAAGAACTCACATTTCAAGAGTGGCGACTCGCCAACCATGTTTTCAGAAATCATATTTTAAAATTGGCAAGCTTTCCGTTCATGATTTCAAAAGAACTCATATTTCAAAAGTGGCGACTCGCCAATCATATTTTCAAAAGTCATTGTAACACCCCGGCCCCCTTGGGCCCTTGGCCCCGTCCTCTGGGTCGTGGCAGGGCGACTGTCGCGACGTGGTTCCGGTCGCGTCGATGTCTGGTTCTGCTTGGTATTGCGACAGGGGGTATGTCGCCTTCTTGAAGACGACATACCCACTGTCGCCTTCTGGTTTGATGGATGGCGACATGGTGTATGTCGCCTTCTTGAAGGCGACATGGCCTATGTCGCCTTCCCATCGTGTCGCCCCAGACGCCGTCTGACAGACGTGACGGGCGTCCTTTGTGTCAGTACGGCTCTGGCGGTGTCGGGTGAACACGACAAGATGGCTGTCGCCTTCACTTTTTCGAATTCCGAGATTTGACCGCATTGTCAGTGGTTGCGACAGGGGGTATGTCGCCTTCTTGAAGACGACAACCCACTGTCGCCTTCTGGTTTGATGGATGGCGACATTGGGTATGTCGCCTTCTCAGCTCCGCGGGCTTAAAGCCCAGGCGCCCGAGCCCTTCCCCCTCTCTCGCGCCTCTCCTTTCCCCCTCTCTTTCTCTCGCCCTCTCGGAGCTTCCGTCGGTTTTGGGGTGCCTCCCCCGTGTTGAGGCGGCCGTGCTGAGGAGGGTGTCGCTCTGTTCGTGCAGGGGTCGTGTTCGTGTCGTGCGGTGCGAGGAGGAGACGTTTCTATCTACGAGAAGGCCCCAACGGGTGCGTTCTTCGCGTGGAGGTAGGGACACCCGACTCCTTCACCCTAAGCATGATCCCCTCCCTGTCTAGACCGTGGTTCTCGTGTGATTGGGGTTTGGGAGTGTGAGAACTCCATGCTCGTGTGAGTGAGATTTTCCTCCGAGCGTAGAATCCATGTTCTTGGGGTGTTTGAGGGTGGTTTGTGTGTTTAATGATTTTCTAGCATGATAAGCATGCTCCCCTCCCCCGTGTGTAGTGTTTCTCCCGTTTCGAGGAGGTTCCCGGAAGAAGAATCTCCGGAACCCCCGACTGGCCTGAAGGCGACATACCCTATGTCGCCTTCTGACTGGTAAAGCGACATCCCCTATGTCGCCTTCTTGAAGGCGACAGGGCCTATGTCGCCTTCTCAGTCCCGCCACCTGACTGGTAAAGCGACACCCCCCTCTGTCGCCTTCTTGAAGGCGACAGGGTCTATGTCGCCTTCTCAGCCCAGAGGCAGGTTGTGCTTCCGCCGCTTCCGTTTTCGCTTTACTGTACCCGTGGCACCTGTAGTAGTTCCCTAGTAGGGTCTCACACTAGTCATTCGCCCGGTGCACGGCACTTGAGGGCTTGTCCCGTGCGAGAGGTTGTTACCGTTACCTGGGACCCCCGTCCTCGGGAGCCTGTTAAGGGAGTACTCTGGGCTACGAGTGTGCTCGAGTTGGTAGCCGCGTAGGCGGACTTTGGAGCTGAGGGGAAAATGGTGGTTAGGACAGTGGCGTGTGAGTCGCTTGCAGAGCTCTCGTGGTTGGTCTGGGACGTCGAGGACAGTTTGGAGTTCTACCCGGCGCAGGCCAGCCAGTCCTTCTTCTCACTGCCTCGCTCCTTACGGCCTCGGAACGTTTGGAGAGGTCAGGCGTGGGACCGTAGTCCGGCCAGACTACGGCGGTTACTGTTATTGTACTTGTGTCCTACCTCGATCTGACGAGATGCGAGGGCCAGGACCTAGGTCGAGGATAAGACGTCTGTGGACGCACCTGACCGTCTGACTAGTGGTGTTGTTCCCGTAGCTAGTGTTCCTTGTCCAGGCGGAGTTCCCTCCGTCTGTGTTTTACTAGCCGTGTGGTGGTCACGACGAGCAGTCGTACGGAGTTTCCGACCGAGAGTACTTTCCGTACCGTGTTAGCTTTAGCTTCGCTTCCGCACTTCCTTTTGTAGGTAGAAAGATATAAACTGTCGTCTTTCCTTTATTAATAGTTGTATATGTTCCTCTGCCTGTTTAGAGCCAGTAGGAGATTGGTAGTCCCTACTGAGCTTCTGTTGTGAAGCTCATCCCTCTGTTTTCCAGGTGAGTCTTCCCAGCAGCGGCAGGGTGCGCGTCGGGCGGAGGAGACGGGGCGGTAGTCTTGGTCCCCATAGCTAGCAGTGGTTCCCCCTCTCAGTGTACGTCACCCTCGGGGTATGCCCCTAAGGGACTTGTTCTTCCCCTGTCTTTACTTGTACTAGCGTGCGTGCGTTGGGACTGTACTTAGAGCGGTACGCAGCAGTCTCACTTTACTTTCTTGTTTCCGCTTGTACGCTTCTAGGTTAGCAGTTGACGTTTACTTCCGCTACATATCCTGTCAGACGTGTGTCATAGTCTTTCCGGGTCCCCCTGGTCCGTGGGTGGCGACCGCGAAAATCGGGTCCTCGGCGTGGGCCGAGGGTCGGGTTCTCGGGTCGTTACAGTTGGTATCAGAGCTTGGTCTGACAGGACTTGTAGTGGATCTAAACTGCAACAGTAAGTCCCAACAATAGTACAAGTACACTGCTAGCCGCCCGAGAGGTATTCGTAACCTTTGTTAGTTGTGTTGCCGTGTAGGTCATGGCTCCGCGTAGGCGCAGTCAGGCTAGGCAGCTGGTTGAGCAGCAGGATGAGTCCGAGATCCCGCGCAGGGGCAGGTCCAGGAGGAGGTCTTGGCAGACGAGTCAGTGGCACAGCCTCAGGGTGCACAGGCAGCAGCAGCCGAGGCGGCAGCAGCAGGTGGGCAGCAGCAGGAGTACCACCCTCAGCCTCAGCAGTATGCAGACTAGTTTCCCATGGCCGAGCAGTTCTTCAGAGCTATGTACCAGGGAGCGTGGCAGCCCGGGCAGGTAACAGCAGGTGTCCAGTTTCCGGTGCCCCCTCTGGCGGTACCGGAGCAGCAGCAGGTAGAGCCAGAGGTGGAGCAGCCAGAGCGTCAGCAGCGGTCGGGCACTGGGAGTACCCGGGACGGCGGCGGAGGACGGCGGTTACGGAGGACAGGACCGCTCTCCTTGAGAGGTTCATGTGCCTTCGGCCACCGATGTTCCACGGTGAGTATGATCCAGATAAGGCAGAGAGCTGGACCCATGAGTTGGAGCGCATCTTCGAGACTATGGAGTGCGCTGAAGAGGACCAGGTTCGTTTGGCAGTATACAAGCTCAAGGGAGCAGCCCATGAGTGGTGGAGAGTTCAGAGGCAGACTCACTTCCAGGGGCAGCGGTTGGACCAGATCTCTTGGCAGCAGTTTTCAGAGGTCTTCCACGGCGAGTACTTCCCCGACTATGCTCGACGTGAGAGACGGGACCAGTTCCACGAGTTGGTGCAGGGCGACCTCACAGTTTCTCAGTACCACCAGAGGTTTGTTCGGTTGTTGAGGCATGTGCCTCATGTAGCAGGCAGTGACCAGGCTTGTGCAGAGAGGTTTATAGCAGGGCTGAGACCAGACCTGAGGTGGGGTGTGACGGCACACATGTGTACCACCTTGGGAGAGGCCGTGGCGAAGGCCACCGCCTTGGATAGGGAGGCTTGGCAGCCTCAGCAGCAGCAGCAGGGAGGAGCCTCTTCCAAGTCCTCGCCGTACCAGCGTCCAGCAGGCAGCCGCGGTAGTGCGACTTCCTCTTCCTCAGGCTCGGGCAGTTCTGGTAGCTCTGGAATTCACTCGCAATTCAGGAAGTTGTCTACTCGCGGGGGTGGACGGAGCCGTCAGCAGAGGCGTCAGTCCAGGTTTGCTGAGCAATCAGTTCAGCAGGGTGCTGAGCAGGGCAGTCAGGAGCCAGTGTGCTACACTTGTGGCTTGCCAGGCCACTTTAGGAGGGATTGCCCTAGGGGGCAAGCTCCGCAGTAGCAGCCGCCAGTGCAGTACGCGCAGCAGCCACCTCAGTACCAGTACCCTGCCCAGCAGCAGGCACCGCGTCAGCAGTAGAGAGGGCAGTACCAGCAGCAGGTCCAGCAGTTCCCGCAGCCGCAGCAGAACCAGTCGTACCAGCAACATCAGCAGTAGTTTCCTCAGCACCAGCAGCCGCCGCAGTAGCAGCCCCAGTAGGCGCCGCAGCGTGGACGTGGTCGTGGTCGCGTGATGGTGCTCACCCGGGAGCAGGCAGAGGCATCGAACCTGGTGATAGGTACTCTACCTGTCCTTGGCAGAGCTGCTCGTGTTTTGGTTGATCCCGGTGCTTCCTTGTGTTTTGCTTCTGAGGAGTTTTACGAGTCTCTTGCTTGTCACACACCCGAGAGGCAGTGTGACGTATTGGTCGATCTCCCATCCGTTGACTGCATGCGTTCCTTCGTTACTTGGAGGGTGTGACGGATCGCCTCGGCCAAGTCCGTTAAACCGATAACGTACTTAATCCGAGTCCGCCTCCCGCGAACGGGCCGAAGCCTCGCAAGGGATACCAAACCACAGTCCGTGTAAACATAAAGGAACACACCACATTTTTATATATATTTCACAAGTTTACATAGCCAAATTTCCACAAAAACTAAAAAGAAGTACAAGAGCCTGGGGCATACCCCGAGGTACAACTGAAGAAAGTAAACAACTACAAAACTACACTGCTGGAGCTACTCTGCTGGAGGTGCTGACCCTGCACCGCTACGACGCGGCCCGGAACTGGACGTCGGACGAGAGACGTCCTCCTCGCTCTCACCTGTGGGGGTAGGGGTGAGCCTCTCTAGTCACTGGCTCAGTAGGGAACTCCCCCAAAACCGAGCGAAACAAACACCACGAGTACGAATAGTAAACAGCACCAACAATTAATAAACAGCTAAGCAGGTAAGTAAAGCTGTAAAAGTACTCACCGTCTGCCGACTACGAGAAACAACAGTAATAATTAAACGGCAAACCAGTACAGGTGTACAAGCTAAAGTAGAGACAGCCAACACGAGCCACGTGAACTGGTTCGCGACACCAGAAACTGACTCGGACAACTAACACAGGTCTACCTCTCAGTCTCGCAGCCACGGACGAAAGGTCCAGCTGCCGCTCCACGTAAAAAGGTCAAGCAACTGTGGAGACCAACTAAACACCACCACCTGCAGACCACACGGTCACAGGCCCATGCCTGGCACCTCCAGAGACCCTGGCCTGGGCTCGCTAGAGTGAGGCACTGGAAAAGGACTAGCTGGGGTCCAGTACGTCTACTGGTGTCCGTACCCCCAACTACGAGCGCGCTACAAGTGACTAGAAACAAACACAAGTGTCACTGTCCCACTGTCGTCTTTCCCTCAGCCGGACGTACAACTCTAACACAAGAGTGAGGGTGTCCAGGTCAGACGACACAGACCTCGACGGTACAACACAAGTACCGGGACAAAGCCCCGAGCTAACAGCCTGGCTCACAAAGAACCTGGGGCACCCAACTGGAGAGGTAACCACGGTAGGCGTCGTACTACTCGCCACGTACACAGAACCACGTGCACGTCACACACAACCCACGTGAAACCTCACGTAAACCACAAGTAACCACTGGTCCACTACACGTGAACCCAACTGACTCGCGTACACAACGCGCAGTCACCGAAGTAAACAACTAACAGCATACCTTGTATGCTAAACACGTAAACCAAGTGCACTCAGTGCACCTCATGCGTCAACACACATGCATACGATAAATATTGTACTTAGTCATTTCTGCTCAAATAGAGGTAGGCGGCCACATCGACTGCCGCTTACAGGAGTCAACGGCAAGGGTTCTGGCCGTTAACCTCCTGGCTGAGGATCTTGGCGGCAAGCGATGTTGACGCCAAGTTCTCCGGCCATAAACCCTGCAGAAACCCTAATCCGGCTCTGCGGGCTTTCTAACTGTTCTAACTACTGAAAAACATGCAAATGCAATTCCTTTAGCATGCTAGAACCCAATACAACCCACTAAAACATGCTCTGAACATTAAATAACTCAAACCACCCTTTATCCCGCATGGTGCAACTCTATTCAAACGTGGATTATCATGCTGGTTCAAGTGGTTATGATGTGTTTTAATGTTTCTATGAAGCTACCAGGGTTCGTCCCCTACCTCAGAACGCGTTAGAATCTCCTGCAATCCCCGGTTCACGCCGAGCCCTCCGCGAGCTCCCACGCGAATTGCACCACGCCGCGACGTTTCCTCGCGCAATTAAGCGACGCCACGCGTTCTACGATCGTCCAACTACTCCTCGGTACCTGTTGGAAGCTTCAAAGACTCGGGGGCAGCAAGCTGGGGCAAGAGGGAATGAGTGAGAGCTGAGAGAACTGCCCTCGGGTGAGCCTATAACCTGCACCATTCTCAGGTTGGCGTCAACCCCCATGCCGCCAACAGCAACCGCCACCCTCTGCGTCCACATCTACTGCCGCCAAGTTCATGCAGTAAACGTCCACTAAGCTGGACGCCAACAGGTCAACGGCCACACCTGGCCGCCAATTCCAACAGGACAGCAGCATGTCCCATTCTATTTCCGGACCAACCCTGCGCTGCACCTGGACAAACTACACATCCACACCATGCATTTCACACAACCGACTCACACTGGCCTCACAACGGCCGCCACAACCACAACACACACGATCCGCATGGATCCGAAAAGCACGCGACGTTACATTACTATCATCTAAAAAAAATTTCGACCTCGAAATTCATAACACAATTCAAAGTTAAACAACTCATACATACACACCTTTACAAGTACTATCATCTAAAAAGAAAATACACAAACTTATTCAAACAGATAGGGATACCCTTTAGCCATTTCCGCGGCCAACTCCCAGTATCCTCACCACCCAACCTATTTTCCCATCTCACTTTAACTAGCTCAATTTCTTTATTCCTCAGCTTCTTTATCTTTCGATCTGTGATCTGCACCGGATACTCTGGCATAGTCATGTCCGGCCTCAGGTCACCACCTTGATATCTAATTATTTGAGCTGGATCTTCAATACATTTTCTCAACATGGAGACATGGAAAATATCATGCACATCTGCAAAATCAGCTGGCAAATCCAGCCTATAAGCTGCTTCCCCAATTCTTTCAATCACCTGGAAAGGTCCCACATATCTCGGACTCAACTTTCCAGATTTACCAAATCTCATAATACCTTTACTCGGGGAAACTCTCAGAAAAACAAAATCTCCCACCTCAAACTGAAGTGGTCTCCTCCGCACATCTGCATAACTTTTCTGCCTACTTTGAGCTGCCTGCAATTTTTCTTTAATAAGCTTCACTACTTCAGTGGTTTGCTGAATCAATTCAGGACCCACTAATTGCCTTTCTCCCACTTCATGCCAGTTCAATGGGGTTCTACATGGCCTTCCATATAAGCTTCATACGGTGCCATCCCAAGACTGGTATGATAACTATTATTGTAGGCAAACTCAACCATTCCCAAATGATGCTCCCAACTACCTCCCCAAACTAAACAACAAGCCCGCAACATATCTTCAATTGTCTGAATAGTCCTCTCTGTCTGACCATCTGTCTGGGGATGATAAGCGGAGCTATATCTCAATTCAGAACCAATTACTTTCTGCAGACTTCTCCAAAAACCAGAAGTAAATCTTGGATCTCTATCAGATACAATAGTCTTTGGAATACCATGCAGTGGAACAATTCTTTCAACATAAATATTTGCCAACCTGTCCACTGTCCAAGACATACTTACTGCCACTAATCTGCACACCTTAGTCAATCTGTCAACAAACACCCATATTCCATTATGCCCTGAACTCGACCTTGGTAAACCTGCCACAAAGTCCATTGCGATATCATCCCATTTCCACTGTGGAATAGGCAACGGTTGCAATAGACCTCCAGGCTTCTGATGCTCTGCTTTAATCTGTTGACAGATAGCACATCTTGCCACAAATTCTGCTATTTCTTTCTTCATATGAGGCCACCAAAAATGCTTTCTTAAATCATGGTACATTTTAGTACTACCCGGATGAATAGTGTACCTAGATTTATGAGCCTCTTCCAGAACTCGCTGCTTCACCTCTCTCTCTGCAGGAACAAACAACCTGCCCCTAAGCCTGACCACACAATTATCATCAATAGAAACTCCTTCCATTTTTACAATTTCAGGTAAACCTGCATCTGCTCTCTGAGCTTCAATGATCTGCCAATACAAAGACGGCTCTACTGCACTAGCAGCTAGAATTGCCCGTCGCTGACTGCTGGGCACATACAAGGAGTTCTCCGCTACTTCTTCATACAACTTCCATTCTTTAATCATCATCAAATTCATATATGCCTTTCTACTCAAGGCATCAGCTACAACATTGGCCTTACCCGGATGGTAAGCCAAACTAAAATCATAATCTTTCAAATATTCAACCCATCTGCGCTGGCGAAGATTCAAATCTTTCTGCGAGAAGATATACTTCAAGCTTTTATGATCTGTAAAAATTTCAAATCTCTCGCCATACAGATAATGCCTCCACATTTTTAAAGCAAATACAACTGCTGCCAATTCTAAATCATGAGTGGGGTAATTCTCCTCTGCTGGCTTCAATTGCCTGGATGCATAGGCTATCACTTTACCATGCTGCATAAGCACTGCGCCAAGACCTCTCCTTGAAGCATCAGTATACAGCACAAAACCACCACTCCCTGCCGGCAATGTCAATATAGGTGCTGATGTGAGTCTTTTCTTCAATTCCATGAAACTTCTCTGACATTCACCGGACCACACAAAAGGCACTCCTTTCCTGGTCAGTCTAGTCATAGGTGCTGCAATCTTAGAAAAATCTTGAATAAAGCGCCTATAATAACCTGCCAACCCCAGAAAACTTCTAATCTCGGTTATTGTCTTAGGCACTTCCCACCTAGACACAGCTTCCACTTTACTCGGGTCTACTGCTACTCCTTTGGCTGAAATAACATGACCCAAAAACTGAATTTCCTTTAACCAGAATTCACACTTACTGAATTTAGCAAACAGCTGGTTATCCCTTAACAACTGCAAGGTAAACCTCAAATGAGCTGCATGCTCCTCTTCAGATGCTGAATAAATTAGAATATCATCAATAAAGACCACAATAAATTGATCTAAATATGGATGAAAAATTCTATTCATCAGATCCATAAAACCTGCAGGAGCATTAGTCAACCCAAAAGGCATTACCACAAACTCATAGTGACCATATCTGGTTCTGAACGCTGTCTTATCTATATCCTCCTCTTTGATTCTCAACTGATGGTACCCGGACCTCAAATCAATCTTAGAAAACACTTTTGCTGATTGCAACTGATCAAATAAATCATCTATCCTCGGCAACGGGTACTTATTCTTGATGGTCACATCATTCAATTTTCTATAATCAATGCACATCCGAAAACTTCCATCTTTCTTTTTCACAAATAAAACCGGCGCTCCCCACGGGGAATGACTCGGTCTAATAAAACCTTTCTGCAACAACTCTTCTAACTGCTTTTTCAATTCTTTAAGTTCTGCTGGTGCCATCCGATATGGGGCTTTAGAAATCGGCATGGTACCTGGCAGCAACTCAATAGAAAAGTCCACCTCTCTGTGTGGAGCTAAACCAGGCAAATCTTCCGGAAAAACATCAGCAAATTCCCTAACCACGGGAACTGCTTCCATTGGCTGACTGGCTTCTACCAAACTTACTGAGGCTAAATAGGCCACACACCCATCATTTATCAACTTTCTAGCTTTAATTGCAGAAATTAGAAACTTGGAGGTATAAAAAGGCATACCTTGATATTCAAACACTGCACCATTAGGATGACAAAATCTGATCCTTTTCTTTCTGCAATCTAACATTGCTCCATACATCTCAAGCCAATCCATACCCAGAATGATATCATAATCTGACACTGCAGGGCATACAACCGACCCGGCATCTGGTTCCCTTCAATCATAACAGGAGCTTCATCTATATAGCTCGAAGTGAGTAAGAACTCACCTGAAGGAACCTCCACCACTAACTCACAAGACTTCTCTTCTAAAGGATGAGCTATGCAATCCAGAAATTCTTCGGAAATAAAAGAATGAGAGGCACCCGAATCAAATAAGACTCTTGCTGAATATTCATAAAGAGGTAAAGTACCTTCTATCATATTTGACGCCTCTGCCTGGGCTCGGGTGATAGCCATAACCCGGCCTCTCCCTCGCTGCTGCGGTGCTCCTCTGCCACGACCTGCCTGTGGCTGCTGGAACTGCTGAGGCTGCTGCTGCTGCACACCTCTGCCATACCCATACTCTCTTGTATACGGACAATTGCGGATCAAATGT
This sequence comes from Colocasia esculenta, assembly GCA_014218235.1. Classification (NCBI taxonomy): domain Eukaryota; kingdom Viridiplantae; phylum Streptophyta; class Magnoliopsida; order Alismatales; family Araceae; genus Colocasia; species Colocasia esculenta. The sequence goes on along the minus strand of CM024763.1, from coordinate 45,400,014 downwards.
CCCGGCTGATTGCAATTATAACATCTATACCCTGGAGGAACAATAGGCTGCCTGGCAGTACTCTGCTGCGACTCCTCCACCTCAGGCCTACCTCGGCCCTGCTGCAACTGCGGACGACCTCCCCATCCTCTTCCTTTGCCTTTAAATGCTTGCTTTAACTTCTGGCCCCATTTCCCGAAACCAGGTGAAGAAGGTCCTGCTGGTGCCTTGCCCTTGCTTGCACCTACTGTCTGCTGCGGTAGCCGGAAACTACCTGAACCTGATTCACCTGCCTGACGAGTCCGGATAGACCTCTCCAAAGTAGCTGCCCTCTGCGCTGCCTCTTCCACTGTCTTGCACATAAGAGGTACTATCGCATCCTGCAATTCCACTCTCAACCTCTGATAAAGTACTCAACCATCATATTATTATCTGAAACCACATATGGCGCATAACGGCTAAGTGCCATAAATCTCATCTGGTACTCTAAGACTGAAGAGTTACCTTGCTGAAGAGTTCGGAATTGCTCTCTTTTTACTTGCTGCACTTGGATCGGAAAGAATGTATCGTTAAATACATCAAGAAACTCCGGCCAAGTGATAGCTTCTTCCGTCCTGCCTGCAAAAGTGGTTTGCATCTTCAATCGCCACCATTCCAAGGCAAAACCTCTCAACTGGTAAGCAGCTAATACCACTCTATCCGCTGCCGGACACCTCATAGTCGCAAAGACTCTTTCAATTTCATGAACCCAATGCTCAGCTGTATCTGGATTCGGCCCTCCTGAATAAGTAGGTGGCTGCAATCTCAGAAACTTTTCAACCTGCAACACTGGTTCTTCGCTAACAACACTGGTGGTGGCACAGGTGCTACAAAAGGCACCTCCACTCTCGGCGGAACTGGAGCAACAGGTACAGCCTCTCCATCCCCAGGTGGCACTGCAACCGGTGGTACTGGCGCCTGCTGATCCATTCTTGCCCGAATATCCGTGAGGCTCTCCCAAATCCTTTCTATCATACGCTGGGTGCTTTCCTCCGGATCATCTCCTCCACCACCCCAATCTCTCCTATCAGCCATTTCAGAAATTTCTACATACACAAAACACCAGACAAAAATCAAAACCATGAATGATCAAAAACCAGGGTCCTTACCAGCAGTGTATAATGACCGAAATAAGGCTATGTATCTTTCTAATTCCCTTATATTAACACGGACCTTGCTCTGATACCAACTGTGACGGATCGCCTCGGCCAAGCCCGTTAAACCGATAACGTACTTGATCCGAGTCCGCCTCCCGCGAACGGGCCGAAGCCTCGCAAGGGATACCAAACCACAGTCCGTGTAAACATAAAGGAACACACCACATTTTATATATATTTCACAAGTTTACATAGCCAAATTTCCACAAAAACTAAAAAGAAGTACAAGAGCCTGGGGCATACCCCGAGGTACAACTGAAGAAAGTAAACAACTACAAAACTACACTGCTGGAGCTACTCTGCTGGAGGTGCTGACCCTGCACCGCTACGACGCGGCCCGGAACTGGACGTCGGACGAGAGACGTCCTCCTCGCTCTCACCTGTGGGGGTAGGGGTGAGCCTCTCTAGTCACTGGCTCAGTAGGGAACTCCCCCAAAACCGAGCGAAACAAACACCACGAGTACGAATAGTAAACAGCACCAACAATTAATAAACAGCTAAGCAGGTAAGTAAAGCTGTAAAAGTACTCACCGTCTGCCGACTACGAGAAACAACAGTAATAATTAAACGGCAAACCAGTACAGGTGTACAAGCTAAAGTAGAGACAGCCAACACGAGCCACGTGAACTGGTTCGCGACACCAGAAACTGACTCGGACAACTAACACAGGTCTACCTCTCAGTCTCGCAGCCACGGACGAAAGGTCCAGCTGCCGCTCCACGTAAAAAGGTCAAGCAACTGTGGAGACCAACTAAACACCACCACCTGCAGACCACACGGTCACAGGCCCATGCCTGGCACCTCCAGAGACCCTGGCCTGGGCTCGCTAGAGTGAGGCACTGGAAAAGGACTAGCTGGGGTCCAGTACGTCTACTGGTGTCCGTACCCCCAACTACGAGCGCGCTACAAGTGACTAAAACAAACACAAGTGTCACTGTCCCACTGTCGTCTTTCCCTCAGCCGGACGTACAACTCTAACACAAGAGTGAGGGTGTCCAGGTCAGACGACACAGACCTCGACGGTACAACACAAGTACCGGGACAAAGCCCCGAGCTAACAGCCTGGCTCACAAAGAACCTGGGGCACCCAACTGGAGAGGTAACCACGGTAGGCGTCGTACTACTCGCCACGTACACAGAACCACGTGCACGTCACACACAACCACGTGAAACCTCACGTAAACCACAAGTAACCACTGGTCCACTACACGTGAACCCAACTGACTCGCGTACACAACGCGCAGTCACCGAAGTAAACAACTAACAGCATACCTTGTATGCTAAACACGTAAACCAAGTGCACTCAGTGCACCTCATGTGTCAACACACATGCATTATCGATAATATTGTACTTAGTCATTTCTGCTCAAATAGAGTAGGCGGCCACATCGACTGCCGCTTACAAGGAGTCAACGGCAAGGGTTCTGGCCGTTAACCTCCTGGCTGAGGATCTTGGCGGCAAGCGATGTTGACGCCAAGTTCTCCGGCCATAAACCCTGCAGAAACCCTAATCCGGCTCTGCGGGCTTTCTAACTGTTCTAACTACTGAAAAACATGCAAATGCAATTCCTTTAGCATGCTAGAACCCAATACAACCCACTAAAACATGCTCTGAACATTAAATAACTCAAACCACCCTTTATCCCGCATGGTGCAACTCTATTCAAACGTGGATTATCATGCTGGTTCAAGTGGTTATGATGTGTTTTAATGTTTCTATGAAGCTACCAGGGTTCGTCCCCTACCTCAGAACGCGTTAGAATCTCCTGCAATCCCCGGTTCACGCCGAGCCCTCCGCGAGCTCCCACGCGAATTGCACCACGCCGCGACGTTTCCTCGCGCAATTAAGCGACGCCACGCGTTCTTCGATCGTCCAACTACTCCTCGGTACCTGTTGGAAGCTTCAAAGACTCGGGGGCAGCAAGCTGGGGCAAGAGTGAATGAGTGAGAGCTGAGAGAACTGCCCTCGGGTGAGCCTATAACCTGCACCATTCTCAGGTTTGCGTCAACCCCCATGCCGCCAACAGCAACCGCCACCCTCTGCGTCCACATCTACTGCCGCCAAGTTCATGCAGTAAACGTCCACTAAGCTGGACGCCAACAGGTCAACGGCCACACCTGGCCGCCAATTCCAACAGGACAGCAGCATGCCCCATTCTATTTCTGGACCAACCCTGCACTGCACCTGGACAAACTACACATCCACACCATGTATTTCACACAACCGACTCACACTGGCCTCACAACGGCCGCCACAACCACAACACACACGATCCACATGGATCCGAAAAGCACGCGACGTTACAGAGGGTGTGACAGTCGAGGTTGAGGGTCACCAGTTACCGGCCAGGTTGTACGCGCTGCAGCTTTGCGACTTCGACGTCATCCTGGGCATGGACTGGTTGGAGGCTCACTCAGCCGTGGTTGATTGTCAGAGGAAGGCAGTTTGGTTCGAGATACCTGGAGCACCTGTTCTCTGCTTTCGAGGTATCCGGTCTACCCGTCGGCCGTTCATCTCTTTCTGTAAGGCTCATCGTTTGATCCGTGATGGCTGCGTTGCTTACCTTGCTTCGGTTTGTTCCTTGGAGCCTAGCGGGTCTTCAGTTTTTGATGTGCCAGTTGTTTCTGAGTTTTTGACGTGTTTCCGGAGGATCTACCTGGGTTGCTGCCTGAGCGAGAGGTAGAGTTCTCCATCGAGCTTTTGCCTTGTACGATGCCTTTCTCCAAGGCACCTTACCGGATGGCCCCGGCGGAGCTGCGTGAGTTGAAGCGCCAGCTGCAAGAGTTGCTTGAGTTGGGCTTCATTCGTCCGAGCCGTTCGCCGTGGGGTGCGCCTATTTTGTTTGTGCGGAAGAAGGATGGTAGTCTTCGTTTGTGCATCGATTATCGGCAGTTGAACCAGGTTACTGTGAAGAACAGGTACCCGTTGCCGAGAATTGATGATTTGTTTGATCAGTTGCAATCGGCTCGAGTTTTCTCGAAGATCGACTTGAGATCTGGCTACTACCAGCTGCGGATCAGAGAGTCGGATGTTGGTTTGACGGCTTTCCGTTCCAGGTACGGTCACTTTGAGTTCGTCGTGATGCCGTTTGGGCTGACGAACGCACCTGCAGCATTCATGGATTTGATGCATAGGGTGTTCAGTGAGTACCTAGACTGCTTTGTTGTTTTTTGTTGATGATATTCTGATCTACTCGGCTTCTGAAGAGGAGCACGAGGAGCACCTGAGGATCATGCTGGAGACCCTGCGGAGTCACCGTCTTTACGCCAAGTTCGACAAGTGTGAATTTTGGCTGAGCGAGGTGCACTTCCTCGGGCACATGATCTCGAGTTCTGGTGTGGCAATGGACCCTGCCAAAGTGGAGGCCGTGTTGTCATGGGAGTAGCTCACATCAGTTGCAGAGGTCCGCAGTTTTCTGGGTCTGGCAGGTTACTACCGGTGGTTCATTCAGGATTTCGCCAAGATTGCAGCACCGTTGACTCGGTTGACGAGGCAGGACACCAGGTTTGTTTGGTCAGAGGACTGTGAGCAGAGTTTCTTGGAGCTGAAGACGAGGTTGACTTCGGCGCCAGTGTTGGTCTTGCCGTCGGGCACCGGTGGGTTCGTGGTTTACACCGATGCATCGAAGTCAGGTTTGGGTGCCGTGCTGATGCAGCATGGTGGGGTCGTTGCCTATGCCTCTCGGCAACTCAAGAAGCATGAGGAGAACTATCCCACCCACGACTTGGAGCTAGCAGCAGTGGTATACGCTCTCAAGTTGTGGAGGCACTACCTGTATGGCGAGGCTTTTCAGATCTTCACCGATCACCAGAGTTTGCAGTACATCTTCACCCAAAGGGATTTGAACTTGAGGCAGTGCCGTTGGATAGAGTATTTGAAGGACTACGACCTAACCCTTTCCTATTATCCAGGAAGGGCTAACGTTGTAGCCGATGCGTTGAGTAGGCGCGTGCGCTTGAGTTCACTGATGGTCAGAGAGTGGAGGCTGTTTGAGGAGCTGTCTCAAGGGTTGTTTGTTCCGTCGAGGACCAGAGATCATGCCGTGGCTTCCAGTTTGTCAATTCGGCCATCACTGTTCAGGCAGGTGTTGCAGGCGCAGCGAGCAGATGCAGAGTTAGCAGACATTTTACGAATGCCAGACGTTGAGCTCAGCGAGGATAGTGAGGTTAGGTTCAGAGGCCGCTTGTACGTTCCCGAGGACGCACGTCAGGCAGTGTTGTCAGAGGCTCATAAACGAGGTATGTTGTTCATCCTGGCTCCACCAAGATGTACCATTGCTTGAGGAGGTCCTTCTGGTGGCCAGGGATGAAGAGGGGCGTGGCAGAGTTTGTTGCCCGGTGCCTTACCTGTCAACAGGTGAAGGCCGAGCATCAGCGTCCTGGTGGTGAGTTGCAGCTGTTGCCCAATCCTGAGTGGAAGTGGGACGACATCACCATGGACTTTGTGGTTGGTTTGCCCCGTACCCCGCAGAGGCATGATGGTATTTGGGTGATTGTGGATCGTTTGACCAAGGCAGCGCACTTTCTTCCGATCAGGATGTCGTGGTCAGTGGACAGATTAGCCAGGTTGTACGTGGATAGAGTTGTTTCGTTGCACGGGATCCCAGTTTCATTCGTTTCCAACAGAGATCCGAGGTTCACGTCAGGGTTTTGGCGCAGTCTTCAGAGAGCACTGGGTACAGAGTTGAGGTTCAGCACAGCGTACCGCCCGCAGACAGACGGTCAGTCAGAGTAGACCATACGGACACTGGAGGATATGCTGAGAGTGTGCTGTTTAGACTGGAGCGGCACTTGGGAGTCTCACCTTCCGATGGTAGAGTTCGCATATAACAACAGTTATCACTCGAGCATCGGAATGGCGCCATACGAGGCCTTGTACGGTCGCCCGTGCAAGACCCACTTCACTGGTTCGAGGTTGGTGAGAGGCAGCTTTTGGGGCCAAAGTTAGTGCAGCAGTGTGCAGAGACAGTCAGTTTGGTCAGGCAGAGGCTTCGGGCAGCACAGAGCAGGCAGAAGAGTTATGCGGATGTCCGCAGGAGACCGCTAGAGTTCAGCGTTGGTGACCTTGTTTTCTTGCGGGTCTCGCCGACCAAAGGGGTCATGAGGTTTGGTAAGAGGAGAAAGCTCAGTCCCAGATATATTGGGCCCTTCCCCATTTCTGAGAGGGTCGGCGAGGTGGCGTACAGGCTGAGTCTTCCGGCAGAGCTAGCAGGTGTGCACAGCGTTTTCCACGTTTCGTAGCTTAGGAGGTACGTTGCAGACTCTTCGCACGTGTTGGACTACTCGCAGCTAGAGGTAGCGCCAGATTTGTCAGTGCCAGAGTACCCAGTTAGTGTTGTCGACCGCAGAGTTCAGCAGTTGTGCAGGAAGCAGATTCCGCTGGTTAAGGTCGTTTGGCAGAATCGTGTTGGTGGCGAGGCCACCTGGGAGCGCGAGGATGAAATGCAGGAGCCGTTTCCTTACTTGTTTGTTTGATCGGTATGTGGTGATCTCCCCTTTTGTCGTCTTCCGGGTTGAGACCGAGTTGTTTTCATTTCGAGGACGAAATGTCTTAAGGAGGGAGGGTTGTAACACCCCGGCCCCCTTGGGTCCTAGGCCCCGTCCTCTGGGTCGTGGCAGGGCGACTATCGCGACGTGGTTCCGGTCGCGTCGATGTCTGGTTCTGCTTGGTATTGCGACAGGGGGTATGTCGCCTTCTTGAAGACGACATACCCACTGTCGCCTTCTGGTTTGATGGATGGCGACATGGTGTATGTCGCCTTCTTGAAGGCGACATGGCCTATGTTGCCCTCCCATTGTGTCGCCCCAGACGCCGTCTGACAGACGTGACGGGCATCCTTTGTGTCAGTACGGCTCTGGCGGTGTCGGGTGAACGCGACAAGATGGCTGTCACCTTCACTTTTTCGAATTCCGAGATTTGACCGCTGTCAGTGGGTTGCGACAGGGGGTATGTCGCCTTCTTGAAGACGACATACCCACTGTCGCCTTCTGGTTTGATGGATGGCGACATTGGGGTATGTCGCCTTCTCATCTCCGCGGGCTTAAAGCCCGGGCGCCCGAGCCCTTCCCCCTCTCTCGTGCCTCTCCTTTCCCCCTCTCTTTCTCTCGCCATCTCGGAGCTTCCGTCGGTTTTGGGGTGCCTCCCCCGTGTTGAGGCGGCCGTGCTGAGGAGGGTGTCGCTCTATTCGTGCAGGGGTCGTGTTCGTGTCGTGCGGTGCGAGGAGGAGACGTTTCTACCTACGAGAAGGCCCCAACGGGTGCGTTCTTCGCGTGGAGGTAGGGACACCCGACTCCTTCGCCCTAAGCATGATCCCCTCCCCGTCTAGACCGTGGTTCTCGTGTGATTGGGGTTTGGGGAGTGTGAGAACTCCATGCTCGTGTGAGTGAGGTTTTCCTCCGAGCGTAGAATCCATGTTCTTGGGGTGTTTGAGGGTGGTTTGTGTGTTTAATGATTTTCTAGCATGATAAGCATGCTCCCCTCCCCCGGGTGTAGTGTTTCTCCCGTTTCGGGGAGGTTCCCGGAAGAAGAATCTCTAGAACCCCCGACTGGCCTGAAGGCGACATACCCTGTGTCGCCTTCTGACTGGTAAAGCGACATCCCCTATGTCGCCTTCTTGAAGGCGACAGGGCCTATGTCGCCTTCTCAGTCCCGCCACCTGACTGGTAAAGCGACACCCCCCTCTGTCGCCTTCTTGAAGGCGACAGGGTCTATGTCGCCTTCTCAGCCCAGAGGCAGGTTGTGCTTCAGCCGCTTCTGTTTTTGCTTTACTGTACCCGTGGCACCTGTGCTAGTTCCCTAGTATGGTCTCACACTAGTCGTTCTCTCGGTGCACGGCACTTGAGGTCTTGTCCCGTGCGAGAGGTTGTTATCGTTACCTGGGACCCCGTCCTCGGGAGCCTGTTGAGGGAGTACTCCAGGCTACGAGTGTGCTCGAGTTGGCAGCCGCGTAGGCGGACTCTGGAGCTGAGGGGAAAATGGTGGTTAGGACAGTGGCGTGTGAGTCGCTTGCAGAGCTCTTGTGGTTGGTCTGGGACGCCGAGGACAGTTTGGAGTTCTACCCGGCGCAGGCCAGCCAATCCTTCTTCTCACTGCCTCGCTCCTTACGGCCCCAGAACTGTTTGGAGAGGTCAGGCGTGGGACCGTAGTCCGGCCAGACTACGGCGGTTACTGTTGTTGTACTTGTGTCCTACCTCGCTCTAACGAGACGCGAGGGCCAGGACCTAGGTCGAGGATAAGACGTCTGTGGACGCACCTGACCGTCTGACTAGTGGTGTTGTTCTCGTAGCTAGTGTTCCTTGTCCAGGCGGAGTTCCCTCCGTCTGTGTTTTACTAGCCGTGTGGTGGTCACGACGAGCAGTCGTACGGAGTTTCCGACCGAGAGTACTTTCCGTACCGTGTTAACTTTAGCTTCGCTTCCGCACTTCCTTTTGTAGGTAGAAAGATATAAACTGCCGTCTTTCCTTTATTAATAGTTGTATATGTTCCTCTGCCTGTTTAGAGCCAGTAGGAGATTGGTAGTCCCTACTGAGCTTCAGTTGTGAAGCTCATCCCTCTATTTTCCAGGTGAGTCTTCCCAGCAGCGGCAGGGTGCGCGTCGGGCGGAGGAGACGGGGCGGTAGTCTTGATCCCCGTAGCTAGCAGTGGTTCCCCCTCTCAGTGTACATCATCCTCGGGGTATGCCCCTAAGGGACTTGTTCTTCCCCTGTCTTTACTTGTACTAGCGTGCGTGCGTTGGGACTATACTTAGAGCGGTACGCAGCGGTCTCACTTTACTTTCTTGTTTCCACTTGTACGCTTCTAGCTTAGCAGTTGACGTTTACTTCCGCTACATATCCTGTCAGACATGTGTCATAGCCCTTCCGGGTCCCCCTGGTCCGTGGGCGGCGACCGCGATAATCGGGTCCTCGGCGTGGGCCGAGGGTCGGGTTCTTGGGTCATTACAGTCATGTTTTCAAATCGGCAAGCTTGCCATTCATGAATTTCAAAAGAACTCATATTTCAAAAGTGGCGACTCGTCAATCATATTTTCAAAAGTCATGTTTTCAAATCGGCAAGCTTGCCGCTCATGATTTCAAAAAAATCATATTTCAAAAATGGCGTCTCACCAATCATGTTTCAAAAGTCATATTTCAAAAGTGGCAATTTGCCGATCATATTTCAAAACTCATATTTCAAAAGCGGCAATTTGCTGATCATATTTCAAAACTCATATTTTAAAAGCGGCAATTCGCTAATCATTTTTCAAAATTCATATTTCAAAAGTGACAATTTGCCAGTCATATTTTAAAATTAATAGTTCAAAAGTGACACTTTGCCAAAAACACTTAAAAAGCTCATATTTGTCAATTGTGTTTTGAAACTCGCATTTCAAAACTCCAGCTTATGATTTCAAATCGGGCTTCTTCGCCCCCATGTTTTCAAACTGGACCTCTGTGCTTACAAATTTTAAAATCAGGCTTCCATGCGTTCACATTTTCAAACTGGGCCTCTGTGCCCACAAATTATAAAATCAGGCTTCCATGCCTTAATGTTTTCAAACTGGGCCTCTGTGTCCACAAATTTCAAAATCAGGCTTCCACGCCTTCATGTTTTCAAATCGGGCCTTTGTTCCCACATGTTTCAAATTAGACTTGTACGCCCTCACAGTTTCAAAATCGGGCTTCCACGCCCTCACGATTTCAAAATCAGACTTCTATGCCCTCATGATTTCAAATCGGGCCTCCGTGCCCAACATTTTCAAAACTAACTAAAAATGACATTTAAAGTAAAATAATTTCAAAATTAAATTAATCTCAAAGGAGCAACAACTGCGGGATAAGTGTCGTAGTCTATTCTCAGTTTGTGGAACATTTCCCACATCTGGGGTCTCCAGAGATTCAAGATTAAATTAATCTCAAAGGAGCAACAACTGCGGAATAAGTGTCGTAGTTCATTCTCAGTTTGTGGAACATTTCCCACGTCTGGGGTCTCCTGAGATACAAATCAAATTAACCTCAAAGGAGCAGCAACTGCGGAACAAGTGCCATAGTCCATTCTCAGTTTGTGGAACATTTCCCACATCTGGGGTCTCCAGAGGTAGAAATCAAATTAATCTCAAAGGAGCAGCAACTACGGAACAAGTGTCGTAGTCCATCTTCTCAGTTTGTGAAATATTTTCCACATCTGGGGTCTCCAGGGATACAAATTAAATTAATCTCAAAGGAGCAGCAACTGTAGGACAAGTATCACAGTCCATTCTCAGTTTGTGGAATATATCCCACATTTGGGGTCTCCAGGGATAAAAGACAAATTGATCTCAAAGGAGCAGCAACTGTGGGACAAATATCGCAGTCCATTCTCAGTTGTGGAATGTTCCCCACACCTGGGGTCTCCAAAGGTATAAATCAAAATTAACCTCCTATAAACAGTCACTGCGGGATAAGTACCGTAATGCAGCCTCCTTTTGTGGAACGTTTACCACATTTGAGGTTTCTAAAGACATACATAAAAAAAGAAAAAAATAGATGAAATGAATAGAAAATAATAATAAAAAGTCAAAAAAAAGTGATCAATGGAATAAACAAAATGATTAAAATAGGATGAAATGAAATTTCTTTCAAGAAAAAAAAAGAAGAAAAGAGAAGAGAAAATTTATCGCGAAAATGAACATGTCAAAAGAAATGCACAAAACAAAAAAGAATATTTGATTTAAGAAGTCGGGTCTCTCTGCTCACGTGTTGGGCTCCCGTACTCGAATTCTTAATCAATCTACCAGGAGCTGCAACTGTGGGATAAGTATCATAGTCTAGCCTCAGATCGTGAAATGTCGCCACATCTAGGGTCTCCAAAGATAAAAAGTTAATCTTCAAGGAGCTGCAACTACGGGATAAATACCATAGTCCAGCCTCAATTCTTGGGATTAATACTGCGTCTGAGGTCTCCAAAGATATAAGAATCCGTCTTCAAGGAGCTGCAACTACGGATAAATACCGTAGTCCACCCTCAGTTTATGGGATTAATACCACGTCTGAGATCTCCGAGAATATAAGAATTCATCTCAAAGGAGCAGCAACTACGGAATAAGTGTCGTAGTCCATTCTCAATTTGTGGAATATCTCCCACATCTGGGGTCTCCAGGGATACGAGACAAGCCATTCTTTGAGGTGCAGCAACTATGGGATAAGTGTCGTAGTTCATCCTCAATTTGTGGTATCAATACCGCATCTGAGGTCTCCAAGGGTACAAACATCCATCTCCGAGGAGCTGCAACTACAAGATAAGTACTGTAGTTCGATCTCAACCCGTAGGACAATTGCCACGTGAGACCTCTGAGGATTTAAGAGTTAAAATCGGATAGCCATGTTTGATGTTTATATAACTAGATCATCTTGCAGGGACCGTATATTATCATATCTTTTTTTGCTGTGATCCGGGGGATTTAACATTGAGCTTTGACATTCCATGTCTGAGATCCCCTAAGTAACTACGGTGGAGCCACCTTCACAATGGTAGATGGTTCGAGATGGCGTCATTATGCTTCAACGTCAGGAGGATTCAACAACTCATGGAGCTAAATTTGACATTGCCTCGAGAACATACACCCTTCAGTCTTTCATGTCCAAGAACTCTGAGGGTACACTATTGAATGTATGCTCGCAGTGCATATCCTACGACATTTCTGTATAAAAAAATGAAATGATAAAAAAATGATGAACAAAAGGGTTAAAAATAGATATGTCTGTCGAACCTACTTTGGTTTCACTGCCGAGTAGGGGTAAAAAGGACAAGAAAAACCCGGCCACGGTGAAAACCTGAAAGGGCATTGTGGGCAAAAATGGGAACCCTGCTATGTGAAAACCCGACAGGGAGCATAGGCAAAAGCAAGAAGGGGCTGACTCCGGTGAAAACCCAAAAGGGCGCTTGGGTCAGTAATGTGATAAAAAAATGAAAATGAATGAAATCAAAATGTCAAAATGGCAAGAAAGGGGAGTTCCATCTCTGCTCTTTCAAGAATCCCCTTTTTGCTATACATTCTCTGAATCCAGCTATGCACTCTCTGGTAAAAAAAAAAACTTCAAAAACTTAGACAAGCTGTCTCTTGTCATCTACGCCTCACGCTTATATATACTTGCTCTCACCAAGTAGGACCTTAAGTTTAGATAACCACTGTCTTTCAAAACTCCAAATAAAGCCAGGCATTGACTACTTGCCTTAGCTGACCAGTAGATGTTACCCTTAGAACCCTTGTTGAAGTTAGTACATAGGTTTTCTAGGTTATCATTTTGCAATCTACCCAACTAACCTCACACCATCTACCAACATCATGGTATGATTGGTGGTAAAGTTATATTTCACTCATGAATTTCTCTTTATAATATATATATGTATACAAAAAAAAAAAAAAGAGGCATAAAATAGAGGTGCCTCGCTGGACTTGCCTAGGTTTCCCCTGGACAAGGTAAAAAGAGTTAGAACCCGGTTATGACGAAAACTAAAAGGGTGTCATGGGCAAAATTGGGTACCCCGCTACGTGAAAACCCGAAAGGGCGCGTAGGCAAAAGCAAGAGGGGGTCGAGTTGAGTGAAAACCCGAAAGGGCTCTCAAATCGATAATGTGAAAATAAGTAAAAAAAAAAGATATCCAAAGATGGCTACCAAAGACAAGCAGGCTTCAAGTCTCTAGAAAAGAAATCCTGACAGAAGTGGCACTCGACAGTCAAGGCTCATCTTCATGCCAGTCGAAGCTCGTCTTCATACCAGTCGAATCTTATCTTCACGCTAGTTGAAGTTTATCTTCATCGAAGCTAATCTTCTGGCTAGCCGAAGTTCATCTCAATGCCCATCAAAACCTGTCTTCGGAACAGTCAAAACTTTATCTTCATGTCAGAGTCCTACCTCATCTGTGACGGATCACTTCGTCATACACAGAGTGGATTCTGACAAATTTCGAGTCTCTAGAAGGAAATCCCTGACATAGTTAATCGATAACAAGAGAAGCAGGTGTCGACACATGGTGGACTTTAATTGAATCTATCGACACCTCATGGAGCAGGTGACGACAAATGGCTAAGTCAGTCAACACCCACAGAACCAATTCTGTGGAAGAAATCTGTCGATACCCAGACACAACATAAGTCAAAAGAGGAAGACAAGAGCACATTAATATAGCTATGAGTAAAGCGGCATTGATGAGGGCTACAAGTTCTCCAAAGTGGCAGTCTGGTTATCACAATCGGTGACAACGGCCGTGGAAGCGGTCTACTTCCTCCTACTAAGATCTCAACGCTACTGTATGCTCAGATTGTTGTGTATTCAAGGTGACCAGACAGTAAGATGGATCAGAAGAAAGGAAGCAGCATGGTCACTCACTGGGTCTAAAAGAAGCCACTACCTCATAAAGCAGGCTAGCATGACCCACTGACTCATACGACAGGCCAACATAACCCAATGGACGGCTTACCCATGAAGGCCACCAGCTCACATGGACTCGCCAACTAAAAGAGGCCACTGATTTAGGGCTCTCGCCAATTCAAGGGGGCTACTGATTCAAAAAATCATGTCTTCAAGACATCCCACCGGGTCGAAAATCTCAGCAATCCAAAGAAGCTGTCGATCTAGAGCTTCCACCAAATCAAGAAGGCTGTCAGTTTAGTGCTTCCACTAGCTCAAGATTGCCATCAATTCAACACTTCCAACAGTTAAAAAGCCTCCAGCCTAGCAATCTTCACCGACTTAGAGGCTGTTGATTCAGTGAACTCACCAACTTAGCAAGATGTGGTGACAGTGGTTCTCGTTGACCGCCAATCCCGAGATCACAATGTCAATTGAAAACCCAGAGATTGCCAGCACGTCAATGGGACTGCTAAAAGCTACAAAAGTTCACCTGCGAATACTGCGCTGCTCGTCTCTCGCTTGCACTGTTCGCAGGTGGGGGGCATTTGTGGGCATCCAAAAAAACCAGCTAGCCTTGCATCGGCCCAACCCAGTCCCATTTAAGAGAAAAGACCCCCCCCCCAAAAAGTCCATAAAAGAAGCACCTAAAGGCCCATCACAAAAGCCCCAAACACCCCATGCAAGGGGGTGAGCTTAGGCAAATGCAACACCTCCCCACTACAAGGGAAAAGCTGTTGTTGCAGCAGAGGTGAAGGGGCGGTTGGGCTCCTCCTCTCTCACCCATCCCTTTTGGCTGGGGACAAGAGAAAAGAAAAAGGGAAGAGCTAGGAACATTCCTCTGATTCCTCCTCCTGGTGCTGACTGCCTGGTTACATGAGGAAAAGAGAGCAAAGAAAGGGAAGTGTCTAGGAACATTCCTCCTGGGGCTGGTTCTCTCTCCTTCCTCCCACTTTGGCTGGTTATGCAGAAGAGCAGAAGAGGCCTCTTTCTCTTCTTCCTGGAGGCTAGTTGCTAAGAAGAGGGAGGAGCTGCTTTGGCTGCTTATGGAAGAGGAGCAGAGCAAGGTTGTGAGGCTGCTAGGCTGCTTCCCTTCTCCCTAAAGCTTGAGGCAAAGAAGAGGGAGGGCTACTAAAGCTTGAGAAAGAGAAGAGAGAGCTTAAGAGAAGAAGAAAAGGAGGAAGAAAAGGTCCTCCCCAACTGACCTTCACCTGCGTTTTCCCAAAAAAAAAAGAAGCAAGAGAAGGGAAAGAGAAGAGGGTGAGCAAGAGGGACAAGAGGAGTGAGGGGGATTGCTGCGGCAGTCCCCACTTCTTTGTTTTCTTTGTTTTTCTCTTCTTTTATGTAATCTTCTCCCCCTCCAACAGTAAAAAAGAATCCTTGTCTTCCATCTTCTTTTTGCATGACATTGGTTTTGATGAGCATATGGGTGTGTAGAAGTGGTTTAAATACCCTTTTATCCCCTTGTTTATTCATGTTTGCATGAGACCGAAGTCTCTTTATGTAACGTCGCGTGCTTTTCGGATCCATGCGGATCGTGTGTGTTGTGGTTGTGGCGGCCGTTGTGAGGCCAGTGTGAGTCAGTTGTGTGAAATGCATGGTGTGGATGTGTAGTTTGTCCAGGTGCAGTGCAGGGTTGGTCCGGAAATAGAATGGGGCATGCTGCTGTCCTGTTGGAATTGGCGGCCAGGTGTGGCCGTTGACCTGTTGGCGTCCAGCTTAGTGGACGTTTACTGCATGAACTTGGCGGCAGTAGATGTGGACGCAGAGGGTGGCGGTTGCTGTTGGCGGCATGGGGGTTGACGCCAACCTGAGAATTGTGCAGGTTATAGGCTCACCCGAGGGCAGTTCTCTCAGCTCTCACTCATTCACTCTTGCCCCAGCTTGCTGCCCCCGATTCTTTGAAGCTTCCAACAGGTACCGAGGAGTAGTTGGACGATCGAAGAACGCGTGGCGTCGCTTAATTGCGGGAGGAAACGTCGCGGCGTGGTGCAATTCGCGTGGGAGCTCGCGGAGGGCTCGGCGTGAACCGGGGAATTGCAGGAGATTCTAACGCGTTCTGAGGTAGGGGACGAACCCTGGTAGCTTCATAGAAACATTAAAACACATCATAACCACTTGAACCATCATGATAATCCACGTTTGAATAGAGTTGCACCATGCGGGATAAAGGGTGGTTTGAGTTATTTAATGTTCAGAGCATGTTTTAGTGGGTTGTATTGGGTTCTAGCATGCTAAAGGAATTGCATTTGCATGTTTTTCAGTAGTTAGAACAGTTAGAAAGCCCGCAGAGACGGATTAGGGTTTCTGCAGGGTTTATGGCCGGAGAACTTGGCGTCAACATCGCTTGCCGCCAAGATCCTCAGCCAGGAGGTTAACGGCCAGAACCCTTGCCGTTGACTCCTTGTAAGCGGCAGTCGATGTGGCCGCCTACCTCTATTTGAGCAGAAATGACTAAGTACAGTATTTATCGTTATTGCATGTGTGTAGACACACGAGGTGCACTGAGTGCACTTGGTTACGTGTTTAGCATACAAGGTATGCTGTTAGTTGTTTACTTCGGTGACTGCGCGTTGTGTACGCGAGTCAGTTGGGTTCACGTGTAGTGGACCAGTGGTTACTTGTAGTTTACATGAGGTTTCACGTGGGTTGTGTGTGACGTGCACGTGGTTCTGTGTACGTGGCGAGTAGTACGACGCCTACCGTGGTTACCTCTCCAGTTGGGTGCCCCAGGTTCTTTGTGAGCCAGGCTGTTAGCTCGGGGCTTTGTCCCGGTACTTGTGTTGTACCGTCGAGGTCTGTGTCGTCTGACCTGGACACCCTCACTCTTGTGTTAGAGTTGTACGTCCGGCTGAGGGAAAGACGACAGTGGGACAGTGACACTTGTGTTTGTTTCTAGTCACTTGTAGCGCGCTCGTAGTTGGGGGTATGGACACCAGTAGACGTACTGGACCCCAGCTAGTCCTTTTCCAGTGCCTCACTCTAGCGAGCCCAGGCCAGGGTCTCTGGAGGTGCCAGGCATGGGCCTGTGACCGTGTGGTCTGCAGGTGGTGGTGTTTAGTTGGTCTCCACAGTTGCTTGACCTTTTTACGTGGAGCGGCAGCTGGACCTTTCGTCCGTGGCTGCGAGACTGAGAGGTAGACCTGTGTTAGTTGTCCGAGTCAGTTTCTGGTGTCGCGAACCAGTTCACGTGGCTCGTGTTGGCTGTCTCTACTTTAGCTTGTACACCTGTACTGGTTTCCGTTTAATTATTACTGTTGTTTCTCGTAGTCGGCAGATGGTGAGTACTTTTACAGCTTTACTTACCTGCTTAGCTGTTTTATTAATTGTGGTTGTTTACTATTCGTACTCGTGGTGTTTGTTTCGCTCGGTTTTGGGGGAGTTCCCTACTGAGCCAGTGACTAGAGAGGCTCACCCCTACCCCCACAGGTGAGAGCGAGGAGGACGTCTCTCGTCCGACGTCCAGTTCCGGGCCGCGTCGTAGCGGTGCAGGGTCAGCACCTCCAGCAGAGTAGCTCCAGCAGTGTAGTTTTGTAGTTGTTTACTTTCTTCAGTTGTACCTCGGGGTATGCCCCAGGCTCTTGTACTTCTTTTTAGTTTTTGTGGAAATTTGTCTATGTAAACTTGTGAAATATATATAAAAATATGGTGTGTTCCTTTATGTTTACACGGACTGTGGTTTGGTATCCCTTGCGAGGCTTCGGCCCGTTCGCGGGAGGCGGACTCGGATTAAGTACGTTATCGGTTTAACGGACTTGGCCGAGGCGATCCGTCACAGTTGGTATTAGAGCAAGGTCCATGTTAATATAAGGGAATTAGAAAGATACATAGCCTTATTTCGGTCATTATACACTGCTGGTAAGGACCCTGGTTTTTGATCATTCATGGTTTTGATTTTTATCTGGTGTTTTGTGTATGTAGAAATTTCTGAAATGGCTGATAGGCGAGATTGGGGTGGTGGAGGAGATGATCCGGAGGAAAGCACCCAGCGTATGATAGAAAGGATTTGGGAGAGCCTCACGGATATTCGGGCAAGAATGGATCAGCAGGCGCCAGTACCACCAATTGCAGTGCCACCTGGGGATGGAGAGGCTGTACCTGTTGCTCCAGTTCCGCCGAGAGTGGAGGTGCCTTTTGTAGCACCTGTGCCACCACCAGTGTTGTTAGCGGAAGAACCAGTGTTGCAGGTTGAAAAGTTTCTGAGATTGCAGCCACCTACTTATTCAGGAGGGCCGAATCCAAATACAGCTGAGCATTGGGTTCATGAAATTGAGAGAGTTTTTGTGACTATGAGGTGTCCGGCAGCGGATAGAGTGGTATTAGCTGCTTACCAGTTGAGAGGCTTTGCCTTGGAATGGTGGCGATTGAAGATGCAAACCACTTTTGCAGGCAGGACGGAAGAAGTTATCACTTGGCCGGAGTTTCTTGATGTATTTAACGATACATTCTTTCCGATCCAAGTGCAGCAAGTAAAAAGAGAGCAATTTCGAACTCTTCAGCAAGGTAACTCTTCAGTCTTAGAGTACCAGATGAGATTTATGGCACTTAGCCGTTATGCGCCATATGTGGTTTCAGATAATAATATGATGGTTGAGTACTTTATCAGAGGTCTGAGAGTGGAATTGCAGGATGCGATAGTACCTCTTATGTGCAAGTCAGTAGAAGAGGCAGCGCAGAGGGCAGCTACTTTGGAGAGGTCTATCCGGACTCGCCAGGCAGGTGAATCAGGTTCAGGTAGTTTCCGGCTACCACAGCAGACAGTAGGTGTAAGCAAGGGCAAGGCACCAGCAGGACCTTCTTCATCTGGTTTCGGGAAATGGGGCCAGAAGTTAAAGCAAGCATTTAAAGGCAAAGGAAGAGGATGGGGAGGTCGTCCGCAGTTGCAGCAGGGCCGAGGTAGGCCTGAGGTGGAGGAGTCGCAGCAGAGTACTGCCAGGCAGCCTATTGTTCCTCCAGGGTATAGATGTTATAATTGCAATCAGCCGGGACATTTGATCCGCAATTGTCCGTATACAAGAGAGTATGGGTATGGCAGAGGTGTGCAGCAGTAGCAGCCTCAGCAGTTCCAGCAGCCACAGGCAGGTCGTGGCAGAGGAGCACCGCAGCAGCGAGGGAGAGGCCGGGTTATGGCTATCACCCGAGCCCAGGCGGAGGCATCGAATATGATAGAAGGTACTTTACCTCTTTATGAATATTCAACAAGAGTCTTATTTGATTCGGGTGCCTCTCATTCTTTTATTTCCGAAGAATTTATGGATTGCATAGCTCATCCTTTAGAAGAGAAGTCTTGTGAGTTAGTGGTGGAGGTTCCTTCAGGTGAGTTCTTACTCACTTCGAGCTATATAGATGAAGCTCCTGTTATGATTGAAGGGAACCAGATGCCGGGTCGGTTGTATGCCCTGCAGCTGTCAGATTATGATATCATTCTGGGTATGGATTGGCTTGAGATGTATGGAGCAATGTTAGATTGTAGAAAGAAAAGGATCAGATTTTGTCATCCTAATGGTGCAGTGTTTGAATATCAAGGTATGCCTTTTTATACCTCCAAGTTTCTAATTTCTGCAATTAAAGCTAGAAAGTTGATAAATGATGGGTGCGTGGCCTATTTAGCCTCAGTAAGTTTGGTAGAAGCCAGTCAGCCAATGGAAGCAGTTCCCGTGGTTAGGGAATTTGCTGATGTTTTTCCGGAAGACTTGCCTGGTTTAGCTCCACACAGAGAGGTGGACTTTTCTATTGAGTTGCTGCCAGGTACCATGCCGATTTCTAAAGCCCCATATCGAATGGCACCAGCAGAACTTAAAGAATTGAAAAAGCAGTTAGAGGAGTTGTTGCAGAAAGGTTTTATTAGACCGAGTCATTCCCCGTGGGGAGCGCCGGTTTTATTTGTGAAAAAGAAAGATGGAAGTTTTCGGATGTGCATTGATTATAGAAAATTGAATGATGTGACCATCAAGAATAAGTACCCGTTGCCGAGGATAGATGATTTATTTGATCAATTGCAATCAGCAAAAGTGTTTTCTAAGATAGATTTGAGGTCCGGGTACCATCAGTTGAGAATCAAAGAGGAGGATATAGATAAGACAGCGTTCAGAACCAGATATGGTCACTATGAGTTTGTGGTAATGCCTTTTGGGTTGACTAATGCTCCTGCAGGTTTTATGGATCTGATGAATAGAATTTTTCATCCATATTTAGATCAATTTATTGTGGTCTTTATTGATGATATTCTAATTTATTCAGCATCTGAAGAGGAGCATGCAGCTCATTTGAAGTTTACCTTGCAGTTGTTAAGGGATAACCAGCTGTTTGCTAAATTCAGTAAGTGTGAATTCTGGTTAAAGGAAATTCAGTTTTTGGGTCATGTTATTTCAGCCAAAGGAGTAGCAGTAGACCCGAGTAAAGTGGAAGCTGTGTCTAGGTGGGAAGTGCCTAAGACAATAACCGAGATTAGAAGTTTTCTGGGGTTGGCAGGTTATTATAGGCGCTTTATTCAAGATTTTTCTAAGATTGCAGCACCTATGACTAGACTGACCAGGAAAGGAGTACCTTTTGTGTGGTCCGGTGAATGTCAGAGAAGTTTCATGGAACTGAAGAAAAGACTCACATCAGCACCTATATTGACATTGACGGCAGGGAGTGGTGGTTTTGTGCTGTATACTGATGCTTCGAGGAGAGGTCTTGGAGCAGTACTTATGCAGCATGGTAAAGTAATAGCCTATGCATCCAGGCAATTGAAGCCAGCAGAGGAGAATTACCCCACTCATGATTTAGAATTGGCAGCAGTTGTATTTGCTTTAAAAATGTGGAGGCATTATCTGTATGGCGAGAGATTTGAAATTTTTACAGATCATAAAAGCTTGAAGTATATCTTCTCGCAGAAAGATTTGAATCTTCGCCAGCGCAGATGGGTTGAATATTTGAAAGATTATGATTTCAGTTTGGCTTACCATCCGGGTAAGGCCAATGTTGTAGCTGATGCCTTGAGTAGAAAGGCATATATGAATTTGATGATGATTAAAGAATGGAAGTTGTATGAAGAAGTAGCGGAGAACTCCTTATATGTGCCCAGCAGTCAGCGTCGGGCAATTCTAGCTGCTAGTGCAGTAGAGCCGTCTTTATATTGGCAGATCATTGAAGCTCAGAGAGCAGATGCAGGTTTACCTGAAATTGTAAAAATGGAAGGAGTTTCTATTGACGATAATTGTGTGGTCAGGCTTAGGGGCAGGTTGTTTGTTCCTGCAGAGAGAGAGGTGAAGCAGCGAGTTCTAGAAGAGGCTCATAAATCTAGGTACACTATTCATCCGGGTAGTACTAAAATGTACCATGATTTAAGAAAGCATTTTTGGTGGCCTCATATGAAGAAAGAAATAGCAGAATTTGTGGCAAGATGTGCTATCTGTCAACAGATTAAAGCAGAGCATCAGAAGCCTGGAGGTCTATTGCAACCGTTGCCTATTCCACAGTGGAAATGGGATGATATCGCAATGGACTTTGTGGCAGGTTTACCAAGGTCGAGTTCAGGGCATAATGGAATATGGGTGTTTGTTGACAGATTGACTAAGGTGTGCCGATTAGTGGCAGTAAGTATGTCTTGGACAGTGGACAGGTTGGCAAATATTTATGTTGAAAGAATTGTTCCACTGCATGGTATTCCAAAGACTATTGTATCTGATAGAGATCCAAGATTTACTTCTGGTTTTTGGAGGAGTCTGCAGAAAGTAATTGGTTCTGAATTGAGATATAGCTCCGCTTATCATCCCCAGACAGATGGTCAGACAGAGAGGACTATTCAGACAATTGAAGATATGTTGCGGGCTTGTTGTTTAGTTTGGGGAGGCAGTTGGGAGCATCATTTGGGAATGGTTGAGTTTGCCTACAATAATAGTTATCATACCAGTCTTGGGATGGCACCGTATGAAGCCTTATATGGAAGGCCATGTAGAACCCCATTGAACTGGCATGAAGTGGGAGAAAGGCAATTAGTGGGTCCTGAATTGATTCAGCAAACCACTGAAGTAGTGAAGCTTATTAAAGAAAAATTGCAGGCAGCTCAAAGTAGGCAGAAAAGTTATGCAGATGTGCGGAGGAGACCACTTCAGTTTGAGGTGGGAGATTTTGTTTTTCTGAGAGTTTCCCCGAGTAAAGGTATTATGAGATTTGGTAAATCTGGAAAGTTGAGTCCGAGATATGTGGGACCTTTTCAGGTGATTGAAAGAATTGGGGAAGCAGCTTATAGGCTGGATTTGCCAGCTGATTTTGCAGATGTGCATGATATTTTCCATGTCTCCATGTTGAGAAAATGTATTGAAGATCCAGCTCAAATAATTAGATATCAAGGTGGTGACCTGAGGCCGGACATGACTATGCCAGAGTATCCGGTGCAGATCACAGATCGAAAGATAAAGAAGCTGAGGAATAGAGAAATTGAGCTAGTTAAAGTGAGATGGGAAAATAGGTTGGGTGGTGAGGATACTTGGGAGTTGGCCGCGGAAATGGCTAAAGGGTATCCCTATCTGTTTGAATAAGTTTGTGTATTTTCTTTTTAGATGATAGTACTTGTAAAGGTGTGTATGTATGAGTTGTTTATCTTTGAATTGTGTTATGAATTTCGAGGACGAAATTTTCTTTTTAGATGATAGTAATGTAACGTCGCGTGCTTTTCGGATCCATGCGGATCGTGTGTGTTGTGGTTGTGGCGGCCGTTGTGAGGCCAGTGTGAGTCGGTTGTGTGAAATGCATGGTGTGGATGTGTAGTTTGTCCAGGTGCAGCGCAGGGTTGGTCCGGAAATAGAATGGGGCATGCTGCTGTCCTGTTGGAATTGGCGGCCAGGTGTGGCCGTTGACCTGTTGGCGTCCAGCTTAGTGGACGTTTACTGCATGAACTTGGCGGCAGTAGATGTGGACGCAGAGGGTGGCGGTTGCTGTTGGCGGCATGGGGGTTGACGCCAACCTGAGAATGGTGCAGGTTATAGGCTCACCCGAGGGCAGTTCTCTCAGCTCTCACTCATTCACTCTTGCCCCAGCTTGCTGCCCCCGAGTCTTTGAAGCTTCCAACAGGTACCGAGGAGTAGTTGGACGATCGAAGAACGCGTGGCGTCGCTTAATTGCGCGAGGAAACGTCGCGGCGTGGTGCAATTCGCGTGGGAGCTTGCGGAGGGCTCGGCGTGAACCGGGGAATTGCAGGAGATTCTAACGCGTTCTGAGGTAGGGGACGAACCCTGGTAGCTTCATAGAACATTAAAACACATCATAACCACTTGAACCAGCATGATAATCCACGTTTGAATAGAGTTGCACCATGCGGGATAAAGGGTGGTTTGAGTTATTTAATGTTCAGAGCATGTTTTAGTGGGTTGTATTGGGTTCTAGCATGCTAAAGGAATTGCATTTGCATGTTTTTCAGTAGTTAGAACAGTTAGAAAGCCCGCAGAGACGGATTAGGGTTTCTGCAGGGTTTATGGCCGGAGAACTTGGCGTCAACATCGCTTGCCGCCAAGATCCTCAGCCAGGAGGTTAACGGCCAGAACCCTTGCCGTTGACTCCTTGTAAGCGGCAGTCGATGTGGCCGCCTACCTCTATTTGAGCAGAAATGACTAAGTACAGTATTTATCGTTATTGCATGTGTGTAGACACACGAGGTGCACTGAGTGCACTTGGTTTACGTGTTTAGCATACAAGGTATGCTGTTAGTTGTTTACTTCGGTGACTGCGCGTTGTGTACGCGAGTCAGTTGGGTTCACGTGTAGTGGACCAGTGGTTACTTGTGGTTTACGTGAGGTTTCACGTGGGTTGTGTGTGACGTGCACGTGGTTCTGTGTACGTGGCGAGTAGTACGACGCCTACCGTGGTTACCTCTCCAGTTGGGTGCCCCAGGTTCTTTGTGAGCCAGGCTGTTAGCTCGGGGCTTTGTCCCGGTACTTGTGTTGTACCGTCGAGGTCTGTGTCGTCTGACCTGGACACCCTCACTCTTGTGTTAGAGTTGTACGTCCGGCTGAGGGAAAGACGACAGTGGGACAGTGACACTTGTGTTTGTTTCTAGTCACTTGTAGCGCGCTCGTAGTTGGGGGTACGGACACCAGTAGACGTACTGGACCCCAGCTAGTCCTTTTCCAGTGCCTCACTCTAGCGAGCCCAGGCCAGGGTCTCTGGAGGTGCCAGGCATGGGCCTGTGACCGTGTGGTCTGCAGGTGGTGGTGTTTAGTTGGTCTCCACAGTTGCTTGACCTTTTTACGTGGAGCGGCAGCTGGACCTTTCGTCCGTGGCTGCGAGACTGAGAGGTAGACCTGTGTTAGTTGTCCGAGTCAGTTTCTGGTGTCGCGAACCAGTTCACGTGGCTCGTGTTGGCTGTCTCTACTTTAGCTTGTACACCTGTACTAGTTTGCCGTTTAATTATTACTGTTGTTTCTCGTAGTCGGCAGACGGTGAGTACTTTTACAGCTTTACTTACCTGCTTAGCTGTTTTATTAATTGTTGGAGCTGTTTACTATTCGTACTCGTGGTGTTTGTTTCGCTCGGTTTTGGGGGAGTTCCCTACTGAGCCAGTGACTAGAGAGGCTCACCCCTACCCCCACAGGTGAGAGCGAGGAGGACGTCTCTCGTCCGACGTCCAGTTCCGGGCCGCGTCGTAGCGGTGCAGGGTCAGCACCTCCAGCAGAGTAGCTCCAGCAGTGTAGTTTTGTAGTTGTTTACTTTCTTCAGTTGTACCTCGGGGTATGCCCCAGGCTCTTGTACTTCTTTTTAGTTTTTGTGAAAATTTGGCTATGTAAACTTGTGAAATATATATAAAAATGTGGTGTGTTCCTTTATGTTTACACGGACTGTGGTTTGGTATCCCTTGCGAGGCTTCGGCCCGTTCGCAGGAGGTGGACTCGGATTAAGTACGTTATCGGTTTAACGGACTTGGCCGAGGCGATCCGTCACACTTTATGTGCATGAGATGTGATGTGTCCCCCTCCATGTCTTCTCTTTGTTTTCTTCTTGTATGAAGTCTCATTGTCCTACCCCATCTGGGACAATAAGGGAAGCTGTTGGGTATCCCCTTTTCCCCTCAAGGGCACCCAATGGGGAACCACCCACAGCCATGCCTACGTTTTATGAATAGTCCTCTTCTTTCGATGTGTTTTCCTTTAGACTTTGCACACTCATTATGGAGGTTGAGCACCCAATATAGGGAGGTCATGTAGAGACATATATGTACCTCCTTTACTGGGTTTAGGAGCCATCAAAGCACTATCAAAATCCCCCCATCGCTCCTCATGTTTCACTGTCCCAAACTGTGTCGAATCAATGCTCCATGAGACTTTGAACATCAAGCGTCAGGTAATCAATACCTGGGCCCTATTTGAGTTCATGGAAGGTGTCTATGCATGTTAAATGGTCTGTGTTCCCTATTGGACGCTCAAATCATTCCTGGATTTTGAGAATCGCGTCCCCGAAGGGCTGCCGAATCACTGTTTCCTATGGCTTTGAACTTGAAGGGTTGGATAAACAATATCCAGGCCCAGTTCAAGCCTATAAATGGGTTCCTTGCATGTTAAATAGTCTGTCATCCCGATTGGGCGCTCAAATCATTCCTGGATTTTGAGAACCGCGTCCCCAAAGGGCTGCCGAATCACTGTTTTATGTAGCTTTGAACATGAAGGGTTGGATAATCCATATCTATGCCCAATTCAAGCTTATAGATGGTGTCCATACATGCTTTGGGTTCTGCCATCCCGACTGTCAGTTTTGTTTCCTTATGGATTTCGAGAACTGTGCATAAATAGGGCTACAGAATCATTGCAATTTAACATTCTGGACCAAAGGGCTGGATAACCTAATTCCCATGCCCCGTCCGGAATTGAACAGGACCCTTTCATGGTTTGGATGCTATTCCCCTCCGACCCAACATTCAGATACTCTGTTTACCTCGTGTTTTATGCACGGCAAGGGCTGCAGAATCATTATGGCCTGTGAGCAGGGTCGATTAGGTAGGGTACCCTGCAGAATGAATGATTAAGAGCTAAGTGATTCGGCAAGGTCCCTTGTCGAATCATTTGAACAGAACCCTTGCCGAATCACTTATGCAGAATCATCAGCCTTGCAGATTCACCTGTAAATAAGAAATCCATGAGATTCCAGGCTGGATAATGTAATATCTAGGCCCAGTTAAATGGACTCACACATTGTTCAATAGCTAATCGGGTTCCCTTTTGGTCTCGGTACCAACTAGTCTCCCATTAGGTATGCCTTGGGGATAACCGGCACCGTGTGCCATTCGGTGATGTCATCTTTTGACATACACCTTACTTCCGATTCCGTCTCCATTGTGGTGGGCGGTTACCATGTTTTTCCCCATCATCCAATATGAGGGGAAATGCTGCCGAATTTTTGTTTGAATATTCGAATCGGTTGGCTCTCTCTTTTTTTAATTGTTTAAGTGAATATGCAGCCCCCTTAATAGTATCTTTGCAGAATCAGTCTGTCCTGCAGAATAGGCCTGGCTGTCGATTCACCCCTGCAGAATCACCCCTGCAAAATGGTCCCCGCCGAATCGCCCCTACAGAATGGGTCTGGCTGCCAAATCGCCCCTGCCGATTCGCCCCTGCATAATGGGTCTGGCTTCCGATTCGCCCTTGCCAAATCACCCCCGCAGAATGGTTTTAGCTGCCGAATCGTTTTGTTTGCCAAATCAAATGGGTTGTGCATGATGACGTTTGAGCATATAATGATCAAATGAGATTGAACAACGAAAAGAACCATGACAATCGCAAGCATGTCAAAGCTATTGCATTACTAAATGGAGAATTGTGTAATAAATAAAAGATCAAATGAATAAGTGAATGAATTTACCTTAAGAGACAAAAAAAACACACACATCTAACTCTCTTGCAACTTCAACTGCACATTTTGTGGTTTCATCTTACGCCTTTTATCGGATGTCCCATTTTAGGCCACAAGACTTTCTATTCTGGAGATTAATCAAGGGTTTTCTCTTTCTAAGAGAGATGTAATTAACGTCGTTGCACTTAAGCAATGGCGGGATCTTGGTCTCAACCCGATCTTCACTTTCATTTGACGAAGTCAAACGGTGCGCACAATAGACCTAAAGTCCTTCGACCCTCAGAGGCAAAACACTTGTTGCCACTTCGATGGCTGGCACGCCTGCGCTATCCAAATTGTCGATTCATCTCACGTCACCATTGCTCTAGCAGCACCTGACGGGACTTGGATTAGCAATACGCATCCATGAGAACATGAGAAGCATGATAAAAAAGAAACTTTAAAAATATTTTAAAGATTTTTAAAAAATCCATTTCCACAGCTCCACCCAGCTTATGTATAATACTTATAATAATTTATTTACAATATTTATAATTGTAGTACTAATTTTCTCACTTATGATATGATATATATGATTCTTTGAACAATATTTTACTCAGGTCGACGACATGGAACAAATTTTGGAAGGTGTTGTCCCTTGTAAGAAGATGCTCAGGTTGGTGGTGCCGACATCGTAAGAGATGGACGTCGATGCCGACATGTATGTAGGCGGGATCCCACTTGTTCCGAAAGCTCAATCCACTGGAATCCCACTCGTTTACGAAACACAATTGAGATCCCACTTGTTCCAAAAATGCTCCACTGGAATCCCACTTGTTTCGGAAACACAAACGGCATGTGTTTCTACCTATGTGCATGTGGGCATCAACGTCTAGACAATCAAGTCCTTAGTCAACATAATGTGTCTAGAGATTGACCCACGAATTAATGCCAATGTCGATGTGACCATCTCCTATGATGCCAGTGCCACCAACGTAAGCGTCTTCTTGCAAGGGAACAACGCCTTCCAAAACTTGTTCCATGTCATCGCCCTGAGTAAGGTACTGTTCAACGAATCATATATATCTTAGTATAAGTACAAAAATCAGTACTACAATTATACATATTGTACATAAATCTTACTCAGGTCCACTACTAGAAAAAGCGGTTTTACCGACGGATATTTCTGACGGAATTTTTCCGTCGGAAAATCCGTCGGAAATACCAATTTTCGACGGATTTCCGACCGATTTTCGACGCAATTATCAAAATTTCCGACCGATTTCCGACGGAATTCTTTTCCGTCGGTAATATTCCGACCAACTATTTTCGACGGCCATTTCCGACGACTTTCTGACGGAAGCTGTCATAAAATCTATTTTTCGACGGATTTCCGACGGAAAGAGGCCGTCGGAAATGCCGCATTTTCTTGTGGTGGTCGATGACATATGGAACACATTCCAGAGGGGGTCATTCCCTTGCAAGAAGACGCTCAAGTGAGCACGTAGGCATTGTAGGAGTGGTCACTTCAACAGTAGCTCTAACACATGGATCAATCTTTGGCCACCTTATGTTGACTTATACAGACTCGATTGTTTCGACATCGATGCCCACATGCATGTCGATTGTGTTTCCAAAACGAGTGGGATTCTGATGGATTGCATTTCGAAACAAATGGGATCTCGCCTACGTGCATGTGAGCATCGACATCTAGATAATTGAGTCCGTAGTCAACATAAGATGGTCGAAAATTGACCTACAAGTCGGCGTCACTATATATCGATGTGATCATCTCTTAAGATGCCGGAACCAACAACCTAAGCATCTTCTTGTGAGAGATGACACCTTCCGAAACTTGTTCCATATCGTCGACCTGAGTAGAGTACTGTTCAACGAACCATATATATCCTATCATAAGTGTGGGAATTAGTACTACAATTATAAATATTGTACATAAATTATTATAAGTATTATACATATTATACATAAACTTGGTCGAATCGACCCATGTACAGCTCAATGTAAGACTTTTATACATAAGTTAAACACCTGAATATATTTTTATTACATAATTGTTACATTTTTATGTTCTTTTCAATTCTCTTGAAACTAAATTAGATGAGTAATTAAGTTTATGGTGTTTATAAATTATTTAAGAAGGGGGAAAATATAAATTAATAAGAAGAGAGAGGCTTTGAAGAAGAGAGAGAGGGAGTGGGAGAGAGAAAGATTAAAAAAAAAACTAAAGGAAATCAGTCTTTCAATCTCTTTTTTTAAATGTAACATAAATTGGTCTCCGTATCACCGGTGCGTGACTGATTTTAATATTTTACAAAAAGAATTAACAGTCATATCATATATGGTAAAAGAGAAATACTTAGTGCACTAAGGTGGGCACACCCACTAGGGGTGTGCCATTTGGCCTTAGGGTTGGGACAAGTGGGATGGGGGGGATATTATAATCCCACCAAGGCCAAATGGCACACCCCTAGTGGGTGTGCCCAACTTAGTGCACACTAAGGTGTGCACTAAGTATTTCTCATGGTAAAAAATATTTAATTTTACTAATTAAAAATTTTAAGCTGTTATTTAACTTTTTTTAAACAATATTATTTTTAAAGAAAATCCAAATAAGAACAACGATTCAAGCAGGAAGAGGAGCAGCATGCATGTGTGTCCCACTCCCACCCGAGCGGGAGGTTCCCCCATGAATGACCATTTCATCACTAGCCGCCTCTGTGAGGCAGAGAGACTACTCGATCGGACTGTGCTGCTCCAGTGGGCGCCGGCCGGGCAATGCCAAGACTCCACTGCAATGGAATATACAGTACAGCGCAGCTACAGCTCAAGAAAGGAGGCCCTGATACGCCAACCAAGTCCAGCCCCCACCTCGCCCCCCATGACAGCAAAGAGCGATGGTGATGCTCCAGTGGCCCCCCATATAAATTTATACATCTCTTTTCCTTTTTATATGGATCAGAGAGGAAGGGAAAGTTAAGTTGGCCCTCACTCCAAAAGGACACCTCGTCCTCACCATGCAAGTGCGCCCACCCTTCTCCTCTTCTATTCGATCAGATCGATCGCCCCTCGTGGCCGGCCCCGTGATCCTTACTGTTTTTTCCATTAACTGTATTCAGTAGTCATCGATCGACGTGACCCTTCCCTGTAATTTCCACTGATTTCTGTCGTACGTCTTAATTATGCTCTTCCTCCTCATCTTCGATCCATTAGTCTGCTCTTGACGATACTTGGAGTTCTTCTCGACGTCGAGTACAGAAGTTGAACAAGTTATTCCCCTTGTTGTTGTTGATCTTATTCACAACTGGTGACCAGCTCACTTTAATTTGTCTTCTCACTCTCCCTCTTAACTTGCCCCTCAAGTGCTGCTGTTTGATTAGGATCAGCTAGCGGGGATGGAAACTGGCCATGGGTTTATCGGATTGCCCGAGTTCCGTCGGTGGAGATGGTTGCTCAGGGACATATGGGGGACTAATTAATGATGATTGAAATCTAGCTGGACAGGAAGGGTTTTAGATGGGATGTGTCTAGTTAAGAGTAAGCATGCATGTAGATAATATATATAGAAAGGAAACCTCCCATATACTAGCTAATAGCCCTCTCTCCCTACCTCCGATTTGGAATTGTGGGGTTAATCTCGTCGGCCAAACATGAGCAATGTTTTCGGTTGAAAAACTCGTCTATAATTACATCGTCTTGTATAAATTCTTTATAAGTCTATTCTTTATGAGATTTGAATTCTTACAGAAAGAGTTAACTATTAGACCACTCCTTGAATACATCAAAACATTAAATAATTGGATCCACTACTCTTTAATCATAATCTACGTATATGTTGATGAGTAGCTAATTAAGGTTGGCAGTTCAGTGAGGACCGGGAGGGGCACCCCACAAATCTCTCTCCTTCCCTTTAATTCCCATCCCTCCCCTCCCCTCCCCTCGGGAATGGTGCAAATATATGGTTGTCCGAATTAAATTGCAACAACTTCTTCTCCATTCCCCTGCCCTGCCGTCGAGTTCTCATGGCATGGATGGATGGCCGGATCGATTTGGGGGTGGGTTAGGAGGAGCAGCTTGCAGTTAGTGCTGCTGCTGCTACTACTATTTCTACTGATGAGATGAGAGAGAGACTGCTACTTTTTTCTTGTAGTGACCACCCTCTTGATCAGCACTTTTGAGATCGATTATCCTGATTGGTCGGCCTTCCATGCATGCATCCATCCAAAAACATCCAATGCATCCATGAAAGATGCAGAGCCTGGCCCTCCGGAAGGAGCTTGCATGGGCCGTTTGAAACATATCTAATATTTAAAGAACGAAAGAGAAGAGAGAGATGTCGACCTGCAACCTACCCGGCGTCCCACCGCGTACGTATTTGTCCATCACACAGGAGTACATGAACTACTACTCCCATCCATCTGAACATGTGCTTTGCCTTCGGTACTTGGATCAATTTTTCTCTTAATTACTTTTGCTCTTGCGCGCACGCTAGTGTTGTCGTCTGGTATTGTTCCACACATCTGTGCAATATGTTAGAAAACCACCCACACACACTTGAACAGGAGGATTTGGTGCTGCAAAACCGTGCAGCTTTTCTGTTTACTCCTTCTCCTATTTAAATGGAAAGAAAACATAACGCAGAAACACGTGACCTGCCAAAACGCATGGCTTGCCAAAACGCACAGCGCATTTAAGCCTTCCAAAACCGGAAACATTAAATGCCTCCCCCTAATCACTTCTCCTTTAACCCTCCCACGTTGCTGTTGCTTAGAAACCGAAAGAAAAAAAACGGATGGGTTTAATTACAGGATTAAACTAACAAACTCCCCTTAATCCTGATATATTCTACTTGATCTCGACGACGTCAATCTTTGCGCGGAGCTCCTGGAACTTGACGCGACCAAGTGGCTTCGTGAGAATGTCTGCCAACTGCTCGTCAGAGCTGACATATTCAACATTGATCTTGCCTCCCTCGATACATTCTCGAATATGGTGATACCGAGTATCAATGTGCTTGCTCCGATCATGGAACACCAGATTCTTGCAGAGAGAGATGGCTGACTTGTTGTCCACCTTGAGCACAGCCGTTTTAGGCTTGCTACCGCTGATCTCACTTAGCAGTCGTGTGAGCCAAACACCTTGGCACGCTGCGGTGGAGACGGCGATGTACTCGGCCTCACAAGAAGAGAGAGCCACCACCTTTTTCTTCATGGACTGCCAGCTGATCGGGCTTCGGCCGAGGAAGAAGAGAACTCCCGTAGTGCTCTTGCGATCGTCGACGTCGCCAGCCATGTCGCTGTCGCTGTAACCGAGCAGGTGTAGATGTTCCTCTTTCTTCCTGGCGAAGAAGCAACCTTTGTGGAGAGTGCCGGCTATGTAGCGCAGAATGTGCTTCACCGCCGCGAGATGGTCTTCTCGAGGGGACTCCATGAACCGGCTCACATATCCCACGGCGTAGGCTATGTCGGGCCGTGTGTTAACCAAGTATCGAAGGCTTCCAACGATGCTCCGATATTTGGTTGCGTCCACGGGCGGGCTTGCACTTTGCTTGCTCAACTTCAGGTGCGCCTCCATGGGCACTTGACAAGGGTTGCAGTCGCCCATACCGCTGTTCTCCAAGATCTTGCGCGCGTATGCCGCCTGGTTGATTGTGATGCCGTTCGCGCGTTGATGGACCTCAATTCCTAAGTAGTAGCTTAGGAGTCCGAGATCGCTCATCTTGAACATGCTATGCATCTCCTCCTTGAACCTGCAAATCTCACGCTCATTTGATCCGGTGATGACCAGATCGTCCACGTACACGCCGACAAGGAGCCGGGAGGCACCTTCTCCGCGCCCGTACACGGCATGCTCCGCAGTGCTTCGCAGGAACCCGAGCTTGACAAGGCTGATGTCCAGTTTGGAGTTCCACGCCCTCGGCGCTTGGCGCAACCCATACAGAGCCTTCCGCAACTTGAGCACCTTGTGCTCACGTCCCTCACAAATGAAGCCCGGGGGTTGGGCCACGTAGACCTCTTCTGTCAGGTCGCCGTTGAGGAACGCCGACTTCACGTCCATGTGATGGACTTGCCAACCTTCATGTGCTGCCAAAGCCAGCAGCATCCGTACGGACTCCATCCGTGCCACGGGGGCGAACACTTCCTCGAAGTCGATCCCCGGACGTTGCACATAGCCCTTTGCGACGAGCCGCGCCTTGTGCTTCACAACGGCACCATGTTCATCGCGCTTCACCTTGAAGACCCACTTGAGCCCAATGGGTCGGTGCCCGGAGGGGAGGTCAACTAGCTCCCAGGTGGCGTTGTCCTCAATGGACTTCATCTCCTCAAGCATCGCCTTGCGCCAGCTTTGGTGCTGCTCGGCCTCGCCGAAAGAGGTCGGCTCGTCGGCCGTGGTGAAGTGCAGCTCGTCGCCGTCGTCGAGTTCACGTGACGCATGGCCTGGAGCTGGAGCAACAGCTGACCCGATGATGTTGGTGATGGTGCGGAACCGCAGCGGGGCATCATCGTGCTCGGCGTCGAGTGACGCCGCCGCATCGGTCAGTGGCGAGGCGAACTCTACTTCGCCTGTGGCCATGGGTGACCTGGCGTGCGCGCCTGCGGCAGCAGGCGTCGATGCGCTCGTGGTCGCATGTGTGCTTGTAGCAGGGGTCCATTCCGCATCGCCAGGAGTCGACTGCAGCTCCTCTGCGTTGACTGGCGCTGCTGCGGGCGAACATCCAACTGTGGGCGAGCTGGAACGGGGCGGTGTCCGGCTTTTCCTTGGTTCAGACACAGTAGAGTACTCGACATTGAATGGTTCATTAAATATCACCGCACCTTCCGCGCCATGGGTCTCCCAGTCCCATTTAGCCGACTCGTCGAAGACAACGCAATGTTTCACGTACACACGTTCGTCGGTGGGGTCGAACACACGGTATGCCTTGGATCCCGGCTCGTACCCAACTAAGATCATTGGCGTGCTCCGATCGTCCAGCTTCTTCAGGTGCGGCTTTACGTTCTTGACATGCGCGATGCAGCCGAACGTGCGGAGGAAGTGCACCGCTGGTCGCTTGCCATACCAGGCCTCATATGGCGTCATCCCATCAACGCTTCTTGTCGGCGCACGGTTGAGGAGGAAGATAGCGGTGGAGACAGCTTCTCCCCAAAAAGTCGCAGGTAGACCCTTTGCTTTCAGCATGCTCCGAGCCATGGCGACGACGGTTTGATTTCGGCGCTCGACGACTCCGTTTGTTGTGGAGAGTAGGGGGCCGTGAGCTGCCGCTGCACACCGCGCTCGGCGCAGTACTCAGCAAGGTGAACTCGCCGCTGCGGTCAGTGCGGAGCACCTTTAGCTTGCGCCCCGTTGCCACCTCCGCTAAGGCTTGGAAGCGCTTGATCGCTGCCGGGGCTTGATCCTTGCTGGTGAGGAGGGTGAGCCACATGTACCTGCTCTTGTCATCTACCAGGAGCAGGAAGTAGCGGTTGCCGCTCGGCGTCGTCGGCGAGATTGGCCCGCATATGTCACCGTGGACGAGGTCGAGGACGTGCTCAGCTCGGTACTTCCCTTGCGCCGGAAAGGTTGCCCGTCTTTGCTTCCCAGCGAGGCAGCTGTCGCAGATCTGCTCCACCTGAGCGATCTGTGGCAACCCTCGCACCATGGCGTGCTGAGCGAGCTTGCGCAGGGCCTGAAAATTCAGATGACCGTACCTCGCGTGCCAACGCCATGCGTCCTCGGAGCTTCTAGCCGACAGACACACCGGTTGCGTGATGTCGAGCTTGAGCATGTACAGCCGGTTTGGGGAGCGCTTGACTCGAGCTAGCAGCCACCTCTCTTGGTCGCGGATCCTCAAGGTGTCGCCGTCGATCAGCACCTGGCACCCGTTCTCGTCGAGCTGCCCAATGCTGATGATGTTGGAGGTGAGCCGCGGGATGTAGTACACCTCCGTGAGAGCGCGGTGTTCGCCAGTCTTGCACGCGAACAGTACCGTTCCGCGTCCCTTTATGTCGACGACGGATCCATCCCCGAACTTAACGGTGCCGTGGATGTTGGAGTCGAGCTCGGAGAAGGCAGCACGGGACCCGGTCATGTGGTTTGTTGCACCGGTGTCAAGGTACCACATGTCGGTGTCGCACTCCTCCACCCGGTCCAGCTGAGCGAAGACCTTTTCCTCTACAAGCTGTAGTGGATATGTCTTCAACGACGGTGGAGAGTCGGAGTTGACGTGGACGCTTGCCATCAAGAGCGTGGGCTCGTCATCCTCGCCTTTCGTGAGGAGAGCTTGTTCTGCCCGCTTCGGCTTGCTGCGGCACTCTCTGGCCCAGTGGCCAATCTTGCCGCAGTTGTGACACTTGTCCTTTGAGACGTCACGACCCGCGCTAGGCTTGCCATCGCTCGTGCCATCGGCATCAGGCTTCCTCCGCATTGGTTTGCGGCGTCGGTTCCCAGACTTGGAACCGCCAGAGGGTCCCTCCCCCTGCTTCTTCTCCTTCATGCGCTTGATCCACTCCTCCTCCGTGAGCAAGAGCTTCCGTCATCTCCCTTGGTAGTCGATGCGGGGAAGCGATCTTCAACCGCCTTGAGTCTCCCGGTCACCTCCTCAATCGAGAGTGTTGAGTGGTCGAGCAGGGTCTCAATGGAGAGGGCGATTTGGGAGTACATGGATGGTACCACACGTAGGAATTTTTCGACTACCTTTTGAGACGGCTCCGGGTCGTCGAGGATACTCAGTTGGTTGACGATCCCAGTGAGCCGCATCGCGAAGTCGTCCACTGTCTCTCCGTCGCGGAAGTCGATGCCTTCGTACTCCTTTCGGAGCTGCTGCGCCTTGGCCTTGCGCACTCGATCGATGCCGACGCGCATGGTCTTAACAGCGTCGCATGCCTCCTTTGCGCTCTCCTTGACAGCAAGTGTGGAGATCATCTCCGAGGGGACGGCGCGTAGGATGGCCTCCAGCGCCATCCTATCCTCCTGCAGCTCAGCGCCGCCGGTCTCGACGGCGTCCCAGAGGCCGCGCGCCTGCAGCATCACCTTCATCATGAGAGACCAGTCGCTGTAGTTGGTCCGCGTCAGCGTTGGGTAGGCCGCTGATCCCCCGACTTCCTTCACGACGCGCTGAACGACGATCTCGCGGCCACCAGCGTCACGGTGCCGCTGTCGACGCGGAGGAGGAGACGGAGATCCACGTCGGTCTTCCCTTATCGGCGTCCGAGAGTGACCGCCGTGTGGGGCTGACATCTTGCCTCAGATCACCAACGAAGCTCTGATACCAAATGTTAGAAAACCACCCACACACACTTGAACAGGAGGATTTGGTGCTGCAAAATCGTGCAGCTTTTCTGTTTACTCCTCCTATTTAAATGGAAAGAAAACATAACGCACAAACACGTGACCTGCCAAAACGCATGGCTTGCCAAAACGCACAGCGCATTTAAGCCTTCCAAAACCGGAAGCATTAAATGCCTCCCCCTAATCACTTCTCCTTTAACCCTCCCACGTTGCTCAGAAACGGAAAGAAAAAAAACGGATGGTTTAATTACAGGATTAAACTAACACAATAAATGATGAGATGATCTCCATATGTGGCCACTCATATAATTAGGTGTGTTTTATTGTCCTCGTTGTTAATTAGCCAACCTATGAATGTATGAGTACATATCTATCTGTCCATATATAGTGACAGGAAGTACCAACCACCGTCGTGTGCAGAGAAAGGGAGAGAACCCCAACATAGCACATGAAGCAGTTTCATGTCTGTCACTGTTTCCGCTGCAGCTACCATTCTTACTGGGGATCACACCCGTTGCCGGGTTTGTAACTATTGGGACATCTCGGTTGGTGATCGGACATCTGAAACAATGCAAGACAACTGACAACTGACACTCGTACGTCGTGGTGGGTTCCTCGCTTCAACCACGTCGCCGGTGGAGGAGGGAGAACGATCTCCGGCGGGGTCCTCATCTCGATCGTCCAGAGAGAGAGAGAGAGAGAGACGGTAATAACGACAAACAGTTTACCGCCGGCGGGAAGCGAACGGGCAATCTCGTCAGCTGTCGTTCTCAGCCCTCAACTTCCAACCCACAAGTAGTAGACAGTTGTCGGCGAGTGATGGCGCTCTTAAATAGCTAAATTTTATATTTTTTTGCATTACTTTTTTTTTTGTAAATTAATGCACATGAAAGAGGCTTGTCAAGATGACACATGACACGATTATTGTACATGAGTTTTTTTGTTATGTTTTGTTTTCCTATCTAATGATATTAAAATTTTGAGTTAAATTTCTATGCCCTCAAATTTACTAGTACACAGTTTAAGTAGTTCAGAGAAAATTCAATATTGGCCTTTTAATTTTGGCATCAAATAGTCAAAATAATTTAAATAAATATATAATTATTGCAATTAGAAACTCAATAAAAATTAAAAGCAGTATTCTTTTTTAGAATCATAAACTAAATATTTGTTAGAAATTACATATATACTTAAAAAAAAAAAGGGAGAATCTCGAAAGAACACCCTGTTCTCCTCCACTTGCTCTGCGTCACCTCCTTCCTTGAGCGCGAGGAGGAAGGAGGAGGAGGCTGCTGCAGCTGCAGCAGCAGATCGAAGGGGCCACCATTTCCGACCCCCGAGTCTTGCCCGTCTGACCCAGATCGAGCTGATTACTGAATTTGCGGCAGCAGCCTCGTCAAACTCTTCATCCCTCTTCTTCTCCTCCTCCGTCCTCGCCTCACGGTGCTGTGCGGCACTAGTCTGCTCATGGGTCTTGTAGCCGCGCCTTTCGTCCTCCTCCTCTAGAGAGAGGGCCTGCAGAGCTGGGAGGGTGTCGGGGTGGCGGTGGATTGGCGGTGATTCCGCTGCTGGTGGAGTTCTTTGATGGGTGACCTCAAGGAGATGGAGAATGGCGTGACATCGGCCAGCCAGCAGCTTCGCCCGTCCCGGCCCCGCCGTCGATGGAGGGGAAGCCGCCGGCCGGGGCGAGGAAGACCCGCACCAGGCGGGTGAGCATGGAAGAGGAGGACCTCCTGGTGCTACTGCACGGGTCCGATCCGGTCAAGATCGAGCTCAACCGCCTTGAGAACGAAGTCAGAGGTAGTAAAGCCCCCAACCCCCTCAACGCAGTACAGTACCGTTTGGCTTCAATGATGCGTCTTTCGGCTCCATTTATTCATAGATAGATCACACCACATGCTTGATGGATGACACAGATTGTTTAGCTCATCTCAGAGCAAGTCAATTTGATGTCGCTGGATTTCTTTCCTGTTTCTTTCCACATTCCCCTTTTTAAGTGGATGCTAATTGCCAGGGCTCTGAGTGAAAAGGGGATTAGAACTGATAAACCCATCATTTTCCCCCTCATAATCATGCATCTCTTCTACATCGCGGATAGAAAGGACGTTGGGTAGGGACATGAGATAATCATCTAAACATACTACATTGTTGACATCTGAGGGTCTCCAATGGGTAAATTTCTCTAAATAGGAGCATGGAACCTCTCCACCTGAATCAAAACCCTGCAGTCTGTTGGCAGATCTGTACCTCATGTGTGGATGATGAATCTAGATCATGGCAATTTGCTTGCCAGAGGAAATCGGTGCCCATCACAGGATGGGCTTGGTTTTTCTCGACTTTGAAAGCAAATCGACATGTACCGACCAATTCCCTCTCCTCGAATCATGAACTCTTGCTGCAGCATGTCGGCCATGGTTGAAACTATGTTGACTTATTTTGAGATGGGTGAAGGCATTAGCTAATCTCAGTTTCCACCTTTTTTCATGAATAAGTTTGCTTGCACCAGTTCTTGATCGTTCTACTATCCTTCAAGAACATTTGATTTTTCAAAAAAGACCTCTCTGGACTTGGTTTGCCCCTGTTCGCCCGCCTGCTGTTTAGTTCCAGTTTCCTAATTTAGCTTCTAGAACTGCACATCACTGAAACAGGTTTGGGGACGGTAGAGGTGTTTTCTAATAGAGAAAGGTTTATTGCACTTGAGGAAGTGCAGTAAGTGCAATCCACGCTCATGTGGCGCCTTGTTAGACGCCATCTGATTTTTTTTTTTTTTGAAATTTAGTCTTTCTATTTTGGAGCCCAACCCTTCTATTTTGGAGTCCAACATTTTTATTTCGGAGCCTAACTTTCTATTTTGGAGCCTAAAAAATAGTTTGGCTCCAAAACAGAAGGAAAGTTGGGCTCCAAAAAAAAAGTTGGTCTCTAAAATAAAAGGGTTGAGCTCCAAAATAGAAGGTTAGATTTCAAGAAAAAAAAAATAGTTTGGCTCCAAATAGAAAGCAAGTTAGGCTCCAAAATAGAAAGTTAGACTCCAAAATAAAAAAGTTGGGCTGCAAAATAGAAAGGCTATATTTCAAACAAAAAAAAAACGTGGCGCCCAACAAGGCACCACATGGGCTGTAATCCTACGTGGCTTGCACTTACTGCACTTCTTCAAGTGCAGTAAACGTTTCTCTTTCTAATCAAAGTAGAAGGAGAAAGACTTACTGCACTGCCTAAAGTGCAATTTTGCCATATCAAATTGCACTTCTGCTCTCCCATTCATCCACCTCATCAGAAGAAGTACATAGTCCATGATGAGGTGGACAAATGGGAGAGTAGAAGTGCAGTTTGACATGACTAAACTTCACTTTTGGCAGTGCAGTAAGCCTTTCTCAAGTAGAAGAGTGCATATGTTCCATGAGATAGTTGAGATAGCCACCAGCCTTGGCCGTGGATTTGGGTCATTGCCCCTCCCAAATTCCACTCCCATCAGATGGGCATCACAAATTTAATTTCGCATACTGAAGCTTTTCACCTACCAAGGTGACACTTCTTCCCCCAACAATAGATGCTGAGTAGCTACTCATAGGAATTGTAACCAGTCAATTCTATCATCTAATTAGGAGAAAGGACTGATGTATAACTGTGTGCAACAGACAAAGATCGTGAGCTTGCAGAAGCGCACAGCGAGATTAGGGCCTTAAGGTTGACAGAGCGAGCAAAAGAGAAGGCACTTTCTGAGGTAATGTTCCTATATGGGATCTATGATCATGTTCTCCAAGTAAACAAAGTCCCTGGCTGTTTTTGTGTTGCTTATGTTCTATCTTCTCCATTTTTAGGTTACAGAGGAGCTGGGGAAGATGGTGGAGAAGCTAAAGATATCAGAGGTCACCATTGAGAACAAGGTCTGCATGCAAAACAGCAATCAATACATTTCTCTATTCTTTTTTTATCTGCTCTGCTGTTGATGGAGCAATACATTTGAAGTTGTTGGGGAGCTAATTTGGTGTTGGATGTTTTAGAACTTGGAAATGAAAAGAATCACCGAGGAGAAGAAAGCAGCTCTAGCTGCGCAGTTTGCAGCGGAGGCCACACTTCGAAGAGTTCATGCTGCTCAAAGGGATGAAGAATTGCCTCCACTAGAAGCAATACTGTCTCCCCTTGAAGCAGAAATTAAGCGTCTGAGGCAAGAGGTATGCTTCACAATGTTTTCACATTCTTGTTTAAGGAGATGTGGGAAATGATGAGGAATTTGGTCCTGTGGTAGGTATCAAAACTTCAGGATGATAACAGGGCGCTTGAGAGGTTAACAAAATCTAAAGAAGCAGCTTTGTTGGATGCCGAAAGGGAAGTCCAATTAGCAAAAATCAAGGTTGCTTATGTTGATGATTTGCAGAATAGGAACCAGGAACTCACAAAACAGAATGAAATATGCCAGGTAATGGTATTTTAATTCTTCTGTCTTCTTCTTTTTCCGTTCCCACTTGTGTATGAAATTGGTTAAGAGATATAACTCTTTACATGCTTATCCTGTGTCTCATTTTTTGCCATACTACAGGAGGAATACAAATATTAGATAAGATGCATCGCCATAAGATTGCAGAGGTCGAGAAACTGAGTATTACAGTTCGTGAGCTTGAAGAGGCTCTTCTTTCAGGAGCTAAGGCTGCGAATGCCGTACGTGATTACCAACGACAAGTGAGCGAGCTGAAGGTAGGTATTTGACACAGTGACAAAGTTTCCTTTTAATACTACGTTATGCTCATTATGCCAATCTCTTTACCTTCAATTCCAGGAGGAAAAGAAGACACTTGAGAGGACCTTGTCTCGGGCAAAGGTTACAGAGAACCGGGTTGCAGTTGTGATCGCAAATGAATGGAAAGATGCCAATGATAAAGTTATGCCCGTGAAGCAATGGCTCGAAGAACGC
Organism: Colocasia esculenta; assembly: GCA_014218235.1. Classification (NCBI taxonomy): domain Eukaryota; kingdom Viridiplantae; phylum Streptophyta; class Magnoliopsida; order Alismatales; family Araceae; genus Colocasia; species Colocasia esculenta. The sequence continues at coordinate 45,359,478 of CM024763.1, read as the reverse complement.
CGCATACTTATGGTAGTGTTGTCAATATGGTGTTGTGGCATACTGATGATTAACAGAGCCTTTCAGTCTACTGAAGCTCTGTTCACTTTGTGTTTTTAAGGGGGAAATGCAGCAGCTTCGTGACAAATTATCTATTGCAGAACGCGCTGCTAAAACAGAAGCTCAGCTCAAGGTATGGAATCTATGTTTCTTCGATTATTTGTTCTTTCTTCTAGCTTATTCATTTAATGACAAACTTTATTGGTAAATACCTACATTCATGTTCTAGGATAAGTTCCAGCTAAGGTTGAAGGTTGTGGAGGATAGCCTGAAATCATCAGTCTTAAGAACTGGCAGTCGGTTAGATGGAGTTGAGACCTCTCCAAGTGGAATTCCCACTAAGAGATCAACACCACCGCTTCTAAGATCAGCATCCCTGTCAAGACACTCCGCAGCAACATTGAAGCATGCGAAGGGTGTCTCCAGATCTTTTGATGGGGGTTCATATAGTAGCAGTAGCTCCCCAAGGAGCGATGCTGACAGGCAATCTGTGGGCAGGCCACTCGGCATGGAAAAGGAAGCTACAAACAACAAGTCATCGGACGGTGCAGATGTTGTAGGGGATGATTCAGTTTCAAGTGCACTGTATGACATTTTGCAGAAGGAGGTCATTGCTCTGAGAAAAGCTTGCCAAGAAAAAGAGCAAAGTATGAAGGACAAGGATAATACCATCGAGGTATATACTGTTGTCAAGTGGAATCTCTTTCTAACCATTTGATTATGTTTCTTCTGCCCAAGTTATTTACCTCTGAACTCTATACCTTTCTTAGGTTCTCTCGAAGAAAGTAGATACACTGAGCAAAGCAATGGAGGTGGAAGCAAAGAAAGTGCGTCGAGAAAAGGCTGCAATGGAGAAGGAGGTAGCAACGATGCGTGCTGAAATGGAGCTTGACCAAAGAGCTAGACGCTTGAAAGGTGTTCAAAACTTAGGTACACAACTTTGAATCAAATGACTATAAAAGTATATCTACGTGCATTAAGCCTGTGGATGACAAACATAGTTGAATAGATCAAAGTTGGGGAACAAGATTGGTGACAGGACAACCCAAATAGATGGGAAAGAGGCAATAAACGTCATACCTAATTAGGCATTTTAGCCATGGTTCTCAAAAAAACTTGAGATGATCCTCTAATGTGCAATTGATCTGTCTACTTAAGCATGTTGATATTTAAATCTTCTAAGAACTAGATGATACACTTATTGTAGCATCAACATTAGGATGTGTTAGAATAATCACACATTGGAAAATGACAAAATAGTTTTTTTTTTCTCATAATAGTGGTGTCCTCTCCACTCATCACCTTAAGATTTTAGATTAGGAGGCCCAATCTAATATTAAATCTAATATGATATCAGAGCCCAAGATATGATTCTGGTTGTACACCTCGTGTTTATAGTCAGTCCACATAACACAGCCTAAAATCAGCTTGCAAGTGTGAGGGCATCTTAGAATAGAATAGTCTTACATTGGAAAGGGACAAAATATATCTTGTACTCGTAATAATAGTGTTCTCTCTACTCATCATCTTCAAGTTTTGAGTTGGAAGACTCAATCCAAAATTAAATCTAACTGAATGAAATGGGACAACAATGTAAAAATTGCTGCATTATTTCATTTTCTCTGAAGCGTCATGCTTTTTTATCACAGGACCTTGATCATCATTCAACTGCAAATTGAATCGGTGCTGCTGCAAAGTTATGGAATATATTGCAATCATCACAACTTCCAATCCAGTATCACTGTGTGATCCCTTTCCCCCTCTGTATTTTTTTTGGTGAGGGCATATGCAATTGTTATATAGTTTGTGATCCTGTTGTTTGATCTTGGATAATGCAACCCTTTGTCCTTAGTGATGACAAGTACAAGTGCTGCGCGTGATGTAGTCTGCCAGTTTCTGACAAAACAGGCACTTGGCTTTGCAGTTGCTAGTGCACAAGTTGGGTGCTCTGCCGGGGCGAGAACTCAAGAGTTTCCTTTTGTAATAATTAACCGATTGGAGTCTATAGAGGGCAAAATTGTAAACACCCGCTGCAATCTTTTTATGGAGCAGGAAAAAGGCGTAAAACTATGTTGAGAAAGAACTGCAAGAAAAGAGGAGAGGAAAAAACAAAAAAAAAAGCTTATGCTTGCTCTGTGACTACTTGTTTTTGTATTACATGTTCTTCAAAGTGTTCTAATAACTTGATCGCATTAAGTTGGAAGTTGGGATGGTCTCATGTGTTTTCTTGGTCTTTGTTGGCCTACTTTCTCCTCTCCACATGACTATTGAAATTGTCATTTAATCACTTATGGGATTTCTAATATTATAGTATTCTCTTTGTCTATAATGCAGCTTTGCAAATCTTCGATCAGGTTTTTACTAGTTGTCAAAGGAGATACATGTTCAGCTTAGAACAGGGGAACAAGATCTAGTACTGCTAGTGTCCACCATTGATTCTTATGTGGGAATCAAACCATTAACACATGTATTAAGACCAAAATCTCGGTGTCTATTTCACCCAGCCTGTGTGTGTGTGTGTGTGTGGTGTGTGTGTGTGTGTGTGTGTGTGTGTGTGTGTGTGTGTGTGTGTGAGAGAGAGAGAGAGAGAGCTATGATCTCTTCATATCCAAACTCGACCTCCCATTTCTGCTTTTACAATAGTTTTAGACATTTGAGATTTTCTCGTATCTTCACATGCAGTTCTCAAGTATTAGGAACATACCCTGGAGTTCCGATAAGTTCCCAAAAGTGCAAAGCATCTAATCTTCGATACCTTCTTCTAGGCTGAGAATTAAGCCTTGAGATTTTTACTCTCTCTCTCTCTCTCTCCCCTCAATCAGTCCACCAATCGATGAATTGATAGTTTGATTTGCACCTCCCGTCTTGCAAAAAAAAGGCTTACACGTTCGACAGTCTCCACAGCCTATGCATGTCTCCCCACTGTTAGTTGATGATGCCTTCTCGATCTCCATTAGATTCTCCACTCCAACCATTGGGTAGGATAATGCACTAATGCTGTTGAGACTGTGTGTGTGTGTGTTATATACAGTGTGTTTGACATGGCTAAACCCATTCAAGATTGCTTGCCCAACATCTTCACACTGTTTGAACATGGATGAGATGGGATCCTTGTGAGAATTGATGCCCCATCGAATATTATAAAATCGTCTTAGAGTCGAATTTGGTACGTACATCAAGCTCAGGCTAGCCGCTGCAACAGAAGTGCTGCATCTATTTCAACAGCAATGGTGCAGAAAGCATATGGACGCCATCAACTTCCCCCCCAAGTCTCTCCACTCCACCATCTCTCGTGCCCGCCCACCCTGCGCCTGAGCTATCTTTGCTGTGAATATAATAAGAACAGAGTACTATATGGAATCTCTATCTTGAATACTGTGTTCCGTGCCTGATCAGCTGTCGGCCATGTTGCTTGGCTACGTTAACGAAGAAAAGTCTAGATCTACCTACGGGGGAGCTGAGAAAGGGCAAACAGCTAGCAAGTTGTCTGCTATATGTGTGTACATCCCACATGAAACCCATCACCTGTTACAGCTCAGTTTCATCACTAAAACAGTCTCACTGAAACGTGCATCATTTAAACTGTCAGAAATCAGCATTGTTATTTCTCCAGGAATAATACAAGTACGTAGTATCTAGTTTAATTAGGAGTATTGTTACACCTGATCCGAAAGTGATATGGGAAATACATGAGTAACCTGATCATACTACGCAGTTGAACAAGGTAATATGGGAAATATGAGCAGGCAACAATATATATTACACACCCCCATGCACAGCCTTAGGAGAATCCGTGTTATTATGGCATTACGGATCCCCCAAAATTGTGTCTATAGGATGACTTAGGGTAAAATTTTATGTCGGAAAAGATTTTTGAAAAAAATTTCATATAATAATCTGTTTAGTATCACTGAAAAGTTAATTTATAAAAAAAAATTATCTAAAATTATGAATTTTGACATCCTTGATAAGATTCTATAAATCATTTTAATTTCTGACTTTTTCTTTCATCTAAGATTTTCATGAGTGTACTTATAATTTCCATAATAATTCTTAGTGTTCAATACTTGAAATTGGATAGCCGATGACAGACGCTCCGATGTCCACGATCCGACTTGATATCGGATCCGATCTGCCACCTCACTTTCGGTGCCCAGCAATCGGCAATTGATTAAGGATACATTATGTCTATCTACTTACTGGCTAATCACAACTAAATTACATGATAGTCATAAATAAAACATTTACGGTACACACACTCTCTCTCTCTCTATCTCTTTTCTCACATGCATGCAGAGTTGAAGTAAAGTTTTTCTTTATCCCTACATATTCCTCCGTACTTCGGCTATAAAGTATCATGCACACTTCTAGACCTTTGTGTCCAAGAAGATATGCTAAAATATAGCAGCACCCTCGTACCTGGGACGTTCGTTCAACTCTGTGGGACTCCCCAGGTTTACATATGGCGGGCGTAGAACCAAGGGGGCGTGAACAGTAGGACCTTATCGATGGGCCATTGGTGTTCAAATTGTTAATTTCACCACATGCAGTCGCCATTGATTTGACCTGATCAGGAGGAAAATGGCACTTAACAGTACCACCGATCCAGCGTGCATAGGCTGATCAAGAGAATATTCATGCATCATAGTTACATTTGGCACAGTGCAAGGAGATCAGGTGCCCCAAAGTTCAAGTGGAGCCCGGCTATGAAAAACGCAAATTATATTTCTCATTGGTGTATATATTTGAGAGATGCCAAGATGGGCATGCATTCTTATTGTCATAATTAAGATGCACACATCTCTAGCTTCTCTTTATTTTGAACTTACTCATGAGTCAGCTTTCTGTGTGTGTGTTGGGGGAGGAGGAGGGGAGCATCAAATACAATATACGTCATTTGTACTCTTCGATCGTGAGTAATTAATTATCTATATTTTTCGAGATTGGCTACTCATTATATCTTACATAATTGGTCACCGATGAAGCAACCGATGAGTATGTCTGGCTTCTTCGTTGTAAAGCCGAGCATGTGTTAACACTATATATAATAAGGATTTGCTTAGTGATTAGTCTTCATGAGCTAGATTGAAGATTCAAATCTCAAGATGAGCAAGTTTATAAAAAAGTTCTAAAGACATCATAATAAGCTAATTTTTTTCAAAAAAGAAAAAATGTTGGCACTCAAGAGGTGGTTTACTTAGATAGATATGTTCCATCCCTTTCCCATTAATTAATCATCGTAGGCAGCATGCTCTTGTATATATATACTAGACGTATGCATCCTAATTCCTTTCATCTGATTAATAATTAATCGTCCCATTCTTCTCTCATCCACCTACTTGTTTCCAACGCGGTCGAAGGGAGCTTATAGATGGGTTTCATGTTATAATTGATCATCTAATTAGTCTTCTTTCCTTAATTTGTTTACCTCTCTGTTTTTACCGCATATACGGAGAGTCGGTTAATTTGATATCCGGTAGGCTAAGTTGGTCTTATTCGTTGGGACATGTCAAAAAAAAATTATATATATATATATATATAATCTATTCTCATGAAAACCCACCCTAATTTGGCCGCATAAGCAAATGGAGAGTTTGGATTCCTTATCCGCCGGTAATTAGTTAATCTCTTTATCTAATACGACTATCTCACATCAACCTACATGTGAAATTGGGAACGAGTTGAGAGAGATAGCTTACCCAAAATATTGATCTTTTCATCCATCAAATTCGGAAAGATTAAAGATGGACCAGGTCTGGCTAGATAACCTAACCGTCTTATCTTAATTGGTTATAAATATATCAAGCCGACCCAAGACAGGAAGTTATGTGAACCACGCACAGCCTAGTTAAGAATATAGGAGTTTGAGGGTTGCCCAAAAATTTGCTCAGATACGAAAGCACGGATGGTCGTGCCATCGAATTAAAACCTCGTGAGATAGTATAATAATATATTATATTAAATTTTAATTTAATTTAATTTGAATAAAACTTAAATTTAAAAAAAAATTAGTGAAGAAGAAATAATTGATATGTCGAATCACATCGAGAACCTAGCTCGAACCACCCGAACTGTTTTATATCTTAGAAATTCTGATACGATCTGAATCGCACTGATATGGCCGGTGAGGTTCTGCAAAACCATATATGAAAACATGCAAGCAACAAAACAGATACGGGCATGCATCCATATCTCTCATCGCTCATCGCAACGGTACGTGCCAGCTGGACCTTCTTGTGTACTCAACACCACACTTTGGCAATCTCCCTTTTTACTTCAAGAAATGAAATGTTGGTGGAACTCAATATTAGGTGCTTGTGGACCTCTCTAACTATGAGGTCGAGCCGAACTAATTAATTAGCTGCCCAGGGACGTGACTGCATATATAGTCCACATCAAATTAAATGTTTAATGGTGATGGTTCACATGGACACCTTGATGTTTTCTTACCGTTGACGTTGATTCTAAGACGAGATGTAATTATCAACCCTTATCGTCTAATAATTAAGATAGAGAAATTTTTTCTATCCGACATTAGGGTGTGTAGCCGCTCCAGCTATATCTGAGTGGAATCTATAGATATCATATCGACGTGAGTCTTCTTGTATCTAAAATGGATAAGAATCACTCACACCCAGTCTTGATAATTCTGTTTGTTTTAACGTAAAATTTTATGTCAGAAAAAGATTTCGAGAAAAATTTCATATGAAATCTGTTTGGTATATATCATTGAAAAATTAATCTATGAATTTTTTTACTTAAAATTATAGATTTTGATATTTTTTTATGAGACTCCGTAAATTGTTTTTCTGAATTTCTCTTTCATGTAATTTTTTTATAAATACTGTTATAATCTCTACTCTAATTCTTAGTATCCGAGACTTGAAATTCGATCATCGACAGTCGGCGTTCGATGTCTGGTGTCTGATGTTTGACATCCGATGCCCAACTGTCGATCGACATCGGACACCCGCCGCCCAGCGACCAACGTCCGACGTTCGACGTCCGACGTTCGACGCTCTGTGTCTGGCGGACTGGCACCCAATGTCCAATGCCCCCAGCCTGGCAGTTGGCGCTCGGTGTCGGGCAGCTGGCGATCGACTTCCAACTCCCCACATCTGACGTCCGACAACCTACGCTCAATAGCTGACGTCGAATAGTCAGTGATCGAGTGGTCGACATATAGAACGTATTTTTTTATTTTTTAGATTTTTATTTATTTTCAAAAACTTACTTCTAATAAATATTTTAGTGAAAAATAAACATAAAAATATCAAATATTTACGTCAATATCAAATGAATAATTATATTTTTATTTTTTCTAAAAAAATAATCTTTAGAAAAAAATTATATTAAATATATTTTAAAAACAACCAAAAAAACCTTATCTTTCTCTATAAAAAGGACCATTAACTTGAGACGGAAATTAGCTCAAAATATAATTAGTACTAACGAAAAGGTTAGGCTTTGCTTATAAATAATTAATAGTTAAATACTATATGTTAGTATGCATTATTGTTTGTCAAGCACGTAATTACAAGTAGAACAATTAAAAAGAGGAATTTAAGTTCTGGGACCCAATATTCTCAAGAAATTCTTAGGTTTTTCAGCATTTTCCAACGTCCCATGTTACATAGGTAAGGTAATTAATAAGAAGACCTATGTTACTCTCTCTCAACAGGCTCACGAACTCAAAAATATAATTTTGTTATACACTTTGTGATAAATGATGAGATAATTAAAATAATATTATATAATTGATTCACGCGAAAATGATGATAAGATATTTAATAAGATACAAAATATATTTTACCGGGTGTGCCCTCGACACCAAAGGTTGCCAAGGCAACCTTTGGAAAGTGGCTAACCTCTGGGCGGTTGGCTCCCGGAAAAGGAGGACTCTTCCTCCCTCCCTTGCACATGAGAGAATTCACTCACTTGGAAGAAACTTGTGCAACTCTCTCCTCTCTCTCTCTCTCACACACAGAGTGCAAGTCTTCTCTCACGGGACATCACCGTCGGATCCCGAAGACGTTTGGAGCGAGGAACAACGAAGAAGACTCTAGTAGCCTTCTTCCCGATCCTACGACCTTTCGCAACGCACGAGGTACATACCCCGTACAAGATCTTACATTGGTATCAAAGCCATCACGTTCTTCTCTCCACGATGTCGTCCGACGATATCCATGCGCAAGAGCTTGCTGCAATGGAAGAAGAAGATTTCGAACCGACGGAGATCTCCTCGACAGCGATGGGGATAGCACGGTTGGTAGTGGCCCCGCCCACGCAGGAATCCATGGCGCCACTTAAATCTGGCGACTCATGACTGCACGGGATTACATTGCAGCACTGGGCGCTTCTCCCTCGTCGCACTCGGCCGACGCCGCTCGTGCGACTGCACAGCAAGGGGATTGCAGCCAAGCAGGCGACGACGTTCCCAGCCATGCAGATTGGCACGGAGGAGAAGACCGTGACCCACGCATGCAACAGGTAGAAGGCACGCACAGCGGCCTGCTTGCGGGAGGCCACGCAGACCCCGGGCCTCACAGCTTTGCATGGCCCGCGCGACGCCATGCTGACGCCGGCGGGGGTGACGCACGCGCCTTCGCGGATGGCCGCGCTGATTGCAGCCACCCGGGCGCGAATGGCCGCCGCGTTCATGGCCTCACGAGGACATGGCCAGGCGGGCCAAGCGCCCGGCCACCCGGGCTGGGCCCCCAGCCACGCGACCCGCCAGTGCCTGGCCACCCGGGCTGGGCGCCTCAGCCCCGCGCCAGGCGAGCGGCCAGGCGGGCCCCCGGGTGGGCGCCCCAGCCCCGCCACCAGGCGAACCAGGGAGGGCACCCGGGTGCGGACGGCCAGGCGGGCCCCCGCGGCCACGGCCAGACGGGCCAGCCCGGCCACCCTGGGCGCGCCAACCCCACGCCCAGGCAGGCCAGGCGGGCCAGCCACGGCCCAGGCGGGCCAGCCGCGCGCCCAACAGGTCACGTTCCCGCGGTGGCCCTGCACGCCTCGCACGCTGGCGCGGACGTGCAATCGGCGACACTGGCAGGAGACGCGCCCAGCGACCAGGCGGGTTGGCGCCGATGGCGCAAACGCACAACGCGTGCGCACGGAGGTGTGCACGACGGTCCTCGTGGCCATGCAGACCGTTTAGAGTGCGCATGAGTACTGGTCCACCCATGCCCAGGCGCACTTTTCTGGTGGAGCAGACCCGCATGAGAGCGTTGGTCCGTCGGCGACGTGAACTTGACCGTCTTGCCAGACGTCGCACTAATGTGATTTTGCCGAGCGGACCTCGTGGTCGAGCTCGACTTAGCCGCATTATTGGACGTGGACCGGCAGGAAATGCTGACCCGACCCCTCGTCGCCACCATAATGAAAATTTGGCGGTACGACGAGTCCGGCGTCGCATACGGCATGTTCCTCGGCGCCGTCTCATGACTCCGACCCGTCTTCAGACGATTGGTTTAGCTATCCTGATGTTATTTGATTTTTAGACATGATTTTATTAGTACTTCGGATCATTACTAGCTTTATGGTTATGAGATTGTCTTATTTAAGTCCATGCAATAAATTATATGAGTTAGTTTGCTCTTGATATATTGTATGATCCGATGCAATAAATTGTATTAGTCCATGCAATAAATTATATGAATTAGTTTGCTCTTGATATATTGTATGATCCGATGCAATAAATTGTATTAGTCCATGCAATAAATTTATTCATGCAATTTACATTCAAGCAATCTATGTATGATCCGATGATTTAAAATCATGTGTTAATTGTTATTTGAACATGCATAATTGATTGTTGTTCAAAATTATTAGAATATATTTTGAGCATGATTAATTATTGTTCAAAATTATTAGAACATGTTTTGAGCATGATTAGTTGTTGTTAGTTCTTATGACTATTCATGTTTAGTGCATACATGCTTAAAGATTGAGAGATGTTTGTTCCTCTCCCTTTACATTATTTGATCGAAATTACCCTAATAATATTTAATATTCTTATATAAATGGGAGATGATTGTAGTTCTCTAAGTCTACTTTCGATCTTATTATATGGAGAATATTTAATATTATAGTGTAGATTTTTAGATCAAATAGACTGATGTGTAAAATTGTCAACTTAGCCTTCCCCTTATTATCTTAAATGTAGTGATTCATCGATGGCCTCGAAAAATGTTATTGCTGACTTAACGAAAGGGGATAAATTGGATGGCACTAACTATGACATATGGCATCGAAAAATCCAATATCTTTTGAACGAGCAATAGTTGCTTGATCACATTACAACGTCCATGACCCCGCCCGCAGAAGGCAACACTGCTCAACACCGAAGAGATCAAGATGCTTACAAGTTATGGTTCAACAAAGATCGTAGCACGCGCTTTACACTGTTAAGCAGCATGCAAGATGATCTGATTGGCGAGTTTGATAAGTGTAAGACTGCCAAGGATATGTGGGAAAAGTTGAAGATTTCTTTTGGAGGAACCTCTACCACGAGGTTAAGGGCTCTTGTTTTGAAATTTGAGACCCTCCGAAAAGATCCCCGTCAGAACATGACTGAGCATCTAAGGCTAATGTCAAGCATGATCCGCGACTTGAAGTCTGCAGGTCACGATCTTACTGATGAGCAGCAAGTGCAGGCTGTAATAAGATCTTTGCCAGACTCTTGGACTCACATGAAACAGATCCTAACTCACAATGAGAGCATTAAGAATTTTTCTGACATCTCTCGCCATGTGGAGTTAGAGGCTGAGCGCGAGGAAGCCATGCGCGCTACTGCCCTTGTCGCCCAGGGAGGCAGACAGCAGGGCAAGAAGGGTCCAAAGAAGAACTTCAAGAGGAAGAGACAAAATGTTGCATCCACTTCTAAGGCGGGGCAGACACCGAAGCGCCAAAGAGGCAAGCGCGGTGGAAAAGAGACAAGTCAAAAGCCAAATGCTATAATTGTGGACAATTGGGACATTTCGCTCGTGAATGCACTAAGCCGAAAAAGGTATTCCAATTTCTTTGCTCTCCAACTGTGCATGTTTGTTCGCATATCTTAGTTGCTCGAACAAATCTTGAATGGATAGTGGATTCAGGAGCGATCAAGCACATAACAAGGGATCGAGCAAGGTTTGTGGATTATCGCCGAATCTCAGCGGGATCGCAAAGAGTATACATGGGAAATGGTTCCAGTGAGGAAGTCCTTGGAGTTGGTGTGTATCAACTCAAGTTAAAGACTGGACGAGTCTTAACTCTCCATGAAGTACTCTATGCGTCTAGAGTTCAACATAATCTACTATCAGTCTCATCATTATTAGCATTAGACTTCTCTTTTTCGTTTGCTAGCAACCAAGTTGACATTTGTTTGAACAATGTTATATATGGTCATGCTATATTCATGGATGGTTTGTTTAAATTAGATTTGGATTATCATAATTTTCCTGTGTCTTATGTGGTGGATACTGATAATAACCTTGATTCGAAAATTTGGCATGCTCGGCTAGGACACATAGGACAAGATAGAATGACAAGGTTAGCTCGAGAAGGCTTGCTAGGCTCACTTGCTAAAGTCAATCTTCTTGTGTGTGAATCGTGTTTAGCCGGTAAGGCATGTCGCAAGCCTTTCGGAAAGGCTAAGAGAGCCACTGAACTCTTACAATTGATCCACTCCGACATTTGCGGACCCATGAGTGTGAAGACCCGTCAAGGGGCTTCCTATTTCCTCACATTTATAGATGATTATTCACGATATGGATATGTCTATTTGATCGCTCACCGCTATGAAGCGTTAGATTGCTTCAAACACTTCTTGGCAGAGGTTGAGAATCAATTAGGCAAAACCATAAAAGTTCTTCGGACGGATCGAGGACGTGAATATCTTTTGGATGAGTTCCGAACTTTATGTGAAGAAAAAGGAATACGCAGACAGTTAACTATTCCATATACACCGCAACAAAATGGTGTTACTGAGAGACGGAATAGAACACTGCTAGATATGGTTAGGTCGATGATGGCGCATGCCAACCTTCTAATATCTTTTTGGGGGGATGCTATAATGACTACGGCCTACATCCTTAACCGCGTACCTTCACAGTCAGTTCCTTCCACCCCTTATGAGATATGGCGTGGTGAAAAACCAAATTTAGATAATCTACGGCCATGGGGTTCAGAGGGATATGTCCATGACACCTCTCACAAGTTTGGAAAACTTGGCCCTAAAGCTAGAAAGTTTATCTTTGTAAGATATCATGAAGGCTCTAAGGGTTATGTCATGTATGGACAACATCTGAATGGAGGAATGATAGAGAAAGACGTCCGAGATGTTGTTTTCTTAGAAACAGAATTTCCTAGCATTGGCGACACTGGAAAGAGTCTTGATCTCCATGAGATGGATGACCCCAATGATATTCTACCATCTTCCAGCGAAGGGAGGGAATTAGTTCCTAACCAGGAAGCCGCCGAGGAAGCCGCCGGAGATAGTAGAGATGATCATGATAGTGGGAGCTTTGTGCCCAGTGGGAGCACACCTATAGAAGAACAAGACGATCAGATATGCCGTAGCAAACGTGGACACATGCCTCGTCGTCGATTTGAGATTGAAGAGGAAGCCCTTGTGTGCCAGCTTGCTGATGATGATGAGCCTACTTCTGTTAAAGAAGTATTAGCTTCATCTGCTAGTAAAGAGTGGAAGGAAGCAATGCAAGATGAGATGGACTCTATGAGTAAGAATCAAGTTTGGGAACTTGTCGACCTCCCTCCAGGGCGTAAGGCTATTGGAAATAAATGGATTTTCAAAGTCAAACGCAAGGCGGATGGATCTATCGACAAATTTAAAGCACGACTTGTGGCGAAAGGATATACTCAAAAGGAGGGTATAGATTTCGATGAGACATTCTCCCCAGTGGTGAGATTCACATCGGTTCGCCTTATTCTAGCCATAGTTGCACATTTAGACTTAGAACTTTTTCAGATGGACGTTAAAACAATATTTCTCAATGGAGAACTAGACGAAGAAATTTATATGGTGCAACCAGAAGGTTTTGAGGCAAAGGGACAAGAGCGCAAAGTTTGCCGTCTCAATCGTTCCATTTATGGTCTCAAACAATCGTCTATACAGTGGTATTTTAGATTTCATAAATCTATTATCTCATTTGGTTTTGAGATGATTGAAGAAGACCACTGTGTGTATGTTAAACGTATGGCGAAAAAGATTCTTATTTTGTCATTATATGTTGATGACATTTTATTGGCTGGAAATGACATGGAATCTATCGAAGCCACTCGAAAATGGTTGTCTTCTGTCTTTGAGATAAAAGACATGGGTGAAGCAAATTATGTGCTAGGAATAAAAATCACAAGAGATCGCTCGAATAAACTTCTGTGTTTGTCGCAGGAGACTTATATAAATAAGATTCTTGAGCGATTCCGGATGCATTATTCCAAACCCATCGATACTCCAATTGATAAGAGTTGTGTTTTAAGTATCAGTCAATGTCCACAAACTGATAAGGAAAAGAATGAAATGTCTAAAGTGTCATATGCTGCTACAATTGGAAGCCTAATATATGCCATGTTATGTACACAGCCAGACATTAGCTTTGCGGTGGGCCTTGTTAGTCGTTATCAAAGTAATCCCGGTCTCGTTCACTGGAAAGCAGTTAAGAGGATTTTTCGATATCTTCGTGGTACTTCGGACCTTGTCTTATGTTACAAAGGAGGTGACTTAAGATTAAGAGGTTTCAGCGATGCTGATTGGGCCGGTGATAAAGATGAGCACAAATCCACCTCAGGCTATGTGTTTATGTTAGGTGGAGGGGTCATTTCTTGGTGTAGCAAGAAACAAACGTGCATCGCTTTATCCACCATGGAATCAGAATATGTGGCTTGTTCTGCTGCATGTCAAGAGGCTGTTTGGTTGCAGAGTTTCCTACAGCGATTGGCCATGACACGTTTGTCAAAGGAGGCGGTGGTGCTGTATGTTGATAGCACATCGGCCTTGGCCTATGCTAAGGACCCTAAATACCATGGGCGAACCAAACACATTGACATTCGTTATCACTACATTCGGGATTTAGTTGCAAAGGAGTTGGTGGTTCTCCGACACATTTCAACTGGCCATATGTTGGCCGATCCACTAACTAAACAAATCCCGAGGGAGGCTTTTGTAACCCATATTAGAAATATGGGATTGTGTAATTTGTGATGTGCACAATTATTGATTGACAATTACGTTATTATGTTTTTCCTTCCTCATGTGTGTCTATGGTTGGAAAACTTTACACATCAAGAAAAGTGTCACTAGGCTCTGAATGGACCCCCTCACACGGGTCATTCGCCTTGGCGCTAAGAAAGCGAGCAAGATGAGACAATTTTTTATCTATGGCGCTATGAGAGCGAGCAAGATAAATTTATATCTATGGCGCTATGAGAGCGAGCAAGATATTTTCTTTTTATTGTCGCCTTAAAATGAGTTAAGATGAGGTCCCTCTGGATCGATCACAGGATATGAGAATCAAATCCGTGAAGCCTTCATTAAGCCGGTTGCGAGTTTTATGATAAGAGGTCGTGAGACTCGGGTTAGCCGCAGTGGGAGTGGCTAGACTAAGAACCGTATGGTGTTTTTATTATGTTGTATGTGACACGGCCATAATGATGGAAGAACACCGTAGCATGTGTACATACCACATGTGCATAAAACGACCCTTGAAGAGAATGATGAATGAGATCTCTGTTTCATCATTGTGTGAGCTCTTGGATCATAATTCATTGATCCATCTGTACCCTTAGGACTTGAGATCTATGTCATGAAAAGGAAGCTTGATGTCGCTACTTTAGCATGCTCCTTAGGGCTATGGTTAATACAGTCCAGCGGGACATGACTAGGAAAGCGGTCAAGACTAATTGAATTGACATGAGAACTCAAGAAAGACATCTGAATATTGCACCATGTTTGTGGTTTACACCTCGAGGGACTATGTCGACTTAGTGGCGATAAAGTCGTGAATACAAAACGTTCGAGTTTTGACGTCGCTAGTTTCAAGAGATCCAGGATGTCAAAGCTGGTGAATATTGAAGATATCTAGGGTACTACGGGATTCCTTTGGAGTATTGTGATCTATTAGTTTTGGTGATAACTTAATAGATCACTACTCATTTGTTGTGCTGACTCTCGTAAGGTCGCTCACTCCATTCGTCGTATGTATGATTGAGAAGCAAGTGTAGAGAGATGAATTACTCTTAGTGAGCAACTGAATTTTTATTGTGCCCTCTGTGGGCAAGTGGGAGATGTTAACCGGGTGTGCCCACGCGGGCAACCAAGGCAACCTTTGGAAAGTGGCTAACCGCTGGGCGGTTGGCTCCCGGGAAAAGGAGGACTCTTCCTCCCTCCCTTGCGCATGAGAGAATTCACTCACTTGGAAGAAACCTGCGCAACTCTCTCCTCTCTCTCTCTCTCACACACAGAGTGCAAGTCTTCTCTCACGGGACATCACCGTCGGATCCCGAGGACGTTTGGAGCGAGGAACAACGAAGAAGACTCTAGTAGCCTTCTTCCCGATCCTACGACATTCCACAACGCACGAGGTACATACCCCGTACAAGATCTTACATATATCATCTTTCAAAAATATGTTATATATACAGATTAATTATAAAAAATATAACTACTACCTTATTGCTAATTGCTTGCTATTTTCCAACTCAAGACAAAAAAGAAGATTAAAAAGAAAAAACGTGTCCCACACATCTCCCACTCTCTCTCATCTGTACAGGCCACGGTACTTCGGACTGCTCATGAGAGCGCAGGCCGCTGACGTGGACAGCGCCACGTGAACATTGGCGATGTCGGCCGCCACCCCCAACCCCCCAAGTCCAACTCTGTCTGTGGCATGGGCAAGGGACGAAGCGCATGACGTATTTTTTTATTATTTATATTTATTGGCGACCGGATAAGTATACGAGAATAACTTATATAACCAAAATCTATCATATTATATTCTATATTTTTGAAATTGAAAAAATGTAAATTAATTAAAAAATTTAATAGATATTTAATTTATTGTTTAGTACCTAACAGAACTGTAACTCATTACAGTAAATATTATCTCCTGTTACAGTATACGTTAAATTATGTTATAGTAAAAACATCTTTATTACAATTAAGGACTTTTAATTAATTTTTTCTTGAAAAAAAAATCATCAATTAACATTCTGTCAAATTAGAAGAAATATTTTTTATTATCTTAATAGATCTATTAAATAAGAAGTGTTAAAATATTTTTTAAAAGGAGAGAAAAAGAGAGATGATCAAGTGAGGTTGGTTAAGTAGAGTTGACCGACTAAAATTGGAGTTGACAGTGAGAGAGAGAGAGAGAGAAGATGTTCCACAGAGATCTTTTGTTGAATTGAACACTCAACTCAAGCGAGAGAGAGAGAGAAAAAAAAATTAATATGAACATTTTAAAAGTATATTTAAAAAAATTTAGAGTATGTATATAGTTTTAGTTCAAAAAAAGTAATTATATTTTGATTTTTCTAAAAAATTAATTTTTAGAAGAAAAAAATTCCATTAAAAATATTTTGCAAACAACTAAAAAGACCCTTATCTTTCTCTATAATAAAAAAGGACCATTAACTCGAGATGGAAATTAGCTCAAAATATAATTAGTACTAATGAAAAGGAGGCTTTGCTTAGAAATAATTAATAGTTAAATACTATATGTATGCATTATTGTTTGTCAATCACGTAATTATAAGTAGAACAAAAAGAGGGATTTAAGTTCTGGGACCCAATATTCTCAAGAAATTCTTAGGTTTTTCAGCATTTTCCAACGTCCTATGTTACATAGGTAAGGTAATTAATAAGAAGACCTATGTTAATTACCCTCTCTCAACAGCTTATGAACGCCAAAAATATAATATTTATTATACACTTTGTGATAAATAGCCCTGTCAATGGATTAGACTAGGTCGGATCCTTGGTGATCCGAACCCAGATCCGAAGAGACATGATCTGGATCCGACCCGATATGAAATGTGAACAAATGTTGATCCGGATTCGGATCGGATACAGATTCGTCACCATCGCTGTGCTCCCCGCTTTGTTCATGTGTGTGTGTGTATGTTCGCCCTATTCGTGGTGGGCATCGCCTTGTAGAGGGAGGTCGGCGGGCAACTGGCATATCTACATGTTACCCAATTACCACGATACACAGCGTACAGGCAGACGGAAGAGGGACAACATGGCAACCAAGATGAGGGGAAGCTCCCCCATGTCTCCAACGACCCCCCACCCACTGCGGCGGCCTTTTTCCCCTCTCCCTCACACCCTTCGCCCTCCCCCCTCTTCCCCTTCCTCTTCTTCTTCTCTCCTCTGGCCCTCGCCTTCTCGCTCTCTCTTCTTTCTTTTTCTCTCTCTTGCTTGTTGTCTCACGGAGGAGAGCTCACCACTGCCGCTTTGTCTGCCGCCCGGAGGAGAAGATCTCGCCGCTGCCGCCCAGTTCGCTGCTGGGAGGCCGCGCACGGAGAACGCCGTGCACAGGCGCACACCAGCTGATGACCTCGTCGAACAACATCTTCTCTGTTTTTTGCCGTCTCAACACACCCGGATCCCCCCTAGGGCACCCCTCCATGGCAAATCCGACAATTTTCTCCATCGAGACAAAGCCACGGAGCTTTGAGAGAAGGGGGTGCCGAAGGGTGCCCAAGACGTCCCGCTCGAACCAGATCCGACGGTACCCATCCTCCACTACAAGAAAAAACGGATATTTGGTCTCTATTCGGTCTCTATTCGGTCTCTAAACAGTTCAGAGACCGAATAGCGACTGAATAGAGACCGAACTTGTCGGTGAACAATTTCTGGTCACAAATCTGTGACCGAAAAAGTTCGGTCACTATTCGGTCACTAATTAGTGACCGAATAGTCACCGAAGCACTTCAGTCGCTAAAAGTGTACATCAGAGACCGAATAATTTCGGTCACAATTCGGTCCCTGATATAGCGACCGAATTGAGACCGAAATTATTCGGTCTCAAATAGAGACCGAATTCATCAGTCACAATTCGGTCCCTGATATAGTGACCGAATTGAGACCGAAATTATTCGGTCTCAAATAGAGACCGAATTTATCAGTCACAATTCGGTCCCCAATATAGGGACCGAATAGAGACCGATGCGTTCGGTCTCTATTTGAGACCGAATAATTTGGTCTCAATTCGGTCGCTATATCAGGGACCGAATTGTGACTGATTTTTTCAGTCACTAATCGGTCTCTGTTTTGTAATTTTTTTTAATTTATAAATTTTTAGCAAAATAACCTGTGTAAATAAAACAACGTCCACAACAATAATAGATATCCACAATACAACACAGTAAATGACCACAAACAACAATAATAAAAATATCCACAACACAATAATAAAATAAAAATGTCCACAATAATAATATAAAGTCCACATGAACAATAAAAATACACAACATCATAATAATAAACTATCCACAACAACAATACAAATGTCAATAACAATAAGAATAATAGTGAAATGGAAATCATGAATCATCCTCCTCGTCCTCGTGCTCGTCTCCTCCCATGCCACTCGCTGAAGGAACCTACAATACATATATAACAATAATAAGTTAAAATTGAATATTATTAGAAACAATAAAATATTTAAATTTACAAAAAAATCGGAGGCCAATCGGATGAGTATTTCTAATTTTAAACCCTTAAACGTAAGTTAATCATTTTTAATATAAACTGACTTGTTGATTGTAAGTTTGAGGCGTCGAGCTAAAACCGGGAGTCCGAATTGAACTCCGTCAGTTTCCACAAGTCACATTCATCGCCGTGGCCGTGCTGGAAAAATCCGGAGGCCAATCAGATGAGTATTTCTAATTTTGAACCCCTAAACGTAAGTTCTTCATTTTTAATCTAAACTGACTTGTCGAATGTAAGTTTGAGACGTCGACCTCAAACCGGGAGTCCGAATTGAGCTCCGTCAGTTTCCACAAGTCACATTCATCACCCTGGCCGTGCTGGAAAAAACTGGAGGCCAATCGGATGAGTATTTCTAATTTTGAAGCCCGAAACCTACCTAAATTCTTCATCTTTAATCTAAACTGACTTGTCGAATGCAAGTTTGAGGCGTCGACCTCAAACCGGGAGTCCGAATTGAACTCCATCAGTTTCCACAAGTCACATTCATCACCGTGGCCGTGCTGGAAAAAATCGGAGGCCAATCAGATGAGTATTTCTAATTTTGAACCCCTAAACGTAAGTTCTTCATTTTTAATCTAAACTGACTTGTCGAATGTAAGTTTGAGACGTCGACCTCAAACCGGGAGTCCAAATTGAGCTCCGTCAGTTTCCACAAGTCACATTCATCACCCTGGCCGTGCTGGAAAAAATCGGAGGCCAATCGGATGAGTATTTCTAATTTTGAACCTCGAAACCTACCTAAATTCTTCATCTTTAATGTAAGTTAATCATTTTTAATGTAAACTGACTTGTTGATTGTAAGTTTGAGGCGTCGAGCTAAAACCGGGAGTCCGAATTGAACTCCGTCAGTTTCCACAAGTCACATTCATCGCCGTGGCCGTGCTGGAAAAAACCGGAGGCCAATCAAATGAGTATTTCTAATTTTGAACCCCTAAACGTAAGTTCTTCATTTTTAATCTAAACTGACTTGTCGAATGTAAGTTTGAGACGTCGACCTCAAACCGGGAGTCCGAATTGAGCTCCGTCAGTTTCCACAAGTCACATTCATCACCCTGGCCGTGCTGGAAAAAACCGGAGGCCAATCGGATGAGTATTTCTAATTTTGAACCCCGAAACCTACCTAAATTCTTCATCTTTAATGTAAACTGACTTGTCGAATGCAAGTTTGAGGCGTCGAGCTAAAATTGGGAGTCCGAATTGAACTCCATCAGTTTCCACAAGTCACATTCATCGCCGTGGCCGTGCTGGAAAAAACCGGAGGCCAATCAGATGAGTATTTCTAATTTTGAACCCCTAAACGTAAGTTCTTCATTTTTAATCTAAACTGACTTGTCGAATGTAAGTTTGAGACGTCGACCTCAAACCGGGAGTCCGAATTAAGCTCCGTCAGTTTCCACAAGTCGCATTCATCACCCTGGCCGTGCTGGAAAAAACCGGAGGCCAATCGGATGAGTATTTCTAATTTTGAACCCCGAAACCTACCTAAATTCTTCATCTTTAATGTAAACTGACTTGTCGAATGCAAGTTTGAGGCGTCGAGCTAAAATCGGGAGTCCGAATTGAACTCCGTCAGTTTCCACAAGTCACATTCATCGCCGTGGCCGTGCTGGAAAAAACCGGAGGCCAATCAAATGAGTATTTCTAATTTTGAACCCCTAAACGTAAGTTCTTCATTTTTAATCTAAACTGACTTGTCGAATGTAAGTTTGAGACGTCGACCTCAAACCGGGAGTCCGAATTGAGCTCCGTCAGTTTCCACAAGTCACATTCATCACCCTGGCCGTGCTGGAAAAAACGGAGGCCAATCGGATGAGTATTTCTAATTTTGAAGCCCGAACCTACCTAAATTCTTCATCTTTAATCTAAACTGACTTGTCGAATGCAAGTTTGAGGCGTCGACCTCAAACCGGGAGTCCGAATTGAACTCCATCAGTTTCCACAAGTCACATTCATCGCCGTGGCCGTGCTGGAAAAAACCGGAGGCCAATCAGATGAGTATTTCTAATTTTGAACCCCTAAACGTAAGTTCTTCATTTTTAATCTAAACTGACTTGTCGAATGTAAGTTTGAGACGTCGACCTCAAACCGGGAGTCCGAATTGAGCTCCGTCAGTTTCCACAAGTCACATTCATCACCCTGGCCGTGCTGGAAAAAATCGGAGGCCAATCGGATGAGTATTTCTAATTTTGAACCCCGAAACCTACCTAAATTCTTCATCTTTAATGTAAACTGACTTGTCGAATGCAAGTTTGAGGCGTCGACCTAAAATCGGGAGTCCGAATTGAACTCCGTCAGTTTCCACAAGTCACATTCATCGCCGTGGCCGTGCTGGAAAAAACCGGAGGCCAATCAGATGAGTATTTCTAATTTTGAACCCCTAAACGTAAGTTCTTCATTTTTAATCCAAACTGTCTTGCTTAACAAAAAATTGTGCGTCGATCAACCCAAATGAAAGTTAAAATAACTTGCCTGTGGAGGAGGTGCTGCCTGTGGCGGAGGAGGTGGTGCCTGTGAGAAGGCCTGGGCGATAACTTGGGAGAGGGTCTGGGAGAGCTGGGCCTGTAGTGCGTCGGTCACCTGCATCTGCATCTGGGCAAGACGAGTCTCCATCGAATCCGCCAGACGAGACTCTAAGCCCGATATCCTACTGTCAATGAAGCCCATCAGCTGTCCTGAAGAAGTACCTGGAGTACCAACTCCTGCGTGGAATGCACTGGTCTGTGACCCTGAGCTGGATCCTCCAGATAACACCCGGCTCGTGTCGATGCTGTGCCCAAAACCATACACATGGCCTTTCTTTGGGGCCCCAGCTGCCGCAACCCATACCTCATGATCTAACGGCGGCTGCTCGTCCTCCCCGGCATACTTCTCCGTCATTTGTTCTCTGTATGACTCCTGCAAGAAAACAGAAAAAATGATAGTAGTTAATATTCATATTAATGTGAAAAATTAAATAGTGAATATCTTCTAAATACTTACTGCAACCACGCGGGCTCTATCGCTAATGTATGCATCCGTTCCTTTTTTCTTGTGTGTTCTATCGAACACCTCCGAAAATGTCGGCTGCCTTTTTAGCTCCTTCTCCTATTTCACAGAAAAAAACATGACATAAATAAGTACCTTTATAAATAAAAGAGACCAGAAATGGACAAATTACTTACCAATCTGGACTGATGGGTCGCAAAAGAGACAGACCCACTACTATGCATGTTTGCTTCTGGATTGGCAGCCCGATTAACTTTCATTATTGAGGATGTCTGTTGCCATTTCTCTGCAGCCCAGATGTCGCAAAGAGTTTCCCAATATTCTCCCCTCATCCAACTGGGTGCCCGCTCCTTCCAAAGAGTCGGGTCTGCACTCTGAGAATGTCTCTCTGCATTTTTTCTCACGTTATACATCAAATGCTTGAAATTTGATCTTGCGGTCATCGTCCATACAAATCGAGACCGCGCCTCGTCTGGACGACGCGTGAATCGATGCTGGCTCTATATACATAAGAGTTAGTTAACTGCATGTATGAATACGATAAGAATTAAATTACAATGCGAAATTACATACCATGAACATCTGATACAAGTGCTCCTGGACCTCCATCGGGAAATCATTGAATCTATGAATAGGTCCAGGAAAGTGTGCTTGTAATGTTCTTGTGATAAATTGAGAAGCTTGAGCAGGCTCTATTTTATCACTGCAATGATGTAACTGCATAATGTCAAATTATGAACTAAATTCACCTCATTGCCCGTAAGAAATACATACACGTTGATTACGTACCCATTAATCCAGACCTCCCGCAGAGTGCTCTCATAAAAACTACCTCCGCCCTCCTGCAGACTCACAGCATCCTCTGGCACCGAACATGGAAAAAATTGAAGAACAACATGAGTAATGTACAAAAATACTAAATAATGACTACAGAAATATCCTAACATTTAAATATACAAACCTAATGGTGCATCTGCAGAATGTGTAGAGTGACCTGAGCATGTGACATTTTAATGGCATCAGAATTAATGCGTACATGAAAGTATAACTTTAAATATACATACCAGCTGCTACAGGAGGAGACTCGAAGGATGCACCAACAGCTGTAACTAGAATAGAAGGCATAAGTAATGAGGAAGATGAATGCACAATAAAAGTACATCTGCAAATATTATACATACCTGCGGGCACGGTAGGAGGAGCAGAAGGACTAACAACTGTAGCAATTCTAATAACATTAATAATATGTATATAGAGCCACTACAAAAATACTTGAAAATTGAAATATACATACCTGCAGGGGGAGGAGGTGTCCGCTCATCCGAAGGAGAAGCAGAAGCTGTAACAATTTGAATGGCATTAACACTACAGAAGTACACATAAATAATACACAAAGAAAAATACACACAGATGACTACATTAGAAAAATATACATACCAGATGCGACGAACAAAGCCCTCCCACGGCTGCCCCTCCAAGAACTGCTACCAGATCTAGCTCCACGAACCATATCTTCATAGAGAACATAAAATAATAATGTGTACTAGTCAATTGCTTATATTCAAAGTGAGCTACTTGACATATACTTTACAAGTGTGAAAAAATTCTACCCTTGTTTAATTGATATCCATTTCCTCCTCAGATGATGACGATATGTTCAATTCAACCCTATCTTCATCATCATCTTCACATTCATCACTGGTATATTCATCTTCCTCATCAGAACTTTCACATTCAATATCTGTACGACGAGCACTACTGTCTTCCATCTCACGTAGATCGACTTCTTCGACCTCATTTCCGTGAGACAAGGACATTGGTGCTTCAGATTCAGCTTCTCCAATATGAGTTGTCAACTCTACATTTTCGACAAAGTCTTCTTGAAAGAATTCAGCACTGACCTCTACAGGTGTCTGATCAGTCATGTCCAATTCATAATCAGAGAATAGTTTTGACTTAACTCTGCAAACTACCCACCAATCATTTCGTTCTTTGTTTGTAGATGATGGATAGCTTGTATAATACACTTGCTGGGCTTGTGTGGCTAAGATGAATGGCTCATAAGTATTCAATTTTGACTTATGCTTAAGCTCGACAATCCCATGCGTTGTGTCATTTCGAATGGAATTCGGATCAAACCAATGACACTTGAACAAGAATATATGATTGTCTTGTCCTAGATATTGCAACTGTAGGATCTCCTCTACAATACCATAGTAGTCATACTCACTTTCATTGTATGTACTCCCTTTTACACATACGCCACTGTTCATGGTAGATTTATTCTGCCCATAGTCTTTTGTATGAAACCTATACCCATTAACAATAAATCCCACATAATTCTGTGCAATTTTGGATGGGCCGTAGGCTACCTGACGAACTCTTTCATCAGTAATTAAACCTTCTTCAACCTGCGTGTAGAAAAGGCTAGTTAAAAAGTGAAATGAATTTTTTTGAATACTCTTTGACGGTGTACACTTACGCGTTTTCTTAGCCATAAGGCCAATGACTTCTCTCGTTCTTTTTCAACCTCAAAATCAGTGAGATGTGGATTTCTTTGAATTAATTCTGAATCAAATTGTCTGCAATATGAATAGCAGACCACATTCAATAGGTAGAATAAAGGCAAAGAACTTACATATAAATTTAAATTGTGATATTAGTACTTACTCAACATAACATTCTAGCTCGGAACAATTTAAAAGAATATATATCTCTGCGGCACATAACTCTCTGTCATCCAGCATTCGAGTTGAAGAACGTCCGAAGGCACGTCCAGGATGAGTAAATATTGAGAGTCGATTTGAACCCACAGATTCCCCCCCATCATCATTACGTGGAGGTTGTGTCCAACGAGTTTGAATGTCTGCTTCAAAGTACATTGAACAAAAATTAGAGATTTCCTCCATAATGTATGCCTCAGCAATAGAACCCTCCACTTTTGCTTTATTTCGGACTTTCATTTTGAGGTCATGCATACACCTACATCCACAATGTAAGAGACAATTAGAAAATCTATCGCTTATGTAAGGTGCAATTGTAAGAAGGAAACAATTAATATCATGCATATACCTCTCAAATGGATACATCCATCTATATTGTACTGGCCCTCCAACCTTTGCTTCATATGGTAGATGTACGAGTAAATGCTCCATTGAATCGAAGAAACCAGGTGGAAATATCTTCTCCAACTTGCATACAATGGTGACCACATTCTGTTCGATAGTTTGCACATCCTGAAGCCTGAGTTCTGATGCAGATAGAATCGTGAAAAATCGACTCAACTCAGATAACGCTCCCCATAGCGGCTTCGGCAAGATGTCACGAAATGCAATAGGTAGCAACCTTTGCATGAACACATGGCAGTCGTGACTCTTCATTCCATATATCTTTCCCTCACTGACGTTGACAGAACGAGCAATATTTGACACATAACCGTCAGGAAATCTCAGCTGTTTCAGCCACTGACACACTTCCTTAACTTGTCCTCCTCCAAGCACATAAACTGCTTTTGGTTTACTTGATTTCCCATTTACTTCAACAATTTCTAACTCTGGACGTTTACAGAGCATGGACAAGTCCAAGCGTGCTTTCACATTGTCCTTTGTTTTACCTTTGATATCCATAACTGTGTTGAATACATTATCAAAGACATTTTTCTCGATATGCATCACGTCTAGATTGTGCCGCACAAGAAGAGTCGACCAATAAGGTAGCTCCCAGAAAATGCTTTTCTTCACCCAGTTGTGCTCCTTCCCAAAACCTGAAAGGTGTCGGGTACTACCCATCTGTTGTGTGATATCTGGTAAATTTTCAACACGTGCTGCCATATGATGACCGGACAACCTCTCGAATATAACTTCATCTCGTTCCTTTCTGTTCTTTAGGAATGCATCTTTTTGTGTTCTGAAAGGGTGATCAGCTGGTAAAAACTGACGATGGCAATCAAACCAGCAGGACTTCCCACCATGTTTAAGTACAAACGATTTGGTATTATCCATACAATACGGACATGCTAGCCTCCCATGTGTGCTCCAACCAGATAGCATTCCATATGCAGGAAAATCACTTATAGTCCACATCAATGCCGCCCTCATGGTGAAATTTTGCTTTCTAGATGCATCATAAGTATTGACCCCCTCAGTCCATAATAATTTCAATTCATCAATCAACGGTCTTAGATAGATGTCTATATTTTTTGTAGGACTCTTCGGACCAGGAATCAATAAGGACAGGAACAAATTCTCTCGCTTCATGCACATGCTCGGAGGAAGGTTGTATGGTGTCACGAACACTGGCCAGCTGGAGTAGGAAGCCACTGAACCTCCAAATGGATTAAATCCGTCAGTGCATAAACCAAGCCTCACATTACGTGACTCCCTTGAGAAGATAGGATAAACATGGTTGAAATGAATCCAAGCTTCGCCATCTGCAGGATGAGTCATAATATCCATGTCCCGACGTACTCTTTCTGCATGCCACCTCATATGTCCAGCTGTCTTTGAAGACATATACATCCGCTGCAGCCTGGGTGTAAGGGGGAAATATCGCAATGACGCATAAGGTATATCCTTTCCCCTAGAATTGACCCCTCTTTTAGGTTTAAATCTATCATGACGGCAAACTGAACAGGATATCATATCTGCATTCTCTTTGTCATACAACATACAATGATTAGGACATGCATCTATTTTCACATATCCAAGTCCTAAATCATTCACCATCTTCTTGGCACGATAAAAATTTGGAGGCAGCTTTTCATCTGGAGGTAACATGCTCTTGATGATGAGGAGGAGACGATCAAAGCAATTCTCAGAAATATGAAATTCAGATTTCAAGTTCAACAACTGTGACACCGCTGACAACCGAGTGTGCTTTTGACAACCATCCCACAATGGCTCATCAGCATCCTTAAGTAACTGATAGAATCTTTCGGCTCCCTTATTCGGCACGTCTTCAGCGTATACAGGATCCACATGTACACTGAATGCCGGACCAGCAGCATCTACAACCATATCCACGTACGTACTTGTGCCTTCCACGTTACTAGGCTCGTGCGACCAGAAGTCCTCACCATGACATGTCCAATTCATATAACCTTCAACAAACCCTTTTCTGTATAAATGGCGTTGAACTTCCCATGGGGAATTCCACTTCAAATTTTTACAAATCATACAAGGACATCGGATGCCACCTTGCCTGTCTACTTCTGCATTTGGATTCCCCAATGCAAACTGAACGAAATTCTCAACTCCGACCCTAAACTCCTGGGACACCACATGATCAACTATTCTGCGATACATCCATGAACGGTCTGAAGCCATTGTTGTCCTACGCCCAAACAATATCAATAGACAAATAACTTTAAAAATCAAAATCACACATCCTTCGACGCAACCGAAATGAATAGGAAGGATTTATTATTTAGATTATCACTTTTTACCCATCTGTGAATATTTGATCGCACTCAGATGACCATTTACTATGTGTTTGTATTATTTGCTGAAAATTTCGGCAGCATCTCCCCACACCTCTCCGATATACCAAAAATATTTATTGATTAAGATATTTTCTTAAACACTTACTAATAAGTGGTTAAGAAAATATTCTAAATCAATAAAGGTATATCAGAGAGGAGTGAGTAGACGCATCCGAAATTTTCAACAAATAATACAAGCACATAGTAAATGACCACCTAACTGCGATCAAACATTCACAGACTGTCCAAAACGGGACAATTCAAGACTTTGAGTTAGATATACACGTTCTCATCTTTGAAAATAAGACTCGTGCACATCAATCCCAAAGTCTTGAACGGGAGGTTCATTGACACGGGCTTAACACGCTCTCGTGAAGTGTGTGCAGTGTTAAATTGTTATGCATGCATAGATCAAATTTAAAAAACACATAAATATGAAAGAAAACAAAATCATACATGTGAACAAGTGCAATATTAAACATTTACATTAAAATAAGAAGTGCAATATTAATTATTAAAAGAAAAGTAAACATTTAAACGTAAATTAATCTAATGCCTAGAAGGAAGCATATGGGTTTCATTATACTGTTCATCTTTTCAACTCATGTTTATTACGCTATACATTGATGTAGTCCTAAATTCATGCCCGTTGGAGAACCATGTAATTTTGGGGCACCTTACACTTAAATCATGTAATTTTCTGAATGTTAACTTTTTACAAGTGTGTGTAGAAGTTTTAGCATTTACTTCTTTCGTTCTTAATGGATCTGATGTAGTGAATGTGTTCATTGCTACATGGTAAATGCATCTTGAGTGTAGAATAGAAACTCTTCAGGTGCACCAAAATTTTATGTCAGCTACATTAATGGTTCTGTCCCTTTGGTGTCTTGTCATAAACTAAGGTAATAACAAGAGCTTGTCTAATTTAATGGAAGAATCTACAATAATGGTGAAACCCTAGTCTCAGGTTTATGTTTTAGTGGCTTCTTGAAACGCAAGTGTTAAAACCTTGTACATTAATTTCTCCTAGTTGTACTTGCTTGCTCTTTATTTCTAGCTGCCTGTGTTGCCTTTCTGATATAAAGTCGTGAGATGTTTTTCCTTTTGACTTCTGTGCATCAGAGAAAAGAGCTCTGCAAACTTCCTGAGAAATTGGAACAACACAAGAAGAATCTTTTGGATACAATTGCAAGTCGAAAAAGTTCTTATCAAGCCTTCCCTCACACTTGAAAGCTCTCAAGAAGGCATCTTTACCAGTACAACAACAGTTGGGGGTTTTGCATACTAACAAGCTAAAACTGAATCGTGCAGCAGAGTTACTACGCACTGCCTCCCCTTTATGTTATTTTCTTACAGTTGTTATCCCAGAAAGAGGCCTCTGGGGACAATATAGAACTTGAAGTTCAAGGAAGCATCAAGGAAGCTCAAGCTTTTGCCCAAGAGCAAGCAAACAAAGATGCCGGTATGTTAATATATTTTTGGAAACTTACATCCTTTCAAAGTCATCATATAGGATGATATGATGTCAATGTCAAATCTCTTTCTCCACCATCATACTGGGAAAACTAATGCAATTAACTTGCACTTCACCTTAATCTACAGCATTCATGGAGTCATCAGTAGACGCTTTTTTTATTCTTGTTGATCTATAGATAATTAACTTATCGTTCATGTGCTTATAACCAGTAACCACAAGGTGATGTGGAAAAAGAACTAGCAGATGTTTAAAAGTCTGTCACTGCTGAATCCACTACATGTTCTATCAGTCATGTGGTTTCACTCACGATCAAGAGACAAGGCAACAACATTCTTGGTCTGGTATATCTTTTGTTTTGTGTTCCGGGGGGGTTCACAGGTCGGGGTGGGAGGGGGGTCTTCACCAGAATCACCCCCCTGCGACTATCGGAAGACACCCCCTCCTCTCATCGGAATCCCCCCCTGCATGTGCCGGAAGTGCCCCCCCACCCTCCCTCCCACCGGAATCCCCCCCCCCCTTCTGGGTCCAGCAAGTCGGGGTGGGAGGGGGGTCTTCACCGGAATCACCCCCCTGCGACTGTCGGAAGACACCCCCCTCTCATCGGAATCCCCCCCTGCATGTGCCGGAAGTGCCCCCCCCCCCCCACCCTCCCTCCCATCAGAATCCCCCCCTTCTGGGTCCAGCAGCCCCCCCCCCTCACCCCTCCCTCCCTTCTGTCTCCTCCCACCGCCCCCCTAGACCCCTACCTCCCTCCGTCTCCTCCCCGCCCCATCGTCTCCCCCCCCCCCCCCCCCCCCCTCCCCCCCCCCCCCCCACTGTCTCGCCCCATCCCCCTCGGTCCAGTCCCCCCCCCCTTCTGGGTCCAGCCCCCCCTCCACATCACCCCTCCCCTCCATCTCCTCCCACTGCGACATCCACGGTCCTCTCACTAGAGAGAAATAGAAAGAGAGAGAGAGCAAACACACACACACACACGTACGCACAGAGAGAGAGAGAGCCTACCGGCGGCGATGAGGTGGAGCTCCGATAGCGTCCAGGCGGCGGCGTCTCGGTAGTGGCGGTGGAGCTCCGACGGCGTCCTAGCAGCTGCGTCTCGGCGGCGGCGTCTCGGCAGCGGCGTGGCGACGGAAGAGAGAAGAGAGAAAGCGCGAGAGATGAAAAAAGGAGCGGGAATAAAAGGAAAAGGGCCCAAATCAGCGACCGAATTGTCACTGTATTTATTTCGGTCCCTAAAACCGCATTAATCTGCGACCGAAGCAATTCAGTCACCATTCGGTCTCAGAAATAGAGACCGAATTGTGACCGAATTACTTCGGTCACAATAATTTTATTTCAGAAAGCATGTATTAGTGACCGAATTCTTATTGGTCACAATTCGGTCTCTATATTTGAGACCGAAAAATTTCGGTCTCTATTCGGTCCCTATTCAGGGACTGAATAGGGACCGAAATGATTCGGTCTCTATATTTGGGACCGAATTATTTCGGTCTCAATTCGGTCCCTATTTTTGAGACTGAAATTTTCAGTCTCTATTCGGTCCCTATTTTGGGACCGAATAGGGACCGAAAATTTCGGTCTCTAAATCGGTCTCTATATGCGCTTTTTCTTGTAGTGCTCGGTGTCCCTGGCCTCGTAGGCCTTCTTCTTAGCAGCTCCCCGATGCCTTCAAACACGAAGCGCAGGAGCTCATTCGTCATCGACTTGTGCAGGAACTTGTGTAGGAGATTGTGCAGAGTAGCAACGTCTTTGTGGCCGACAATGTCTTTGTCTCCCCCGTCTCTCTCACTCTCCCTCATCTCTGCTCCTCTTCCTATAAATATCCCCCCTAGGGGTGAAGGGAAGGATGGTATGTGTGTGTGAGAGAGAAGGTGTTGTCCAAGGAGAGAGAGAGGGGGGATTAAATCCATTTCCACACGTATGCATTCTAATCCCTTTCATCTGATTAATTAATCCCATTCTTCTCTCATCTACCTACTTGTTTCCAACGCGGTCAAAGGAAGCTCATGCATGGGTTTCATGTTAATTGACCATCTAATTAGTCTTCTTTCCTTAATTTGTTTACCTCCGTTTTTACCATATACGGAGAGTCGGTTAATTTGATATCCGGTAGGCTAAGTTGGTCTTATTCGTTGGGACATGGTAAATCGCGGTTTGGTTTGGATTCCTTATCCGGTTAGTTAATCTCTTTGTTTAAGGGGTAAAAAAAATTTAGAACTTCAAATCTTTGACAAGATGTGTGGCATTTTTAAATATACATCTTTCGGCTTCGGTTTACGTGTGCAGCGCTTTTCCCAGTTAAGAGAGAGATAGAGGGAATCTCCCTGGCGCAGGGAAGCGGGTTCACCCTCACTTCCGAAAAATTTTCGGAAAATAGAGAGAGACAGATAAAAGGGTCGCACTTTCTGATTTTATTTTATTTTATTTTTTACTTTTGCACACCTCGTCACCCACGCCATGAGGCGCGGGCGACAATGCCAAAAGCTTCGCGTTGACGGCGGAGTACATCGATTACCAATTTTTCTGATTTTCATTTTTTAAAAATCGGTAACAAATGATGCCTAATACGACTATCTCACATCAACTACATGTGAAATTGGGAACGAGTTGAGAGATAACTTAACCCAAAATATTGATCTTATCCTCCATCAAACTCGGAAAGATTAAAGATGGACCAGGTTAGATTACCTAACCGTGTTATCTTAATTCGTGTATATATATATATATATATATATATATATATATATATATCAAGCCGACCCGAAGACAAGAAGTTATGTGAACCACGCACGGCCTGGTTAAGAATATAGGATTTTGAGGGGTTGCCCAAAAATTTGCTCAGATACGAAAGCACGAATGGTCGTGCCATCGAATCAAAATTTTGTAAGATAGTATAATAATATATTATATTAATTTTATTTGATTTAATATAAATAAAATTTTAAAAAAATTTAGTGAAGAAAAAATAATTGATATGTCGAATCACATCGAGAACCTCGTACCAGCCAAACTGTATTATATCAGAAATTCTGATACGTCTGAATCGCAGTGATATGGTGAAGTTCGGTAAAATCATATTATGAAAGCATGCAAGCAACAAGACAGATATGGGCATGTATCCATATCTCTCATCGCTCATCTCAACGGTGTCAGCTCAGCTGTCCTCGTTGTGTACTCAACACCACACTTAATTTGGCAATCTCCCTTTTAACGTCAAGAAATGAAATATTGGTAGGACTCGATCGATATTAGGTTCTTGTGGGTCGACGTCAGCGTCAACTTTTCTAACTATGTGGTCGAACCGAACTAATTAGCTGCCTGGCATCCTTTGGAACGGAGGTAGATAAAATTTTGAAACTCCAATTTTTTTAGAAGATGTGTAGCGTTTCAAACAGGTAAGGGTCGACTCTGGTTTGCGTGTGCAACACTTTATCAGTTTAAGAGAGAGATAGAGAAAACGCCCCTCGCGTCCAGAAACGAGTTCATCTCCGTTTTCGAAAAAATTTCGAAAATAAAAGAGAGGCAGATAGAAGAGCTGCATTTTCGGAATTTTTTACTTTTTTTTTTCTCATTTGCACACCTCGTCGCCCACGCCATGAGGTGCGGGCGACGAGGCCAAAAGTTTCGCGCTACGGCTGGCTGCACCGACTTCCACTTTTCTGAATTTTTACTTTTCAAAACTCAGAAACAAACGATGCCATAGTCCACATCAAATTAAATGTTTAATGGCGACACCTAGATGTCTTATTACCGTTTACAACCAGATTTAATTATCATCCCTTACCGTCTGATAAAGATATAGAAAAAATTTTATCCGACATTAGGGTGGGTGATTATTAGCCGCTGCAGCTATATCCGAGTGGAGTCTATGAACGTAAGTCTCCTCGTATATATGTATCTAAAATGGATAATAATCACCCACCCAGTGTCGATGGTTCTATTTATTTCAACGTAAAATTTTATGTCAGAAATTTTTTTTGAAAAAAAATATATATATAATAATCTATTAGGTACTGTTGAAAAGTTAATCTATAAATTTTTTTTACCTAAAATTATGAATTTTAACATCTTTGATGAGACGATCTGTAAATTATTTTCTTAGATTTCTCTTTCATGTAAGATTTTTATGAATGTGATTATAATCTCCCCTCTAATTTTTAGTGTCTGATACTTGAAACTCGATGGTCGGTAGCCATCAACCCAGCGTCCCATCGACTGACAACCTTGCGATCGACGGCTGGGGTCTGGCGCCCGATGTCTGGCTTCTGACGCCCGACTGCCGACTTCGGTAACTCGGCGCCCGACGTCTGGCACCTGACGACTGACGCCCGGCGCTCGGCGTCCGACACCTGACACTCGGTGCCTGGCGCCCGACGCCCGGTGTCCAACACCTGACGCTCGACGTCTGCGTATTCGGCGTCCGACGCTCGACGTCTGGTATTTGGCGCCCGACACCCTCGGTCCGACGATCAGCGCTCGGCGTCGGACAACCAACGATCGACTTCCAACTCCCAACGTTCGACGACCTACGAGTTAGCGATCAGGTGGTCGACGTAAAAAATATATTTTTTATTTTAAAAATGTATTTTCTTATAAATATTTTACTGAAAAATAAATATCAGAAATTTTTTTAGAAAAAAATATTAAGGTAGGTATCAAATAGATAATTATTTAATTATTTAATTTTTTAAAAAAAATATTTTATTTTAAAAATTTCTATTAATATATTTTATAAACAACTGAATAGACCCTTATCTTTCTCTATAAAAAAAGAACCATTAACTTATGACGGAAATTAGCTCAAAATATAATTAGTACTAACAAAAAGGTTAGGCTTTGCTTAGAAATAATTGATAGTTAAATACTATATGTATGTATGCATTATTGTTTGTCAAGCACGTAATTACAAGTAGAACAATTAAAAAGAGGAATTTAAGTTCTGGGACCCAATATTCTCAAGAAATTCTTAGGTTTTTCAGCATTTTCCAACGTCCCATGTTGTATAGGTAAGGTAATTAATAAGAAGACCTATGTTAGCTCTCTCTCAACAAGCTCACGAACTCAAAAAATATAAGAGAAATATTTTTCTCACGTCCGTCCGGTTGCGCAGACGGACGTGAAATCGTCGCGGGCCGACTTGATTGGTCGGCCGTGCGAGTTTCATACGTCGAGCTCCGTGTGGGGCCCGCGGCGCTTCTCAAAATATAATTTTGCTATACACTTTGTGATAAATGATGAGATAATTAAAATAATATTATATAATTGATTCACCGGAAAACGATGATAAGATATTTAATAAGATACAAAATATATCATCTTTCAAAAATATGTTCTACATACAGATTAATTATAAAAACATATAACTACTACCTTATTGCTAATTGCATGCTATTTTCCAACTCAAGACAAAAAAGGAAGATTAAAAAGAAAAAGGTACCCCACACATCTCCCACTCTCTCTCATCTGTACAGGCCACGGTACTCCGGACTGCTCATGTGAGCGCATGCCGCTGACGTGGACAGTGCCACGTGAACATTCGGCGATGTCGGCCGCCACCGCCAACTCTGTCTGTCCTCTGTCTTCTACTGGCTACGGGGAATGGGCAAGGGACGAAGCGCATGACGTGTTTTTTTATTGTTTATATTTATTGGCGACCGGATAAGTATAAGCGAGAATAACATGTATACCCAAAATCTATCGTATTATACTCTATACTTTTGAAATTGAAAAAAAAAGTCATCAATTAGCATTATGTCAAATTAGAAGGAATATTTGTTATTATCTTAACAGATCTATTCAACAACAAGTGTTAAAATATTTTTTAAGAGGAGAGAAAAAGAGATGATCAAATGAGGTTGGTCAAATAGAGTTGACAGACTAAAATTAGAGTTGACAATGAAGAGAGAGAGAGAGAAAAGATGTTCGATCTTACTTTGTCGAATTGAGCACTCAACTCAAGTGAGAGAGAGGGAAAAAAAATTATATGAACATTTTAGAGGCATGTTTATAAATTTTAAGAGTATGCATATAGTTTTAGTTAAAAAAAGAGAGTATGGATATAGTTTTTCCTAAATATAAATCCAATTGAAACAGTGCGAGGGAGTGGACAAGTCAGTTCTGATGTCACCGCATCCTCTCTTTTACTGTTATCCGGTGAGAGTGTGTGAGAGGTAAGAGGGGCAGCCAATGGACTAATTTATCGTACGATCCGAAATCAGAGGTTAGCAATTTAATATGTTATAATTTAATCTAGTTTATATTAAAATCATAATAAAAATAAAAAAGAACAAAATAAATGTAACGGGACCGGCCCCGCCACGGCCAACCATGGCTGTGTCACCGTCTCATTTTCCATCTTTTCCCCTTTTTAGAGAAAATTACGTACATGTGCATTGAAAAAATACTACTTTTTCACTCTTTATTTCTTACAATTTTAAATTTATGATATATTTTTTAATACATTCATGTCACTTCTTTCTACTGTAGTTGGTTTGTGAGGTGAAGAAAAGATTAACATGACTCTCCTTTCAGGAGTTTGTCATCTCATATAGTAAAATATTTTAAAAAAATTTTGACAATTCAAAAGTTTAACATAAAATGTGGGATATATATACAATAAATTTTAATTATGAAGATTAAACGGTACAATACGATGATGTCTTTCACATGCATGCGCATGTAACTTTTCCTTTGCATTTGCGTTTTTCTTTTTTTGCCAGGCTAAAGCCTAAAATCTGCCCGTCGCCGCTGGTGCACGCTAACTTAGGAGGTGTCCGCTGGATAGCAACAACGCCCCAAATCCGGGGGCCGGGAAAGTGGGATACGGCAGCCCCCCCAACCTGGACTTCTGAACCGATTTTTTATTTGTCCACTGTCCGAAATAGGGAAAAAAAACAAACAAACAAAAATGATATGTTAAATTTTATTAATTTTGAGCCAATGAGAAGAGGAGGTACGCCAGGAGAGGAGATTCTGTCAAGCTGCCCCCACACCAGCCACTAGCAAGTGGGATTCTTCTCCTTCTTCTATAGTCTAGTAGCACTATTAAGCAAGTCCACTATTATCACTAGCGAGTAGCATAAATAATAGTTAATAGTGGTCATCCTTCTCTAGTGTTTTTCTTCCTTGGATGTTCTTTTTTTTTTTTGCTTAATGGTTCCTCCTGTATATGTATTATGTACAATGTGTTATTCATGTTATTGGGTTTGTCTTTATTTTGTTGATTTAGTGATAAATATGTTATTAAAATAGCATTTGGTTTTATTTGGTTGATTGATTAGTAAATACGTTATTAAAATAGCATTTGGTTGATTGATTAGTAAATATGGTTATTAAAATAGCATTTGGTTTTATTAGTAAATACGTTATTAACATGCTGGTGTTAGGCAACCTGGGAGGGATTGGGGTGTTGGGGGATGTGGGTGTTAGGCGGGGGAGATGCGGCGCCAAAGCTGCCCAATCCAGCCCATCTCTTCCAGAAACCGCCATAGCTTCTGCTACTGCGGCTGCTTGGTGATCGCCACATCCCCTCTTCCTCCCCGGCGCCTCGTAATTCCTGCCGCCATCGCTCTCGTCGTCTTCCCCCGACCTGGCCCCCATACCCGCTTCCCGTTTTCGAATGAGCTGTTGAGCTCCTCGGCGCGCTCGACGCGGAAGGGGTCACAGCTTGACTGGGGACGGCGGAAGAGAGGGGGAGAAGGTCTCGATTCGGCGTGGGGGGGCGGAAACGCTGCGGTCTTGCTTGGAAGGGTGAGGTAAGGGCTACGCCGGACACTGGAAGCTCCTCTGGGTTCTCGTCAAGCTGAAGTTCTTTGGCCCAGGTGGTGTGTGACGCAAGTGAAAGAGGCCCTTCTTCCGGTGAAGAGGCAGGTTCTTGCTGCGCTCTTTGTTTACTTCTCTGCCCAGCCATCTCTCTTGGGAATTTAATTACAACTCATCCTTTTTTTTTTTTTGTCTGTTTCGCCATCTCTTTCTATTACGCTCCCTCCCCCTCGCCCCCTCTGACATACCCACGCTCTCTCTCTCTCTCTCTCTCTCTCTCTCTCTCTCATCCGTCTTTCTATCCATCAATCTGAGCACAGTGGTTCTGTGTTTTCTGTTCTTCGTTGTTCATCTGGTGGTGATCCTTTGACATGTTAAGAACTTTTGCCAGCCCAGGTATAGGTGCTTCAGGTTATTGTTTTGGTTTCCTTTACTTGATGCCTGCTGCTCCAGAGTTTTATGTTTTAATTGCGTGCTTTAAGTGTCTTCTTTTTTGTTGCCAGTGGTGTTTCTGGTTGGATGATGAACTGGGTTTTTCCATTCTGGCACAGTTGTATGTGAAATTGCAGGTGTCCTCTTCGCCTTCCTCCTGCCCACGCTCACTCTTGATATGCACAGCTTTTCCCTTTTGAGTCCAAGGTTGTTGTTGTTGTTGGTTCTAGTCGGGTCGGCGAAAGATGTCTTCTTCCAGGCCGGCACAATCTTCCACCAGCTCTAGCAGGAGTAGGCATAGCGCTAGAATCATAGCACAGACGACCGTGGATGCAAAGCTCCATGCAGATTTCGAGGAGTTTGGGCATTCCTTTGATTACTCGCAGTCGATTACCGCGCACAAGAATTCGGCGCCTGATCAGAGGAGATCGGAGAAGGTCACGGCATACCTGCAGCAGATACAGAAGGGCAAGCTGATCCAGCCATTTGGGTGTTTGCTGGCGATTGATGAGAAGACGTTCAAGGTCATTGCCTACAGCGAGAATGCTCCAGAGATGCTCACCATGGTGAGCCACGCCGTTCCAAGCGTTGGTGACCACCCGTCGCTGGGGATTGGCACAGATGTGAGGTCCATATTCACTTCTCCCAGCACAGTAGCCTTGCAGAAGGCCCTGGGATTTGCTGAGGTTTCCCTGCTTAATCCCATTCTTGTCCACTGCAAAACCTCTGGCAAGCCCTTCTATGCGATTGTGCACAGAGTCACTGGTTGCTTAATAGCAGATTTTGAACCTGTGAAGCCTTATGAGCTACCTATGACCGCTGCCGGAGCTCTTCAGTCATATAAGCTTGCTGCGAAGGCCATATCTCGGCTTCAGTCACTGCCAGGTGCAAGCATGCAAAAGCTTTGTGATACAGTAGTCCAAGAGGTCTTTGAACTCACAGGATATGACAGGGTGATGGCTTATAAGTTCCACGAGGATGACCATGGAGAAGTAGTAGCGGAGGTCACAAAGCCTGGCCTAGATGCTTACGTGGGATTGCATTATCCTGCCACAGACATTCCTCAGGCGGCTAGATTTTTGTTTATGAAGAACAAAGTCCGCATGATCTGTGATTGTCATGCGAAACCTGTGAAGGTATATCAAGATGAGAAGCTGGCCTTCGATCTGACTTTTTGTGGATCCACACTGAGAGCCCCACATAGTTGCCACCTGCAGTATATGGACAACATGAATTCAATTGCATCCCTAGTGATGGCAGTTATAGTTAATGAGGGAGATGAAGAAGATGAGGTCTTGGAGCAAGGGCAACAGCAGCAGCAGCAGAAGAGGAAGAGACTCTGGGGCCTTGTTGTCTGCCACAACACAAGCCCGCGGTTTGTTCCTTTCCCTTTGAGATATGCATGTGAGTTCCTTATGCAGGTCTTTGCTATCCATGTTAACAAGGAATTTGAGTTAGAAAGCCAGATACGAGAGAAAAACATACTAAGAACCCAGACATTGTTGTGTGACATGCTGCTTAGGGATGCTCCTCTTGGTATTGTATCACAGAATCCCAATATTATGGATCTGGTGAAGTGTGATGGTGCTGCACTTCTATACCAAAATAAGATTTGGAGGCTTGGCGTGGCTCCAACTGATTCCCAGATACATGATATTGCTGCTTGGCTTTCAGAGTATCACATGGATTCTACTGGCTTGAGTACAGACAGCTTGCATGATGCCGGATATCCAGGTGCTCTAGCACTTGGTGATTCAGTCTGTGGCATGGCTGCTGCTAGGATAACATCCAAAGACATTCTTTTCTGGTTCAGGTCTCATACTGCTGCAGAAATCAGATGGGGTGGTGCAAAGCATGACCCAGATGACAAGGATGATGGGAGGAGAATGCACCCCCGATCCTCGTTCAAAGCATTTCTTGAAGTTGTAAGGACGAGGAGTCTACCATGGAAAGACTATGAGATGGATGCAATTCACTCTTTGCAACTTATACTTCGAGGAACTTTTAATGATATTGAGAGTGATATTAAAAAGGCACCACTTGATTCTCGAATTAACGATCTTAAACTTGAAGGGATGGTGGAACTGCAAGCAGTTACAAGTGAGATGGTTCGTTTGATTGAAACAGCAACTGTGCCAATTCTGGCAGTAGATGTCAATGGGCTTATCAATGGATGGAATCTTAAAATTGCTGAGTTGACAGGCCTTCCTGTAGACCAAGCTATAGGGAAACACTTG
The DNA here is from genome assembly GCA_014218235.1 of Colocasia esculenta. Taxonomy (NCBI): domain Eukaryota; kingdom Viridiplantae; phylum Streptophyta; class Magnoliopsida; order Alismatales; family Araceae; genus Colocasia; species Colocasia esculenta. Next base: position 45,320,356 of record CM024763.1, on the reverse strand, counting down.
CTTACCCTTGTTGAAGAATCTTCAGCTGATACTGTGAGGAAGATGCTTTACCTGGCACTGCAGGGTATGTTTTTCCCAACTTTTATTTGACGTTGGAAAGAGTTGTTTAGATTTCTTGTCTGTTTGTGGTTTAATTTAAAGTTTTTTTTAGCTAAGTTCTTGTTATTCAATAGGCAAAGAAGAGCAAAACGTTCAATTTCAGATGAAAACTCATGGTGCTCGAAGAGATGAGGGTCCCATCATTCTGGTTGTGAATGCTTGTGCAAGCCATGATCTTCATGAGAATGTTGTGGGAGTGTGTTTTGTGGCCCAAGATATGACGAGCCATAAGATGGTCATGGACAAGTTTACCAGGATTGAAGGTGACTATAAGGCAATTGTACAGAATCCAAACCCTTTGATCCCTCCAATTTTTGGTGCTGATGAGTTTGGTTGGTGCTCTGAATGGAATGCGGCAATGACTAAGTTGACTGGGTGGCAGAGAGAAGAAGTGATAGACAAAATGCTCTTGGGCGAAGTTTTTGGGACTCATATGGCTCTTTGTAGACTGAAGAATCAGGATATTTTTGTAAACCTTGGCATTGCCATTAACAATGCCATGACTGGACAAGAGACTGAAAAGATCCCATTTGGTTTTTCCAATCATAGTGGAAAGCATGTGGATTGTCTTCTTTCTGTGAGCAAAAAAGTAGATGGAGATGGCATAGTAACTGGGGTATTTTGCTTTCTGCAACTTGCCAGTCAAGAATTGCAGCAACTTCTTCATGTGCAGCGATTATCAGAGCAATCAACAATGAAGAGATTGAAAGCATTGTCTTATATAAGACATGAAATTAGGAACCCTCTATCTGGTATAACATATGCTAGGAAAATGCTAGAAGGTACTGTGCTTTCCGAGAAACAGAAAGAGATTCTTGCTACTGGGGCAAAATGTCACTGTCAACTGAATAAAATTCTTGATGACTTGGATCTAGAGAACATTATGGACAGGTAATTCTTCGCTATGGGCCTAATTATACATCTTTTGTTGTCGTCATGGTATTCTTGCTCAAATACCTGAGATCCTTTTTTTTCCGGTCTACATAGAGGAAGAACCTTTTGTCAATGCTGTGACACTTTCAATTGCATTCTTATCTGCCCTATGTTTTTGCATTTTAGTTAAAGCTGTTTACGAAACAATGCACGTTTGATTGTACACATATTCTATTCTTATGCTAGGTTGCTTGCTAATTGAACACTTATTGACTATGCATAAAGGGATGTTCATTTAATCGATCTGCAACCTCATCTCACACCCAATTCACTTTGTGCATGAAGCTCAGTTCTTGACATAATATTGGACATTGTGTGTCCACATGTTGATACTTAAATCAGCTGAAGAATCATCTCAGATTGGTTTGGGATTATAGATGTGCATTGCCGTATGAATTGTTCGCATCTTCTGGAAAACTGATTATTTCATTTCCTTGTTTGTTTTGATGAGTGACAGTTACTTGGATCTGGAGATGGCTGAATTTGCTTTGCGAGAGGTCTTGGCTACAGCTATAAGTCAGGTCATGATTACAAGCCAGGGAAAGTGTGTACGAGTCCTATACGATTTGTCCGAAGGATTCATGTCTGAAGGCCTATATGGAGATAATCTGAGACTGCAGCAGATAATTGCTGATTTCCTGTCAGTGTCTATGAAATTCTCACCCACTGGAGGGCAGCTTGAAATTGGTGCTACCCTGATTAAAGATCGGTTGGGAGAAACTCTGCATATTGTGCATTTAGAACTCAGGTGTGAAAACCTCCATCCCTTATTAGCAAGAAATTCTGTTTTATCTGCGAAAGCTACCGAGGAAATTATTTACTGAGTTCTTACCAGTTAGCAACAAATTTCGGCTTATTGTCTGCCAAGCTATGGTATCTTTAGTTTCCTTTACCATGTGAATGCATAATACAACAATCTTCTGTTTTGGGGGGGGGCGGAAACAGCCAGAAAAATGTGTTTACCTTCGCATTGATCTGCCATATGCTCAAATCTTTGCTCCAACGATGTTTTCCAGGATCACGCATTCAGGCAGTGGGGTGCCAGAGGAGCTGCTGTCTCAGATGTTTGGAAACGGGGAAGAGGTGTCGGAGGAGGGGATCAGCCTGCTTGTGTGCAGAAAACTCCTTAAGCTCATGAATGGGGACGTCCGCTACCTCAGAGAAGCTGGCAAATCATCCTTCATCATGTCCGTCGAGCTTGCTGCGGCCCAGAAGAGCCAAAAACCACGGGCTTAGCATTGGAAGGCATCTATCTGGGTGCAGGGGTGTTGGAGGGTGCTCCAAATAGCAGCCTTCAGCTAGGAAAGAGTTGCAGCCTTAGCTAGGAAAGAGTTGCAGCCTTCTCTGTTCTCCCATCACACGTCGCTTCGAACTGTGTACTTCTTACTGGTGAACACTCTCTGTTGTCTATTTAAACTTTCTGCGTTCCTCCCTCGCACTCTTGCGTTGAGAAAAACTGGTGGGTTTCGGTTCCAGCTTAAGCAAGTGCCTCATCGTGGCTTATGCAGTTGGTGTAATAAATTCATGAGAATCCCATTAACACCCTTGATCAACTGTGACAATGTTCCCTTCCGTATGTATCGTAGATGTGTCCAAACAGGGAGGTCATGTTCCCATTCGCACCTATTAGCAAATTGTTTCAATCGCCCAAATTCTAATCCATGGGAATCAGACGGCCATAACCCATTCGACAAGTAATCCTCACATACAGATGTTGAACAGTATTCTCCCATTTAATCATGCAACACCTGGTTGATACTGATCTTGGAGTAGCACAATGGAACGGTCGACTAAAGAGGAGTCGTTTGTCCAAACAATTGAAACCATACCGAGAGTTCTCCTCGACAAGAACCACGGAACAATTATTGCACCAAGGAACAAAACAAAAAGGCTTCAGGTTTGAAGTAGTATGTTCAGATGAATATGCCCAATGGTAAGTCTAACAAATGAATATAACATCCTGATAGTGGATTTAAAGATAGCGGTGTGTCCATCAACTGTACATTCTCTGGATGAACAGAAGAAGCGAAAAAAGAATAGAGAACATATTTTTCCTCCTCATAACTGGAAGGCTATCTACCAAATCTTTCCAGTCTGCGGCGGCGCAACTCCTCAAGAGAGAGATCAGCGGGGCCTGACGTCCGGCGAGATGAGAATCCGCGGTCATTCCTCTCAGTACTGCACATCTCACACGCATTACTCCATCCTGAATTGTCGTAGGTGCAAACTGGACATCTCCAGACACCCGACATGCCTCTCCTGGGCTGACCACCGCCAACAGTGCCCCTCCCAGATATGCGGGGACGTCCGAACATACCTCGGAAGAGTCGAACTGGCCATGTCAACACGCTTGCAGCACGCTTGATCAAGGAAGTCAGTGGGTCTGAGCCTGAATAGGAACCCAAGAGCCGCAGATACAAAACTCCAGCTAGAATGCCACCCAAGTGGCCCAGGAAAGAAACACCAGGGACGAACATCTGGATGAGAAGCAGTTCAGCCCATGCTGCATAGCGTGATGGGACTATGATTCCATGGACATAAGTAAAGTTGTCCGAGTACTGAGAATTGAGGACAACTTTCATTGCGAACAGGACGCCCGAGAATCCAACGGCATAATCATAGTAGTAAGCTCTCTCGTAATCAAAGAATAGGAATAAGCCCTTTGCCAGTAGTAGGGTGATGCCCTGGGACATGGCAAGTAATGCTGCGACCATGGACGCAAACTCCACGCTACCCATTGATGTTTCCAGCTGACTCCCTTTCCACAGGAGCGACATCATGTTGTAGACGAGATGAGGCTCTCCTATGTGATAAAAGGCTGACAAAAAGAAACGCTTCAGGTCCCTATTCTGCAAATGAGAACAAAAGTCAATGAGAAATGATCAAACGCGTAAATGTGAGAGGAGGCAAAAGCCAAAGTCAATAATCTGAGAGAATAAGTGACTAGAAAATCGAACCAGGTAAATGTTCATCTTCCAGTGCATATATATCCATTACTTCTTGGAATTGTTCCTCATCTTCATGGCTTGGCTTTTTTTCTGTATGATTTAATATTTGCATAGCATAATTAAAGCACTGCAGCAGAGCTTAATTTAGTTTTTTTTTTTTTTTTTTTGCCGTTGGGGGGGTGGGGGGGGGGGGGGGTTTAATGAAATTTGTGTGGGTGAATATACTGCAGTGTTGCTCATACTTTAATTCTGTCTCAGTAAAACTATAACTAATGTACTTCTTAATCTTCCTAATGCCCCCTCCCCAAGAAAAAAAGTCAGCTTGATGAATTGTTTTTGTAATTTAATTATCAACAATCAAACTGTAATTAATTTATAATTTCTAGGTAGGTTATAAAGTAATATCACAATGTTCCCCATTTGAGTGAAAATTGTATGGTCGGCATGGTATGCCATCTCGCGAGATTCTCGCGAGAATATCGGTCTCGGCCCCTTCCCGAGAAACGAGAAGACCGAGATGCCTCTTCAGGTAGGATTGTCAGGACTCAGGATCCTCTTCAGGCAGGGTTGTCAGAATCCTCTTATTTGCCTGAATATCATTTAAGTAAATGTTATTACATGTAAATAAGGAAGTACCCCCCATTTGAATCCAATAAAAATATCAAAAAAATCATATCTCTTACAAATAAAAAGTTAACTCTCTCATCTAAGAAGAAAATCGTGATTTCGGTAGTTCCATCAAAATAACGACTTTCTAATCTTTCATAATTTGACATATCTAAAAATTTCATAATTCAAATAAACCTAATAAAATACTAAAAATCTAAAGTCCGGTAAAAAAAGTCAACGTGCAATGACTTCTCCAAGGGAGCCACTCTCTTACTGACAACACTTAGTCTGCTCGAGACCTCTCAGGATTTGGTCAAACCTAAGCTATCATCACCTAAACTCATGAGATTTTTCACTTTCTAATTGAAAAGAAACTAGAATCTTAAGGAGAGAAAAATGAAAATGCACATCCTGAATCCCAATTCTCACACTCTTGTTGTATGATATATGTGAACCTATGTCATCCATGGTTGAGGCTTGAGAATGTATGCAATTATCTATGTTCCTTAAGGAATTATCTATGTGAACCTATGCGATCCACACTTTTATGTTATCCTGACTCTCCGAGATCTCCGAGATCTCTTCTCTTTGACCATCCCGAGACGAAGCCGATATGACAAACCTTGATCGTCGGGTTGTCCAATCATCTATATCCTGCGTCCCATGGATTGGTATTTTGGATCATATAGCAGAAGATCCTGATAACGCTGCAAATCATGGATGGCAGAATCGCCGGAGTCGGCTCGGGAGCGCCCGAGTCTGAGTCGGGTCGGCGCCTCCCGACCCGACTGGGCGGGGGAACTGGGCGGGATCTGCGGAGTCCGGTTAGTCGGGCCGGATCCGCCCGGAGTCGCGCGACTCCGACCCGACTAGCGCGACTCCGCGGATCCCGCGGATCCCTCCTTAAGGAGGGATCACGAGACTGTCTGCGCAGTCCCTTCGAGCGGCCGAGCCCCCCCTTCCCAGCCCCCTTCCCAGCCCCCTGCCCCCCCCTCCCCCCGCCGGAGCTGCTGCCTCTTGCCGCCGCCGCCGCCGGACCTCCGAGCAGGGCCGCCGCCGGCCGCCGCCGCCGGCACCACTGCTAGCCGCTGCCGCCGCTGCTCCCTCTCTCTCTGTCCTCCTCTCTCTCTTCTTTGAGGTGAGATTTTAATTTTTTTTTAAATCTGAAAAATAGGAAATGTTAAATAGGCTATAGATCTATAGCATATTTAACATGTTTATGACTCTCATTCTCCTAAATCTTCAAATTTAGCCCTAATTAGGGTATAAAAATTAGGGATTTTGTGTCCATGAATGAAATTAATGTGCAATTGAGTGTTTAATAGAACAATTTTAGTTGATTAGAGTTTGTTGGTAGACTTAATTGCATTACATGGACTGTTTTCCCTGAAAATCCCCAAATAACCCTAATTAGGGTTTAAAATTTAGAGATTTTAAATCTTTAATATAATTATTATGTAATTGAGTGTCTAATATAGTTATTTTAGTTGATTAGAGATTTTATGTACATTCAATTACATTGCATGATCTGTTTTATTTTTAATTCTCAAATTAAACCTTAATTAGGGGTTTAAAAAATAAAAAGTTTAGGTCATTAATATATAAATGTGTAATTGAGTGTTCAATGTGGTCATTTGAGTTGATTAGAGTTTTGTATGTACATTATTTATAGTCTATGATATTTTTGATCATAAATTCTCAAATTAAACCCTAAATAGGGTTTAAAAATTAGGGATTATGTGTAATTAACGTGCAATTCAATTACATTCTTACATAGGAATGTAATTGGTGTAGAAAAGGAGATGTTTGGAGGCATTTATCGCCTTAAACAGCATCTTGCTGGGATTGCTGGGAATGTTTCAAAATGTCCCAATTGTCCAGTGGAAGTTAGAAATGAAATAAAAGAATATATGAAGGGGAAGAAAGCAGAAAAAAGATTGACAACTCAGCAGCAACAAGAACTTCAAGATGAGCTTTCTAGGAGACAGATTCGTAGAGATTACGATCTACCAATTCCTGTGGGGGTATTATGTCAAGATATGAAGATTATTCACAACCACCCCAACAACAACAAGAAGGAAGCCAAGGAGAAGCACAACAGCAACATGGGGGATATGAAGGCCAACAAAGGCAAGCAGGGCATGATTGGGGATATGGGGCTTCATATCCACCATTTTTTAGTCCCCCAAAATTGTCATATTCAGATATCAGCTCTAGTAGTGGGCCTAGTTATTTGGGCAATATTCAAACTACTAGATATGGTAGTTTCTTCCCTCCGAAACACTCAGGAGAAAGTTCAAGTCAACAAACAACAACACCGCGAGGCATCCAAAGAGGATTCCAAGACATTGCAAATTCTTTGTTTGGCTTTGGATATACACAATATGGAGGACATGAGTATGTGCCACCTATTCAATCTCATGAGGTAGAGGATGAGGGTTCAGAAATGTCAAATTGAGAAGGTATTTTTATCTATTTCATGTTATCAACTTGTACATGTATACATTTTTTCAATGTATGAACATTAATGATTATGTCTTTAGTCATTGTTATTGTTCTTCATGGTACATGAACATGATAGGATTTAAATTTCAGTGTGTTTGAATGTTGTATGTGTCTAGGTAGTTTTCTGTAAATTTTAGCAAATTTTCCTGAATTTTCCTGAATTTTTCTGATTTTTTTCCAATTTTTAAACAATTCTTTACTCTGGCCGACCCTGGGTCGGCCAGACTCCATTGGAGTCGGCCGGATCCAAGGATCCGACCCGACCCGAGTCGGGGTCGGCTGGGTCCGACTCACCCAGCCGACCCGACTCTGCCATCCATGCTGCAAATAAACAACTTACATAATGTGAACCACCAATTCATGCAAAAACACAGGCAGTAATCTATACTGGAATCACCATTTGCATCAACTTGGCAGGTTTTACTTAGAATGTGCAACTTTCTAAAACCATTCTGCTGGGATACCAATGGAACAGCTAGAACATGTCTAGTGTACCTGTGGAACGTTCTGTATTCCGTAACGTTCTCTCATTTTTTTCACAAGAATCTTTCAAGGATTTTTACTCATAGTGGCAAGTATTTTAACATCTTTAACCTAATTGTTGTACTTCCCTACAGCAAAGTAAGAAAAGGACAAGTAATGAATAATGTAAAGCGCCCTTCTTTTATCCGTTCAAAACATTGCAAAAGACTATATCCTATTCAGGTTTCCATAGATCCAAATAGTTTATTTACCAATCTGACACAAAAATATCAAGCCTATGGATAATGGATACAATGAATTAGTGGAAGATCAATTTTGGCCTTCACGGCTGAAACATGAAGGATACACAGTGGCATAAATACCAAGATGGGAAACAAAACAGGAGGCAAAAGCTAGGAAAATACTTTGTTCAGTATCAATTGGAATTCCAAATTGAGGTGGCAAATAAGAAACAAATGCAAGAAACGGGAACCAAAATTCCCTTATTTTCTTAAGGTGCAGAATGAGTAACCCAGAGACAATATTAGTGGTGCCAGGTAGTGCCACTCTGGAACTGTTTCACAAAATATCCACATTACATAAGCTACTTATGGCTACATAAAACTAGTACTGCACAAATGCAAAGGGGAACCAGAATAAGTAAGAAATCAATCAATTGCTTAGCAAAGAATTTAAAATTGTCTCGACGCTGTTGACTGTCCTTTACATTACACTCCAACTGAGTGTCAGACAGAACACTTCCAGGGAAAACCAATTTTTGAACTGAGTTATTGGAAGATATTCCGACAAGACGAGCACGCATGTTGGGCAAGGGAGACAGAAGAAACTACCATCCTCAGAAGCCGATTATTCAACTCCCGTCTCATCCACTACCCCACCTAACCCTGCTAAACATCATCCTAAGCCGTTGCAGAACGAGAATGGAATCATCTGAAAGCGTGTTTCTCAGACATTTTGCAACTAACAAGTCATCCTGAACTGTTAAACATACTGCTTGGCGTGGTTATCGCAACAGCACGGAGTCGTGCAGAAGCAGATCGAAACAAATGCGTACATCTCAAGTAATCTCATTTCAACCGACAGAATAAAATTTCTACTAATTGATCAAGGAAAACACACTAGGAGCACAGCCCCAAAACGGGTTTTCACCGCATACAAAGACTTCAAATTCCAAAACTTTCCAACAAAAACCGCTAAAATCCATCGACAAGACAACAACAACTCCCCTCCCCGCCCCAAAACATCCCCCTTAGCCCCGAAACCAAAACCAAAAAACCGCGATGCTTCTTGGAGATGGAAGAAAGAGCGGGTCAATATCCACAAACGATCTCTGACACGCACAAGGATAGAAGAAAATGGCAGAGAAGGAGAGGTTTTTACAAACCTTCATGATGAGGTATGGATTGAACCAGACCTCGTCGAGGGAGGGCAGGGCGCGGTCGAGCGGGGACGGCCAGCGGAGGTGGATGAGGATGTTGGCGAGGAGGAGCGCCGCCGTGACGGGGGGCCTGGAGTCGGAGTGGCTGTACTCGCTCAGCACCTGCAGCGCCAGGATGGGCAGCATCCCCGCCCTCGACACCCTCGCCCCCATGTCTGCAGCTCTCTCTCTCTCTCTCTCTCTCTCTCTCTTCTGCCGCTCGCTCGCAGAGTCGCAGGGCAAGCCACCAGAGAGAACAAAATGAAGGCAAGGGAAGGGAGCAAACCGTCCTCCCTCGTGTGAGGGAGGTCGCGGTCGTCTTCTTCTAGAGTTATCTCCCTGCCCGCCCCGCTGTGCGTGTGAGATATACGTGCGCATTGGCCCCACCACCGAAAACGATTGGATTTACGATCGTACCCCTCTCCGCGCCCACGCATTGGACTGGACGTCAAAATGGTTTTTGGGCCTGGGCCTGGAAAGAGAGTCCCACAACAATACTCCCCACCCACAAACACCCACAAATGATAAAATTTACAATTTAGCTTCAATTTGATAACAAGTTAACTTAAAGTTAACTCAAAATTAATTCAATGTTAATTCAAAATTTAGTTTGATAACAAAAAAAAATTAACTTAAGTAGGTTAGATTAAAAGTGGGTCAGATATGAGTTAACTCACAATTTTTCAACCCACATCTAGAGGTGGATTGGAGTTAACTTATTGAGTTAACTACTTTTTTGTTCTGGTGTTATACAACATTAATTACTATTTTCTCTTTTCTCAACACAATATTAATTGCTACTTTCTCTTTTCAAGTCACTTTTTGATATGAAAGTGAGTTAACTCAATTTATCTTGCCAAAGTAATCAAGAGAAAATGTGTTAATTCATTATAGTTAAACTGGATTAACACACAAGAAAATAAATTAAAAAGTGAGTTAACTCTGTATAACTTTAGTCATGGGTTGGAGTTATCTCTAACCCCAACCCATTGCCAAACAAAAGTTTAAGGGGTGAATGTTATGGGGTGGGGGGGGGGGTTCGTCGTGACAAGTGTTCCGACGCAACGAGCGGAGAAAAGAGAAGCACAACAAGAATGGGCTGGGCTGGGCTTTTTAATGAGATTAACGGGCTTAAGATGCAACGTCATGAAGCGTTGTCTGGCCCATTCCATTTTACTCATCCAAATGGTAAGGGGACGGGGGGCCAGGAGGAGGCCATAATGGTCATTTCGGTGCGTTCGCAAAGCCCCGTTCGGCTCGCTCCTAAACTCGTACTAAGTTACCACCAAGATACAAAACCCAAACAAAAGAAAAATACTACTAACATGCTTTTCTCCCTCGCCACGAAACCTGAGGGGAATAAACTCGTGTGTACCGGTTAGTGGGGTCTTCTTCCCGCACCTGCGGCCACGCCGAAGCTGAAGATTTAGATCGCTTGATCGCCATCGGACGGCTGGTTACTGGTGAAGCCCGTGCGAATCGTCTTATGATCTCAATGCGTACGCATCTGAGAGGAAAGAAGGAATGGAAGAAAGGATGAGGAAAGAATAGAAAGAGGAGTTTGCATAACGTGTTGTAGTAGCAGGCCCACGTTTCCTTTTTGGGCACATGTTGTACTTCTCTCTCTCTCTCTCTCTCTCTCTCTCTCTCTCTCTCTCAAGCGCCGTGAATCCACGAGATATTCACGATGCGTCTTATTTGGTATTGGGCTTTCTGCTTCGATTGATGTTGGAAAACGGGCCACGTGAGGGCAGGCCCAAGTTACGTACGAATTGGCCCGTTCATTTGTTTAGGAAATTTGGAGTACAGCACAGTTTTCTTACTCCTTTCAAGACCCTTTTTCAGAAGGACGCTGCTGCAAAGTTTTTCTTTATCCTTTTCTTTAGTCGTAGGCAACGTGAGAGCAGGGATTTAAACATGAGAAATGTTTATTACAATTTCACATTGTAGTTTAAATGTAATATAATTAGACAACAAATTTATGTGGCATCTAATAATTAAATTGTCACTTTATCACTTCTTATGTGACAATAAATATAAATAACATGGAGCACCTTAACCAATATATATATAGAGAGAGAGATAACGAGAAAGACTTTCTACTATAATAAAAGCATATGAATCCGTCTAGACACATAAAAATAGAGTTTATAGACGTCACATCACTGCCAAACTCCATCCATTTAGGACAGCTTGGGAGCGGGGGCGGTGTTGATACCGGCAGTGTTAAAGAGGGTTATTTTCCGAGTTAGCACAAAATGGATTTTGAAGCGGCGGATAATTTAATTTAGAGTTATTTTTCTAACCCGATTAAAAGAGGGAATAAAAAAAAGATCAGTTTACCCCACTTTTTTTAGAAGGTTAAACTTAACTCCTTTTAATCTCTAAACTCACTTAAATCTTTCAAAATTATTTTTCTTTAAAAGTGGTATCAAACAATCTCGATTAAAATAATCTTGTGTATTTTATCCCCTCCCTAAAACGGCCCTATTAATATGTCTACGGTGAGCAGTATTAATCTCCTCCCATCCCCCCCCCCCCCCACCCGACCACTCTAAAAGGCTTTTCTCTTAAATTGGCATTGCAGGAGCGGTGCTCTTCGAGATTGTAAGATGAATCCTCCTCTGTTTCTTCAGGTTTTGCCGTATTTCCCGTTGTTTGGATCGATCAATGAGAAATTTGGATAAATCGAAGTCAAAGCTTGTGTAGCAGAAATTTTTTTGATCGAGTAATACTTGTTGGATACTAAGAGTCCGTTTGTTTGTAGGTAAAACCCCATTAGGAAACAGTTTTTTAAAGAAAACTATTTTTTTTAGATCATTTAGTATCATGGAAAAATAAATTTGAAAAATTATCACATAAATCTCGAATTTTGGCATCCTCAGTAAAATTGCGGATGCCATTTTTCAACCCTACAGTGACATGTTTTAGGCACTATTCGTGTAAGTCATATTTTTATTTTTTTCCCACTCAATTAAATAGTCTTTGTCAAATTTAACTATTTTTATTAGTTAATTTAATTTTTTATTTTTTATTAAAATATCTATAGAATACTATTCATTCAAATTATGTTTTTTATTTTATTTCTCCTACTTTAAATTGTATTTGTCAAAGTTACTTATTTTTCATTAGTTATCTAATTTTTTTCTTTTTAAAAATATTAAAAATAAAAAATAAAATAAAATAAAAAATTTGATGAATAATGTTAGTACACAAAGAGTATATGACTCTCTCTCTCATTTGAGTAGATCATAAGATCTCATATCTCTCCATACAATTTATATTTACCTGACAATCAAATAGATAATTACATTTTTATTTTCACGTAAAAATTATTTCGTGGAAAATTATTTCCCTATTAAACTATTTTACGTACAATTAAATAGACCCTTAGCTGTGTAATAAAACTGGTGTGGCCCATTTTCGCCCCTGTGTGATATGATCACTCTCACAAGACTAAGTTTGGAAGAGGCCAACATTAATTCAAGTCCCATATTAAGAATAGATGCGAAGTGATAAACGCCTAATTAGAGTACTATGAGTTTCTTAAATGATTGTGTGAGGATCTTCTACGACCCGAGATCAAAGAAACGCAGCGGAAAATGAGATTTAAATTTTGATCTCGATCCGTTTTGGTAGACACAGATCTGACTATCGGATAGTCGAAATCACCTTGCGCGGAATCGGATCCGCGTTCGTACGACTGCGAGGAGGTGGCGCTACAAGTCGTTCAACTGTCCGGCCTCCATCGGTGTCCACGCGATCTTCCTCGCGACGATCCACGCCCGCTCCCTCGTGCCCGTCCACGCTCGCTCCCTCGGGTTCCGCAACGCTCGAAGACTGAGCTTGGATCCGCGCCGATCTCCGCGACATGTGACGCAAGAGAGGGAGAGAGAGAGAGAGAGAGAGGGGGGGGCGGCCCTGGGAAACCCTGATGCTTGACCAGGGTTCTCCCATCACGTCATTATATAAAGATTGCAGTTTTTCATAAAAACCCCTGATCTTTATATAATTAGACCGTCGCATGAAAACCTTATGCGTGTGACCCTCTAGGCCCAAGTACCAATCCAGTTAATGGCCCAATAAATTAGTAACTTTTACTAACTTAATTAATTAGTTAATATCTCATATTATCTAATTAATAATATGAGTCAACTTTATCTAGTCGACTAAGCTGGGCCTCCGAACACGTTGGGTGCCAAGCAACACCACATGAACCTGGAAGGTATTGGGGTTCTGCAACCCTCACAAGGAACCTTTCCGTCATCAGTTACCGTGTAGATATAATCTCTCATTTGCACAATACTCTTGAACAACTTAGGATATGGTATACTGTCAAATCCTAACTTGTTGTTCCAATGGGACTCGATGCTTTAGATTAATATCAAAAACTCCATTTTTGATATTTTGTCTGCCCTAGCCAGGGACTCCATTGCATCGTTCCCTTGAGTATTCTCCCTCTATGTACCGAGGGCAAATGATCCCTTATTGACCACTCAATCCCCTTCGAAGGTCTTCCGCTATGTCCGAACATTGACTGTTTGGAATCTCTTGAATAGAGATTCGTAGGTCAAGCTCAAAACACAGAAGTCCACCAACAATGTGTCTTTGGTGTCTCAGGTCTAAAGATCATCTACACTACTGTGACAATTGAATCTTTCTGGTTGGCAGTTAGGTACAATTCCATCCAGTGATTCTATCGGATCAGTTCAGTGAACCCTTTCTCTAAAGAGCACCTATTGTTTCTCCTTAGTGTCTCCACACACATGACTATGAGATCAGTCATCCTCATCATATGAGCAGGAGTAAACAATACTATTCTATCCGGATATCTGATGTCCTTCTCAGGTATCCACCGAATAGGAACATTTAGAATATGTGTTTATTAAGTGAGTAGTCTCATTAGTATGATCACACATCATAGTCTACCCACTGTTGCACATGTTCATGGACTTTATTATAATACCAACATAGTAAAATAATAAATAAAAGCCATTTTATTAATAACTGAACAAAAGATACAATATGAGATTGGCTTGTTGTCCACCTAAGACTAACAAATTGGCCATATGTAATGCAATATTTAACGGACTAATTGATATCATAAGAACGGAAATTAAAGTGTAATACGTGCGTTTAAGTAGATATAACATATGTGCCACATTTGTTAATGGAGATAGATTCTCATACATGCATATATGAATATCGTATCTATACTAATATAATAAAACTCAGTTTTGGAGCAGCCACGTGGCAGCACCAGAATACTTATATTCTCTCCAAAACTCACAAATATCTCTCCTTCATCACTCCTTTAATGTAGCTATTAAAGAGGCAAATCTTCCACTTAAAACTGTGAAGAAATCTTATTAAATCAGCATACTAAACCTTGCCAAATCTTGCACATAAATTTTTAAAAAACTTGCAATTTTATACCACCTATTAACATTCGGTATCTATACTAATCTATACTATCTATACTAATATATAATTTCTCAGTCTTGGAGCTGCCACGTGGCAACACCAAGATAATCCTCACTTAATTGTCATAAAATTTCCCTCTTAAAACATAATATAACTATTTATAGATTGTCTAAAATAATATTTAAAAATCTAATTAGTAAAACTACTATTTAGTACTGTCAAAATATAGCACAATAAGTAATAGTACTATTTATGTACTGCCATCTTTTGCAAGTTTTGCGGTAATACTACACTTCCCAAAACCTCACCTTTCCAAACATTTTAAAATTTAAGTTAGAAATCCTCGCAAAAGATGGAAAGACTATACACCCTCCTCATCACGAGGAAACCCAGGTCCATCGCGGTCGCCACCCTCCTCATCACGAGAAAGCTCAGGTTGGCCCCGCCGTTGCGGTCGGTGCCGATCCCTATCCTCTCTAGAGTGGAGGGGGAAGGAGCAGGAGATGGAGCTGTCGGAGAGCTACACCTGCGTGATATCCCATATGGGCGGTGCCGCCGTGCGGAAGAGGGTGTGACGACGGCGCAGGACACTACTGCTGGGGCGGCTGCTCGGCCACGTTGTGGGAGACGCCTCCTGCTCCTGTGCGACCGTCGCTGCTGTCGGCGTCGGCGGAGGACTTCCTCAGTCGGTGCTTCCACTGTAGGAAGAAGCTCCACGGCATCAACATCTTCATGTACAGGTAGAACTCTCTCTCTTCCCCTGCGCGCCGATCACCATGTTTGCGTAGAAAATCATCATCCTCTGTTTTTCTTCTTTTCTTCTTCCTCCATGCCTGTTAAAGTTTGGCCTGTTAAAGTTTGTCTTATTTATTCATCTATAATTTGCTTGATGAGGACGACCTGAAGGGCAGCTACAGCTACTGTTTGACGACCTGGAGTTGCAGCTCGCCAGCACCTCTCGAATTCCGACTTCAACGCCCTCAACGACCAGCACCGTTTTATCCGGCTGCCGCTGCCATCTTCGTTTGCTCTCCGGCCCTGAATCGGCTACCTGCTCGCCCCCCTCGCCCCTCCCTCTCCCGGGGGACCTCCTTCAGCACTACATCCCGCCTCTTCTAGCTTCCCTCACCTCCCTTGTGTTAGGCTTCCCCCGCAGGCTAAGGACTTTGCCAAAACAGTTACCTCAAAAATCGCTCTCCTCATCACCTTCTGTAATTGAGAGGGGCTATTTCCTCGCCCCTGCATTGCCCTGTTTGCCAAGGACGTTGTCGGGAATGTCGGCTTCACCGCTGGGGTCTGGGGAACTGCTCCTCCACACCTTTTCGCTGTCGCCTTACCTGCTGAAGGAGGACTACAAGTCTCTCTCTCTCTACTCTCTCTCTATCTCTGCATGGCTATCTCTCACTCTATACATCTCTATCTCTCTCATCCTGCACCTCCTCTCCCTCTGCATCTTCTCTCCCCCTTCTCAAGTTGCAAGTTAATTTCATCGTGTGTGGCAAGTGGCTTCAGCTGGCTTCGACCCTCTCGACGGCTCCAGCATCGTGGACACTAACATCACCATCGACAACATCTTGGGTGTCTAGCAGGGCGACAAACTCACTGGCGTGACTGACAGGGACCATGAGTTAATATCATTTATTTATCTCAGCCTGTTTGTAGAATCTGACCACACACATATGCTTCGCCATTCTTTATCACGTATGTTCCATTATCCACCCACCATTTCCCATTGCACATTTTTGAAAGAACACTTCCATGCATCATGCATGTTCAATGTTTTATGAAGATTTCGGGTAGACATATATAAGTTCAAAAGAGAATAACAGAATACAACTGTTATGGAGTACCATTTTTGAAAGAACACTTCCATGCATGTTCATCAGCTTGGCAGCCTGCATCTTCGCCAACTACGGATCCTCCCGCCCGTCGGGATCTGACACACTGATGGCCAACGCGAACTGCACCTAGAACTCCTCCTCGAAGAAGCTGAACCCCTGCTCCCCCCCCCCCCCCCCCCCCCGCACCTCGTCGCAGGCTTTTCTCTCTCGACGACAACGACGGTGATGTGGAAGACGACGACGCAGAGGTGCCCGCGGGGCAACCGCCGAAGACAAAGACGTGGGGCGCTGGTGGTGAATCCCATGCACTGCCGGCATTGGTCTGCCTTCCTCCACTGCTCCGTCTGGACCCTCATCGTCCTCATCTCCGTCTCCATTGACTCCTTCGCCGCCTCTACGTCCTCGAGCTTCTCCCGTATCTGGGCGGCCTACTGTTCTGCCGGGGGTGTTGCCGGAGACGGTTCCTTGCGCTCTTCTTCCTTGATCTCCTCTTCCCCGACTCCACCGGCATCGATGCCGTCTACCACGCCATCGCCTCCTCCGTGAAGGCTTCTCCCATCTATTGTGTGTTCTTGGTTTGGTGAAAAATAAGTTGAAATTGATTTATGCTTATGTTCATGACAAGATTAATTTTATGCTTTACGATTTTATTGTGGAAACTGTAAAAAGTTAATGATTATTTAACTTAGGTCATTAATCTCAAGGTTGGAGCTATTACGTCAGAACAACATATTTTTCTTACAACTTTGTAAATGTCAAAATTTTGATTTTAAAAGTTGAGATGGTATTGGTTTAAAAGCTGTGACTTTTTCTGTTTGGTTTTGGTCCAAGAGAATATAACTTTTCTACTATTTATGATCTTTTTTCCTCTCTGGCACTATAGTTGGATCTCTTAAACAAATTGATGGGATAAGTATGAAATTGGAGACATATTTTACACAATGCATTAACCAACACTTTTGATGTTTGTGTTCAAAAATACTAGATTATCTATTTTAATTTTCTATTTTACATTTATTCACTTTTTATTGGTATATAAGGCTATTTTAACTTTTTAGCCACCATAGTTGCATAAGTATATATCTTGAATTTTTTAACATTGTAGAAAGATATGCTCTATTGTTTCTGATCAACGCAATTGACATTTAACATGTTAGTCTTAGTTTCACTAATATAAAAATATTTAATTTTATAACATATTATATATATATATACTTATATATATTTTTATAAACAATCACCATGCATCGCACGGGTGTCTAACTAATTTCGTTAATAATTACCAGCTACCCTCATGGCTCATGATGTGCAAGGAAACCGCGGATCTTACTCAAGAAAAGCCCACGTATAAAGTCTCTAAATATAATGGGCATTTACTCCATCACACAACTACCCCAATTTGTTATTTGTTTAATGGTCATGAGCTTTGAGAGGTCAATGGTGTTGTGGTTGGGGATGGCCCCAGCAAGGGCAACAGCCAGGCATCCGTATACAAAAGTCGTGGACGTCTTCATGACCATAAATTTATAAATGTTATTTTGCTGAGTAATGTAAGTAACGAAAATTTGAATCTAACTTACTAATATGTAGATAGAGGTCTTGTCAAGATTTTTTTTTTTTGGGTTGTATAATTCAGTGGTCAAAAGTCACTAAAACCCTGCCCTATCTCAGATTCGAATCCGAAGACCCTCTCTCTCCAACCAAATAAACTGATATGATGAGATAGATTTAGCAGCACAAATAAATAAATATTTTTTTTTTACTTTGAATGCCCTATAAACTAATTATCTTAAAGTTATCAAGACTTAACTCTAGTAATCTTAAGGTTATCAAGACTTATCTCTAGTAAATATGGATAAATTAGCAAATCCTCTATTAAAGTTAACAGGGAGTTATCAAAAGTTAATCATATTTTTGTGTCGAAGTAAAAAAATTGTTAACCCCTATTAACTTACTTGTGAGTTATTAGGACTGATCACCTCTAATATATTCAGACAAACTAATCAAGGAAGAACCCTCTGATAAAATTAAATAAGTTATCATATTTTTGCGTCAAAATAAAAAAATATACCAACCACTGTACTTAAATGCTTACCTGGTTGTGAGAGAAGCCACCTTTACAGGAAGAAGCCAGCTAACTAGCGATCGAATAATTCCCATGTTTGCTACCACTCTTCTCGAAATCAATCCCCTCATATATACATACTAATAAACATATCTCATCACATCACTTTCTGAGTTTCTTCAGTCATCCTTTCTCTTTATAATATGTATTTTTTACTATTTTCAAATAAAGAAAGTTGAAGACCCACAATCTAAATTACGGCTTCTTTAGATACTAATAGCTAGTTTATCTTACAGGTCCTTAATGGTCAAGGGAGAAATCTTTTTGGAGACGATGAGAAACCAAATTAAAGAGACTTGCTGAAGTACTCTAGAAAAGCTGATCCATGAATGAGTTGTTAATTATTAAACACTGTGAGCCTCTCTGGGAGATCATGGAGGCCTGAGGGCAGAGGGGACCCTCTGCACGTTGGTGCCTTTCCATTACGTCCTACGAAGAAATTAGCATTTGGGTTACATGGAAAGAGTAACATGCACCTTTTGGCCCCCCCCACCCCAACCCCTTGCATTATTCTCCAGCACGAAAGGCTAGGAATGCATCCATCTGTTGCGAAGGATGCATGGGGCCCTCAGCAGCTCCAATAATCCAAACACTACCACCTAAACGCCGGGAGACACAGATGGCCCGTGGATGCCGATGCCAACGAGGATCCGGAGGCCACCATCAGGAAGCTACCAGTCTCGAGCTGCCGACACACTCTCTCTCTTTCTCTCGGACATCACATCATGTCCCCACCATGGAGACGATGCATGATAGATCCAGACCAAAACGCTCGTATCCAAAAAGTCATCTAGCAGTGGCGTTTGATGACACGACGGCAAGACAGCTGAGCACTACAGAGACGTCCCGGCCGGGCCCCCTCTTATGTTATCAAAAAGTGGAGATCATTATAATTAATGTAGTTGTTCTCATCCATTCACCAATTACTTGTACCAAAACCCGCTATACCCACAAGAACACTACTTGGATCACGATGAAGTACCGAGCGATTAAATCAGCAGACGTTAATTACCACCATCAAATTAAGGAAATAGAGGATACAATAGGAAGCATTCACGACCCAAATCTGACATGGAGACTGCCCCTATATATAGACTCTTTACAAATATAACAACAAGGCATGAAAAAATGGGGAAAGAAAAGAGAGAGATACAGGACTGATCAAGAGTACTGGAGCAAGATAAGCATATGGACAAGAAGCCACGGCAGCTAGCCATGGAAGCTGCCTGCTCGCTGCTGCCCAGCTCCGACAACACTGCTGCTACCAGCTTTCAGAAGATCGAGGAGGAACAGGGCTGTCATTACGGACATCAAACATGCATCAATCTGTCACGCACGCACGCACGCTCACAAATTAACCATCCTGTAGGAGGAGATAAACAATACAGTGATTAGCAATCTCTAATAACATTACTAAAATATATAATAAATGGGGAAAACGCCTTAATTAATTAATTGAGAAGGATCATATATAGACGGAGATGGATTGATGAAAATACCTGGGTGGGGATGCTTTTATTCTCTTCAATCTGCCTCCATGTCCTACTTGGTGATGGCGTACACAGCGTAGATGATGCCGGGGAGATATCCGAAGAGCGTCAGCAGCAGGCAGATCCAGAACTCGACCTGCACCTCGTGCATGCATGTTAATATACGTATAAACATATACAAATCCAAGACGATCGATCAGGAACAACAAAGTGTTAGTTTCAGGCATCGATAGAGAACAAGAAGAGAGATTAGGATGAAGCCGGCAAAAACAGGACTTGCCCGAACGAGAGACAGAGAAGAGAGGAGCAAGTGATGGATGATATTAATTGACAGGACATGTATCCACCACAAACGTGTGATCAAGGTAGATGACCAGACTCTTTATCAATTCCTTCAGTTGCAGGCAATTAGATGGGGTACTGTAAAAAACCACGCACCTTGCATCCGAACTTGAGAAAGACGCCGAGCGGGGGCAGGATGATGGCCAGCAGTATGTCGACGCAGGTTGCCGTGCTATCCGCCATGGTCTTTGGTCGATGACCACCTAGCTAGCTAGCTCTTCCTGATGAATATATGGGTCTCTCTCTAGATCTTCCTCTCGCTCTAGATCTACAAATTAAGCTGCGCGTTGGTTAACTCTGCTAGAAAGATGATCGACAAAGGAGAGGATGGATGGTACATAAATGAGACCTTCGAGAGCACCGGACAGCCCCTAATGGAGAAGAGAAGTTTGAGTTCGCCCTCTTCACCTGTAGGCAGCGGGATTGTGCAGGCTTTTATAGATGGGAAGGTCTGGGACACCCCGCGCCCCCCCTCCCCTTTCCGAAAGAAAGAATACAAAAGGAAGAAAGCAAAGGTAGAAATGCAAAGGGAGGATGCTTCTCCGCGTATGCTTCGCTGTACAGTACTATAAGGTTCTGCCACCACTTACCACGCGGTCTGGATTGCATGGCCATTGGAAGATATCACAAGGAAATTAGATTAATTAGATAGTAAATCTTTAAAAATAATATATAGTCCTTATTAGATTACAGATGAAACATTTTTTTGCAAAAATATATTAGATTAGATTAGATTAGGGAGAACAATAGATTTAAGCATATTGAATACGGATCTTTATGGCATGAGATTAAATAAATGATATTACCTGGGGTCGTAAAAAAGGCAATATATCTGTATAAACCAAATATCTGCATATAATTTTTCTTTTAACAGACGTATATATCCGAAAAGAAAAATCTATGAAGAAATACGCACGCATAGGAGAGAACCCACGTGTAGACCCTCCTGGCTGATTCGGAATAGCTGGCTAACCAATGGAGAAAAAAAAATGTTCGATTCACCAATCATCATCATGAGCTCTCACGTGCCCACGTGTGCTCGGCCGGAATCTGGCCGCCCAGGCACCGCCCCCCTGTTTTCTTTGCCCGGAAGGAAACCCACGTCGAGAGAGAGAGATCGGAAAGACCAGTGAGTATAGAGAGAGGTTGTCGGAAGAGTTCGGCAGCGGCCGCCAGGCTGTGTCCAGCGCCGCGCAGGTTCGCCCTGCGATTAAGCATGCTTTGATGACACCTCACCTGAATTCGACTTTTTTTTCCTTCTTCTTAAGGACAAAGAAAAGGGCAGAGAGAGAACTCCTGCTACGTACGTGGATGAGACGAGTAAAGATCCCGTATGTGTGAGTCCACGTTCGAGTGTGATTGGGCAAGGAGGAAGGAGAAAGGTTTATTGCACTTACATATTATATTTTAAGTATAATATGATTAGATAACAAATTTATGTGACATCTAATAATTAGATTATCATTTTATCACTCCTCATGTGAGAGGTGTCACATATATTATTATTTAGTCATATTACACTTGAAGTGCAATATGCAAGTACAATAAATCTTTCTCAAGAGGAAGATGCCATGTGGCCATCAACCCACAACTTCTTGGCCTACAAGAACAAATATATATATATATATATATATATATATATATATATATATATATATATATGTCTGCCATCTTGATCTCTTCTTCTTTCCTCCTCAAGTTCTGCTAGGGGCTTTCTTTAAAAATAACAGACTTTCAAAATTTTATTAGGAGAATAGCACCCCTTAAAATTTTAATTTACAGAATAGCACGATTTTGACCCGTCAGAGCCGCGTCTACACATGGGCAGGCGCGACTGTTAAAAAAAAAGGTAAAAAAGTGAAGTCGGACCTAGAATGGCCGACTTCCTTGCTTCCTTCATTGGAAGCAAGGAAGTCGGCCACTCCATGGCCGATTTCCTACCTGTAGCAAGTAGCCAACCTTTTTTATTTTTTAAAAATTAAATTAAAACTTTTAATTTTATATCTAAATAATGTTCAATTAAGATAAAATTTTAAACATAAATTAATTAGAAGGTGATATATTTTATGATGATTTTAGTTTAATTTTTTAAAATAAAATTTTATCAAGTGAAAATTACTTTAAAAATTAATAAATTGAATTAATCTCGACATCCGTACTTCGGTAATTCTCGATGTTCATAGTTTTAGAATCAACATATTTTTCCGTTAATTATGGTGGTTTCATATTCAATTTTGTTATCGAAATTCGTTGACGCTATGTCAGAGTACGTACGTTTGAAGACAATATTAGAGTTATGTTAATGATGTAAGAGTATCTCTAAATCAAAAATAATATATTATCAACATAATTTTGGTACTATAAAAATTTGATTATTTAATAAATAAGAGTTAATTTAATAGATAGGTTAAATTAAAATTCTAACGATATGATGAACGTGGCGATGGTATAATTAACCCGACACCTTAACGTGATCATGTGATAGCCCCCTTCAAAATTGTGTCCCACAAATACTCTACATTAACTTAAGGTTATCGCAGTGGGTATCTTTTTGGCCGGGATTATGTTACTCCCATTTATTTAATAATCGGGTTGTTAAAGTATCAAGATTATATGAATAATATAAAAACATCTCTAAATAAAAAAAATAAAAGTAATCAGAAGGGGGAAGGGGGTTGGCGATGGGGTGCAGAAGGGATGGGAGGGGGTCGCGGCGGGAGGGGGAGGGGGCGGCAGGGGTGGGGTGCCGAGGATGGGAGGGGGAGGGGATGGGGATCGCCGGTGCAGGGGGTCACCGGCAGGAGGGGGAGGGGGTGACAGGGGTGGGGCACCGGGGATGGGAGGGGGAGGGGGTGGGGGTCGCCGGCGCAGGGGGTCGCCGACAGGAGGGGGAGGGGGCGGCAGGGGTGGGGCGCCGGGGATGGGGGGGAAGGGGGTGGGGGTCGCCGGCGCAGGGGATGGGAGGGAGAGGGGGTACCTGCGATCGGCTGCAGCGGCGGCAGCGCAGGTCACGGTGGCGGCAGACTGCGGAGTCGTTGGTCACACAGGCGGGGAGAAAGGGAGAAAGAGAGAGAGAGTGCGAGACAGTGTGTGACGGAATGCCTAGGCCAAGCCCGTTAAACCGATAACGTACTTGATCCGAGTCCGCCTCCCGCGAACGGGCCGAAGCCTCGCAAGGGATACCAAACCACAGTCCATGTAAACATAAAGGAACACACCACATTTTCATATATATTTCACAGTTTTACATAGCCAAATTTCCACAAAAACTATAAAGAGGTACAAGAGCCTGGGGTATACCCCGAGGTACAACTGAAGAAAGTAAACAACTAACTAAACTACACTGCTGGAGAACTACACAGCTGGGACTACACCGCTGGAGGAACTGACCCTGCACCGCTACGACGCGGCCCAGAACTGGACGTCGGACAAGAAACGTCCTCCTCGCTCTCACCTGTGGGGGTAGGGGTGAGCCTCTCTAGTCACTGGCTCAGTAGGGAACTCCCCCAAAACCGAGAAAACCAAAAACCACAGGTACAAAGCAGTAAACAATACCAACAATTTATAGAACAGCTAAACAGAATATTAAAGCTGTAAAAATACTCACCGTCTGCCGACTACGAGAAACAACAGTAATAATTAAACGGCAAACCAGTACAGGTGTACAAGCTAAAGTAGAGACAGCCAACACGAGCCACGTGAACTGGTTCGCGACACCAGAAACTGACTCGGACAAACTAACACAGGTCTACCTCTCAGTCTCGCAGCCACGGACGAAAGGTCCAGCTGCCGCTCCACCTAAAAAGGTCAAGCAACTGTGGAGACCAACTAAAACACCACCACCTGCAGACCACACGGTCACAGGCCCATGCCTGACACCTCCAGAGACCCTGGCCTGGGCTCGCTAGAGTGAGGCACTGGAAAAGGACTAGCTGGGGACCAGTGTCGACTACTGGTGTTCGTACCCCCAACTACGAGCGCGCTACAAGTGACTAAAGACAAACACAAGTGTCACTGTCCCACTGTCGTCTTTCCCTCAGCCGGACGTACAACTCAAACATAAGAGTGAGGGTGTCCAGGTTAGACGACACAGACCTCGACGGTGCAACACAAGTACCGGGACAAAGCCCCGAGCTAACAGCCTGGCTCACAAAGAACCTGCGGCACCCAATTGGAGAGGTAACCACTGTAGGCGTCGTACTACTCGCCACGTACACAAAACCACGTGCACGTCACACACAAACCACGTGAAACCTCACGTAAACTACAAGTAACCATGGTCCACTACACGTGAACCCAACTGACTCGCGTAAACAACACGCAGTCACTGAAGTAAGCAACTAACTGCATACCTTGTATACTAAACACGAGAACCAAGTGCACTCAGTGCACCTCATGTGTCAACACACATGCATTATCGATAAATGTTGTAATTAGTCATTTCTGTTCATAATCAGTAGGCGGCAACATCGACTGCCGCTTACAACCAGTCAACGGCAAGGGACCTGGCCGTTAACATCTTGGCTGAGGAGCTTGGCGACAAACGATGTTGACGCCAAGTTCTCCGGCCTTATACCCTGCAGAAACCCTAATCCGGCTCTGCGGGTTTTCTAACCGTTCTAACTACAGAAAAACATACAAATGCAGTTCCTTTAGCATGCCAGCACCAAATACAATCCATTACAACATGCTTCGTACATTAAACTACTTAAACCACCCATTATCCCCGTATGGTGCAACTTTATCCGAAAATACATTATCATGATGATTCAGGTGGTTACGATATGTTTTAATGTTTCTACGGAGTTAAACGGGTTCATCCCCTACCTTAGAACACGCTAGAACCTCCCGCAATCTCTCGGTTCACGTCGAGCCCTCCGCGAGCTCCCACGGGAATTGCACCACGCCGCGACGTTTCCTCGCGCAATTCGGCAACGCCACGCATTCTACGATCGTCCAACCACTCTTCGGAACCTGTTAGAAGCTTCAGAGACACGGGGGCAGCAAGCTGGGGCAAGAGGGAAAGAGAGTGAGCTGAGAGAACTGCTCTTAGGTGAGTCTATAACCTGCAGAATTCTCAGGTTGGCGTCAACCCCTATGCCGCCAACAGCAACCGCCACCCTTAGCGTCCACATCCACTGCCGCCAAGTTCAAGCAGTCAACGTCCACTAACCTGGACGCCAACCAGTCAACGGCCACCCCTGGCCGCCAACTCTA
Organism: Colocasia esculenta; assembly: GCA_014218235.1. Classification (NCBI taxonomy): domain Eukaryota; kingdom Viridiplantae; phylum Streptophyta; class Magnoliopsida; order Alismatales; family Araceae; genus Colocasia; species Colocasia esculenta. Next base: position 45,294,923 of record CM024763.1, on the reverse strand, counting down.
ACTGAACAGCAGCAGGTCATGTTTCATTTCAGGACCAACCCTGCTCTTCACCTGCTCAAGCCACACATTCATATCACACATTCCACACAACTAGCTCACATTGGCCTCACAACGGCCACACAACCAACTCACACATGATCCGCATGGATCCGAAAGGCACATGACGTTACACAGTGGGTTTCGCGGGTTGTGGTGGGGGAGGAAAATGAGAATTTTCGACAGATATACCGACGAAAATATTTCGTCAGAATTTTCGTCGGAATATTTACCGATGAAAATACTGTTGTCGGAAAGGCCGTCGAAATGTCCGCAATAAGTGACATTACCGACGGACATTTTCGATGGATTTATAGCCGTCGGAATTTTTTACGGATATTCCGACCAAAAGTTATATGTCGGCATATCCGTCGGTATTATTGACGGAACATTTCCGTCGGAAATATCCGTCGATAATGCCGCTAATTCTTGTATTGTTCCGACAGGACGTCACCAAATTTCGGCAACATAATTAAATATGAAACCATCATAATTACCATAAATTCTCGATGCCTCGATGGGACACAACTTTGAAGGGGGCTATCGCATGACCACGTTAAGGTGTCGGGTTAATTATACCATCGCCGTGTTCATCATACCGTTAGAATTTTAATTTAACCTATCTATTAAATTAACTCTTATTTATTAAATAATCAAATTTTTATAGTACCAAAATTATGTTGATAATATATTATTTTTTATTTAGAGATACTCTTACATCATTAACATAACTCCAGTATTGTCTTCAAACGTGCATACTCTGACAGAGCGTCAACGGATTTCGATAATAAAATTGAATATGAAACCACCATAATTACTAGAAAAATATGTTGATTCTAAAACTATGAATATCGAGAATTACCGAAGTACGGATGTCGAGATTAATTCGATTTAATAATTTTTAAAGTAATTTTCACTTGCTAAAATTTTATTTTAAAAAATTAAACTAAAATCATCATAAAATATATCACCTTCTAATTAATTTATGTTTAAAATTTTATCTTACACACACACACACACACACACACACACACACACACATCCCCCAAAAGACTGCACTACTTCTTTAGCCTGTTAATATGTTTCATATATCTTCAGTTTAATGATTAGTATTACACTTTCAGTTCCAGTTTCGATTTAATGATTAGTAAATTGTTCACTTTCAATTTAATGATTAGTATTACACTTCTTATTTTAATGTATTTGTTTAATATTGCACTTGTTTATATGTAATATTTCTTGCAGATGTTGAAGAAGTAGGCTAGGGAAAAAAAAGGGTGCACTGGCCCTGTATTTCTGAATTTCACCTACTTACACGGCAACCAGTAGCTGACAGGAAAAGATTTGGGGGAGTCAGGTTCAAAGAAATGGAGAGGGACTACCTACTTGCCCATGGGACCACTGCGAACCTTCACGAATGCCTACTCACACTCAGTGACTGCTCACAGATGCATATTTGGTTCATCCATCTGTGAGGAGTCACTGAGTGTGAATAAACATTCGTGAAGATTTGCAGCGGCCCCATGGGCAAGTAGGCAGTCCATCTCCATTTCTCCGAACCTGACTCCCCCAAATCTTTTCATGTTAGCTACTGGTTGCCGTGTTAGTAGGTGAAATTCAAGAATACAGGGCCAGTACACCTTTTTTTTTTTTCCTTTGAAGTTGTTCAATACCTATAGCTTGCACAAAATCTTCATAAAATTCCCAAGTTGCTTCACTCTGTTGATAGTCCTTCTGTTTATTTATTTTTCTCCTAGCCTACTAGACCATGATTTCCTCTATTTATTTATTTATTTTTTAAGTTGCACAAGCACTCATATTACTTTTCTTGTTCAATGTAGGTATTCATTTGTACAGATTGTGTACGTTTTGGTTCTTTTCTGCTCAGGTTCCATCCAGGTATATATATATATATATATATATATATATATAGTTTTTATAGTTTGCTTTGCTTTGCTTTGCTATATTTTGTATAGAACCTCTACATATCTATGGCACCTCTACATATCTATAGCTTCTTAAAGATGTTAGAGTTTAGCTTCTTAAAGTTGTTAATGACAAAATTTTGGTTTTACAATATGAGATGTTATGATTTTTGTTTTAAAAGCTAAGATGCATTAGAACTAGATGTTATGGTTTTTATCTATATTTTGTGTATTTGTTTTATAGACTATTATGTTGCTTTGAAGTTTAAAAGTCAAAGGGTTATTCTTGTTGGATCTTGCCTTGGGCAGTGTGTGGATAAATGTACATTTGCTAATCCCTACTAGTTTGTTGGATCTTGATTACTAGACCATGACTTTTTCTGTTGAACCATTAATTTTTTTTAACTTGCATATGCACTCGTATTACTTTTGAGAAAGTTGCACAAGCACTCATATTACTTTTCTTGTTCAATGCTGGTATTCATTGGTACAACTTGTTTAGGTTTTGATCTCTTTTCTGCTCAGGTAATCCTTCCATCCCCTCTTTGTTGAACCAGCAAGCCTGGATGATGGCTCATATTTATTTAATCCAGCGAGCCTGGGTGGTGGCTCATGTTTAAACTAATCCAGCGAGCTTGGGTGGTAGCTCATATTTTTTGTAGGATGTGATTGTATGTGTGGATGTCATAGATGTATAGTAAGTGCTTTACAGGATGTATGAATGAGAAGACAGAGAAAGCATGAATATGAATGAGTGAGATGAGTGGACCTTTTTTTATCATTTTTTCCCGTTCAAGACTTGTGTTAGGATATATGATTTTACTGTCTTTTGATAGTAATGTCATATATCGAGCATAAAGTCTTGAATTGTCCAAGTTGGACAGTCTATAGATATTTGATTCATCTATACATTCTTAATTTATTATATGTGTATTGTGATTGTCTTAAAATTTTGGTAGTGTCTCTTCGCTCTTCTCTGATATACCAACTAATTTTAACTGCTCTTCCTGTCACTTGTATTTCATACAAGTGACTTTCTGAGCATAGTTAAAATTAGTAAATATTTGGGGTATATTGGAGAAGGGTGGGGAGATGCTGTCGAAATTTTAAGACAATCTCAATACACATATAATAAATTAAGAATGTACAGATGAATCAAATATCTATAGATGGGCACGATTTTTTGTAGGCACCCCCTTTTTTTTGCAGGAATCTATGCAGACATGTATGTGTGTGGAATGTATATGTGAAAATACTCCCGGTATAGGGGAGGTGATGTCGAAATTTTGTTTGAATTGTCGATTAATTCATATTTATTGAATACAACATAGAGATCGTTTGGATACAACTTAGACTGATGGGTTATTTTCAATGCAGAACTATTGCATCTTAAATGACGAGACTCGATAAGAGTTGGATACAACTTAGAGATCGTTTGGATCCTAGATATGAGAAAGGAGTAGATGAGTTTTTAGATTTTGCTTTTAATGAACAAAGACAATCTTTCAGACATGGACGAAATCATGAGTTCATACAATGTTCGTGTCGTAACTGTGTTAACGGATTGAAGTTGTCCCGGGTGGATGTTGAAATTCACCTTAAAGTTGATGGGTTTTGGACACGGTATACCAATTGGGTATGTCATGGAGAGGCACCATTAGTTGATGTTCAGCAAGTTAGCCCGTCTGCTAATGAAGCACAAGTAGAAGATCAGATTGATACGACAATTGAAATGTTATATGAGTTACGAGAGGCTGAAAAAGAGAGGACAGAAGAGGAACATGAATCAAATTAGAGAGCAAGAGATTTTTATCAATTATTAGAAGATGCTGAAACACTGTTATATCTTGGTTGTGTCAAATTTTTAAAATTGAAATTTTTGTTGAAACTATTGCACATTAAAACCATGAACAAAGTGACAGCTTCTTGTATGTGAATGTTTCTTGAGTTGGTTAGAGAAGTATTACCAGAAGGAGCTAATTTACCTCGAACATGGTATGAAGCGAAGAAGACTATGAAAGATTTGGGGTTAGGTCATGAGAAGATAGATGCTTGTCAGAATGACTGTGTCTTGTTTCAAAATGAACATGAACATAGGGATCGATGTCCAGCATGTAATGCACCCAGGTACAAAGAAAATACGCAACAAGGGAGCCTGAAGAAGAGACGTTGCAAACAGGTGCCATACAAAATATTGCGTTATTTTCCAGTGAAAGATAGATTGCAAAGAATGTTCATGTCTTCTAAGATAGCCAAGTGGATGACATGGCACAAAGATGGCCAAAGTCTCTAAAAAAAATGGAACTATGTGACATCCTGCTGACTCTGAAGCATGGAGACATTTCGATGATCAATATCCAGATTTTGCTGCAGAGGTACGCAACGTGAGACTCGGCTTAGCGACTGATGGGTTCAATCTATTTGGGATGATGAGTAGCAGATACAGTGTATGGCCTGTGATGATAGTAGTTTATAATTTGCCGCCATGGATGTGCATGAAGCAGACGTTTATGATGATGTCATTACTTATTCCAGGTCCTAAAAGTTCTAGAAATGATATCGATGTCTATTTACAACCGTTGATAGAAGAATTGAATGATTTGTGGGACAACGGTGTTGAAACATATGATGCTTCAAAGAAACAGAATTTTCAAATGAGAGTTGCCCTTCTGTGGGCGATTAATGATTTTCCTGCATATGCCAATTTATCAGGATGGAGCACCAAAGGAAAACATGCATGTCCATCTTGTCATTATGATACAAATTCAAAATGGCTGCACAATTGTTGGCACCGACAATTTTTGTCAATCAGTCATAGATGGAGAAGGCATGAGTATCAACACAAATTTGATGGCGTGGCTGAACGTCGTAAGCATCTAGAAGTGTTAACGGGTGCTGCAATGTGGAATCAACAACTTCAACTTCCTCATATCAGATTTGGAAAGAACTTTAAGAAGGATATCAAGAATTTAGAAGGATGGAAGAAACAAAGTAATTTTTTTAAGGAACTGCCGTATTGGTCAAATCTACTCATTCGGCACAACCTAGATGTAATGCACATTGAGAAGAATGTATGTGACAATTTGTTGGGAACTTTGAATCTTCTTGGTGGGGAAAAGAGCAAAGACAGTCTGAATGCACGGTTAGATATAGAACAGTGGGGAATAAGACCAGAATTCCATCCACAGACAGACAGTCAAAATAAGACCAGGTTACCAGCGGCAGAATATACATTGAACAGATTGAAGACAACGGCTATGTGCAACTTTCTGCGTAATATAAAAGTTCCAGATGGATATTCCTCCAATTTGATGAAATGTGTAGATATTGCAAGTCGAAAATTGGTAGGACTGAAGAGTCATGATTGCCATATATACATGCAAGTATTATTGCCTTTGTCAATTCATGGTATTGTCAATTAAGATGTGACAGACCCAATTACAGAGCTAAGTATATATTTTAGAGATGTCTATTCCAAAGTTCTTCAATCTGATCGTTTGCTTACATTAGAAGGTGATATTGCAGTAACATTATGTAAGTTAGAACAAATTTTTCCATCATCTTTTTTTGATGTCATGGTTCATTTGATTGTACATCTTGCATATGAAGCGAGAATTACCGGACCAGTTCAATACCGATGGATGTATCCTATAGAGAGATTTTTGAAGAAATTGAAAGACTATGTTTTAAATAGGGCACATCCAGAAGGTTCAATTATTGAAGGCTATCTTATGGAGGAAACAATCTCATTTTGTTCAATGTATATGGACGATATTGACACTCACTTTAACCGAAGGGAAAGAAACTGACGGCCCCTTTGAAGACAATAATGAAGGAGGTTATTCGATATTCAAGTCTTCATGATGTTTCTTAGTAGGAAATGGTAATACTCATATAATGTCTGAAGAAGAAGTTGAGAAGACACATCTATACATTCTTAAACAGATTGAATATATCGATGAATATTTTTTTGAACACAAGAGATGTGTTGAGAGTTCAAGCCATACATAAAGGAATTTCTTAAAGTGGTTCCAAAGTTATGTGAAAGATTTGTACGATGCAAATGATCCTTGGTGTACTCTTGATATATACTATCTAGCACAAACACCTTCAAGGTTTGCACGTTCACACTCAGGCTATATTGTCAATGGATTCAGGTTTCGTACATCATCTATTGATGCAACAAAGGTCACTCAGTTGTCTGGAGTTATTGTCAATGTAGAACTTGAATCCGGATGTGATGGATATTATGGACGTCTAAATGATGTATTTGAAATATGTTTTGATAATCAAAGACGTGTTGTTTTATTTGAGTGTGACTGGTGGGATGTTTATAGAAAACATAGAGGATTTAAAATAGATAAATATGGAACTATCAGTCTGAACACTCGTCAAAGACTCAATACAGATGAACCATTTGCCCTGGCAAGTCAAGTGGAACATGTGTTCTATGTCAATGATAACACAACACAAGGATGGATTATTCCTGTCAAAGCACGTCCGCGTGATTACTACGACTTGCAAGACAAGTCTCCTGAGAATGATATAGAACCAAGTGACGAAGCGTTTCAGGACAATCTGATTGATGTTCCGATTAGAGGAGAAATTCAAGATGTGGATCTATGTCAAGAAAGTAGCGTAAGAGTGGACGATTATATTGATATTTAGGTGATTTATTTACGTTAGTATTTATATTTCATTTTTAACATAAATTTACATAGATGTTCAATATTGAAATTTTTTAACTTGTTATGTTTACATATTTACTAACAATTTTTTTAAACAGATAGTTTCTGGTAGTGAGTGCTTTTCTCGTGATGGCTCACGCCTACGGAGGCATCGGACGCTGTCGGTCCCTCTCCCTCCCACCTCTCAGGCGATCCCTCCCCCTCCCACATCTCAGGGGCTCCCTCCTGCTCTCACCTCTCAGGAGCTTCCTCTCCCTCTCACTCTTCAGCAGATAGCTCCCTCTTCCAGCCCTCAAGGCTCTTCGATGACATCTACATCTTCTGTAGCAGGTTCATATTTTAATTTGATGTAACTTTTATATTCATTGTTTAATAGATATTCTCTAATGATGTTTAATGTTTATATTTCAACAGGTCCATCTGCACCGTCTGCACCATCTTGGGGGAGGGGCACTGGCCATCGAGGGCCGACTAGGGGAGTTACAGAGAGGAGGTTGCCTGATGGACAACAATGGAATGTCTCCCTCATCCGAGGATATGACGTGGGCCCTACTGCAGATCACTTTACGAGTCGCATGGGCGTTGTATCAAAAATGTATTGTAAGATTTGGCAAAAAGATTTTGCGAAGCTGCGTGTTGCGACTAAGGACTTGATATTCAGAGATCTTTAGGTAATTATTGTTTAAATTGAATAGTATATATGTGTATATTTCTTATAATTGAGTGACTTTGTTTTGCAGTTGACGTACCAGTGGGAGCGAACAGAGAAAACAGATAGGAAGATGCTTGCTCACATGAGCGCCATGCATCGCAGCTGGCATAGCAAGCAAAAAAAAAGAGTAAGTTAATATACTATTTCATTTTCATATGTACTTCATTTTTTTAACTTGTTTATATATTGACAAAAATTTTGTATTTCATGTCAGCATTTTAATGGCAAGTCTTTAGATGATGTGATTGCCTCCGTCCCAACAGGTGTTAACTCCTCAGATTGGCAATCAATTTGCGAGATGTGGAGTACTGGAGATGAGCGGGTAATATTTAAAATGCTTAGAATATAATTGTTTATGATTATTTTGTTTCTATAAATGGAACAATAACTGTCTATTCTTGTCTTTTTAGAGGGTTGCTGACCGAAATAAGCAAAATCGTGCCACTCAGTCTATGACATATAGACGGGGCAGTACTAGTCAATATCAGTTGATGAATGATTTTGTGAGTTATGTTTTATGAATTATATTACCCCTTTCATTTAGTTACTTATATGTCTTTCTTATTTTGTCTCAATTTAAACAGTCTAATATGCATGGTCGTAATCCGCATCGACTTGAGCTTTTCAAGATGGGTCGATGCAAAGACTTAATAGACGGCAGTGAGAGCTAAGTAGATGAGGAGAGCAGGAGACGATATGTAAGTAACTTTATTTCTATTTCTTTTATGTGAATATGTTTTCATTACAATAGTTGTATCATTAATATTTTTTTCTCTACCTTTTGCTGTAGGAGGCTATGACTCGGATGATTGCTCCTTCCTCAGACGTTGATGCCGAGAGCCATACCCCATCGACTACCAAGGACGCCTTCATTTCGGTCATGGGAAAAGATCGACTTGGCCGTGTTCGCTGTGCGGGTAGTGGAGAGACGTTGAGCACATGGTATAGATCTACATGAACGTCTGACAGTTCAGAGCGAGAAAGGATAATGCAAGATCAATTAAAAGCTCAAGAAGAAAAGTTGAAAGCACAGGAAGAGGAGATGTCTCAAATGCGAGAAAAGATTTCTCGATTGGAGGATGTAGCTACGAAGGTGGATGAGATGAGCATACTCCTCTCCCAGATACATGCGTCACATGCACATACCCAGCATGTACCTCCTGCAGTTCAGAGCAGGAGCGATAGCAAGACAGATGAGGCGGCAGATGATTATTCTGATCATGATGATCATATCTCTTGATTTCCCTCTTATTTTGTTACACTTTCACATTTTCTACTTTTTTGGATATTTGTATAACAATAATTATTCATTATATTCTATGTGTGTGATTGAATGATCCAACGAGCTTGGGTGGTGGTTCAATAGTGTGTGATTGAATGATCCAACGAGTCTAGGTGGTGGCTCAATAATATATGTGATTGAATGATCCAGCGAGTCTGGGTGGTGACTTAATAATAATATATGTGATTGAATGATCCAGGTGGCTCATGCACGAATAGGGTGCGGTAATAAATAAAAAAGTTTTTTTTTCTAACAACATGTCAGCGGCTGTAAAGCCGCTGCCAAAGGCACATATGTCCGCGGATACCAGATGCTGACAAAAAGTAAAATATGGCCGTGACACTTAAGTCTGCTGACAAAAAAATTTAAGGCAGCGTTTCAGCCACTGAAAAAAGGGGCATATGTCCGCGGCTAGAACCCGCGGCCATAATATGCTAATGGCCGCGGTTTACAGCCGTTGCTGTACAATCTATGGCCACGGCTTGTAGCCATTGCTGTACAGTATATGGGAGCGGCTCATAGCCATTGCTGTAAAGTCTACGGCGGCGGCTGTTCTGACCGCTGACAATAATTCTTTATGTCTGCAACTATAAAAGGTGTGGACAAATGCCATATATGTCAGCGGCGACAGTAAACCACTGACATAAGATCTGTCCACGGATTTTTTGACAACAGTTGTGGCAGCACTTCTATAGCCGCGGACATAATATTATGTCAGCGATCTCTGCATATTTGTCAGCGGCTTCCAACCGCTGACAAATGTTTGTTCTCCTATAGTGTATAATTTAATTTCCTCTCTTTTCTTTCCCATTAAATATCTCTTCATTCCTAAAAACTCACGTTTTTATTTAAAATCTACTTTCATAAATAATAAAAAATATTATCCTCATGTATACTACTTATAAAATTTATTAAATCAAATCTAACAATTTTCTGTGTAATGTACGGATATAGAACTAGTCGTTTGTATTTGTGGGTGTTTAGAGAAGAGAATCCAGTTAGTGAAGGCAGGCAGAGAGGAGGAAAATAAGGTTCTCTATCTCATGGTCATAACTTCGCACGTGGCGGGGACATCTAAAGATGAACGATAATAGAAGGGCTGGAAATAGACACCTAGATTAAGTAAGTTGTATTGATTAAAAAAAATTAAAAAAATCAGAAAGAAAAAATTCGATAGTGTCGCTCTCTGTGAATTCTGTGGGCTTTCGTTAATTTTTCTTTTATTTGCAAAAGAAAAAGAAAAGATGTTATATATATGTTTACTTCTTCAACCTATATACGTTATTAATATTCTATTGTGCATGTTTTTATAGTCTAGCGTGAGACAATAGGACTCTTCCTTCTGACCTAACAGTCCCACCGGACCCCTCCATCGTTTACTGTCTATTGTAGGAGTTGACTCTATCTATTTTATATATATATATATATATATAATATGAAAGATTTATTATACTTATATATTACACTTTAATTAGCCAACAAATTCATATGACATCTAATAATTAGATTACCACTTTCTCACTCATGTGAGGGATGGCATATGAATTATTATCTAGTCATATTATACTTAAATTGTAAAATATAAGTGTAATAAACCTTTCTTTAATATATATATATATATATATATACGAGTGATATTATAATCTAGTGATCAGTGATGCGAGCTTATTTTACTGTAGCAGCCGTCGACGTGTGGCCTCGACGCAATTCAACGGTGGCAAGAAAAAAAAAACACGTCTGATGCCGACACTCACATAATACGCTGTGGCTGTTGGATGGCTGCATCCTAACTTTTCTCTCTTTATATATAAGTATAAATATAAATATATATATATAGAGAGAGAGAGGAAGTGATTAACTCTCCATTAATACGTTTTAGATACATGCCAGATAATGATGAAAAGGAGAAAAAAATTTCTGCAATCTTCGTCTGCCCTCTTTGTGGAATTTAAGACCGGAAGTCCGTGAGCTGCATGACCAGTACTTTATCTTATATCTGTATAACTGATCAAAGAAAAATGAAATAAAATATGTTCCATGCAACAATATCCACACCCTTCACATCTTGCTTACTTCTTGTCAAAAAAAAAAAAAATCATCGTGCTTCCTTACCCAAGGAAAAGGTTTCTTTGTTATTTTCTTTACGACACCGTCCACCTCCTTCTTGTGACCCTTGACCTAACATCTGGCCTTGCGTGTCCATGTTGTGCGCTTCAAAATATGCACATGATCACCTGCTTATATCACATGCTACACATATGTATGGTATGTGTGGTTGGGAAACGTAAACAACATGAATTTTGCCATACTGACACATCGTCAGATATGGACAAAACAATAGCAAAGTTTGCTTTAAACTCTCGTAAATATTTTTCGAAAAAAAATATTTGTCTCCAATTCACGCGTACCTCCTTATCCTTTTGCGTCCATATATGTATACTAGTTCTATATACTTGCGGGAAGTTTTTATGTTTGATTTCAGTAGGGGGAAGGGAAGGAAAAAAAAACAGTAATTTTTTTGGAGGAAGGTGCATATAATTGTTTTTTCTCACTTTTTTTTTTATAACAACTCAACGTAGTGCTTAGGGTTCAGTGTTCAACACCAGGAGTCTTATCTCACTTTACCACTTAACTTATAAAGATGTATCCGATTTTAATATACAGGGAATGGAAGAAGCGGCTACATATTTTTTATGAGTTTTTTTTTTGGGGTGTTTTGAGAATGGAGGTGATGCCACGTGATAATACTTTGAAAGTATTGCACGAGAAATTGTTATAAGTAGTATACATGAGGTTAATATTTTTTATTATTTATGAAAGTAGATTTTGAATAAGACGTGAGTTTTTAGGAATGGAGAAATATTTAATGGGAAAGAAAAGAGAGAAAAATTATATTAGTAAGTTTATATTAGTTTAAGAAGGGTGAGAGTGAGGTTGAGAGTTTTTTTTAACGTTTAGATATTGTTGCTGGAAAAATCGTTGGCTGGAGCCGAGCTGAGTGGGCCCCGAGGGATTGGCCGCGTCGCGCTGTCGTCGGCGAAGATAATCTGACCTGCAAAGAACCACCGAGACTCCTCGGTGGTCGGACACTCCGACGATCAAGTCAGGAAGAGTTGCAAAGAGAAGAAGAGAGTGTAAGAGTTCTTGGCGCCGTCTGTGGGAACCGATACGAAAAGCTTCTCCCAATGGCACCCAAGGGAAAGGCTGCAGCTCGCCCGTCGGAGGAGGAGGTCACCCTCGTTAATGTCGCAGAGGAAATAGCGGGGGGAGCATCCGGCGCGGGGGAACAAGATTTGACAACCTTGTCGCGGCTCGACCGTGTCGAGCAAACATTGGCAAACCTTCAACAGATTCTGATGAGGATGGAGCAGAATCAACAAGCGTACCCTGCACGAGGCGAGGGCTCAGTTCACCAGGTAGGGCAAGTCCAAGGTAATCAGGATGATGCAGAAGTTCTCAATCGGCAGCGTGCGCCTCCGGCAGTGTCGGCCAGTCACGTCGACGCGCCGCCGACGATGGCTGGGACTCCCGCGCCAGCAGTTAACCAAGCCGACAACATCCTCCCCGTCACGCCGGTGGCATCCGTAGGAAACACGACAAGGGCCGACCCAGCTAACCACTTTACGGCGGAATCCACCCCCGCCACCATCAGCGAATCTCCGTTCGACCCACGGTGGAAGGACGACCTGCGAGAGATGAACAGAAAGATAGAAGCTCTGCAGCTCGGCACCCGCGCTCCGTCCGTGGCGACGCTCCTCACCTCCTGGCCGTTCACAGAAGAAATTACGTCGGCCCCAGTTCCACCAAAGTTCCAGCTGCCAAAGTTTCGACGCTACAATGGAACCACCAACCCAGTCCACCACCTCGACCATTTCCAAGGACAGGTGGAAATGATGAATGTAACTGACGCTCTGAAATGCAGGGCTTTCATGTCCACTCTGGACGATGCCGCACTACAGTGGTTCAAGGCGCTCCCCGCTCGATCGATCTCTTGCTTCTCCGACCTGGCCCAGAGGTTTCTCGATCACTTTTTCAACACGGTGCAACATTCGTTGTGCACCGACGACCTATGGCTAGTATCCCAGAAGGAGAGCGAGATGTTCCGAGACTACGCGAAACCCTTCCAGATCGAAGCAATGAAAGTGGTGGACCTGGACTTAAGAACATCAGTCAACATTCTCACGAGAGTGTGCACTGACGTGGCGTTTGTGGCATCAATCGCCAAAAAACCATCGGTAAGCCTCTCCGACCTCTTCTCTCGGATGCAGAAGTACGTCAAGCTGGAATCAACCCTGGGAGCCGCTGGGTGACTCAAGCGGCTGCTGGAGAGGGGGAGCGCGAGCTCGGAGACAAGCGAAAAGAGGCCGAGGAGGGAAGAAGCGCACGGGACAGGCGTCGAGACTCGGAAGGCCGGCGAATGACGGACCGACGACCCGACGAATATCGTCGTGTCAGGGATCTCCCCTGGTTCGGGAGGCCACCATCAGATATCCTCCCCATCATCAAGAAGCTGCCGGAGTTCAGACGACCGGAGCCCATCGCGAGGCCTCCATCAGGGTGGGGAGCCGAACTATACTGTGAGTACCATAAAGGTTTTGGTCACCTAACGGACCAATGCAGAAGTTTGAAGATGGAAATATCGGAGATGTTGAGCCGAGGGATAATCGGAAAGGACATCGTCGACGACAAACCAAAGATTGCGAACCGGAAGTGGATCGCGAGCGCGAGGGGAAAGGTGCTGTCACTACAAGAAAATGCGCTATTTCCGACGGACGTAATCCGTCGGAAATCCGTCGGTATTCCGTCGGAAAAGGCTTCTTCCGACCGCTTTCCGTCCAAAGCTCGTCGGAAACTTTCCGTCGGAAATACTTGGTCAGAAATTTCCGACGGATGACAATTCCGTCGGAATTCGGTCGAAACCTCCGACGGATATAATCCGTCGGTAAAGCCGTCCGTATTTTCCGACGGAATTGCCGACGGTGTTTAGCCGTCGGTAATTTATCAGTTCCGACGGATACTTATCTGTCGGTCAATCCGTCAGTATTTTCCGACGGTATTACCGACGGTCTTTTTCCGTCGGTAATTTATAAGTTCCGACGGATACTTATCCGTCGGAAAATCCGTCGGAAAAGTCACATATTTTTTTTTTAAATAGGCAAATAAAAATGATTTGTCAACATTACTACAATGTCAAACCTGCTACAATATTCATAAATTTAACAAATACTAACAATCAACATAAAATCATAAAATACAATAAATATAAAATCATATAGAATAATGAATACAAAAATCAACATAGATCTGTTGGATCGTCTGCTGTCCCTGCCTCGTCATCGTCTGGAGCTGGATCCTATATTAAAACAAATTAAAATGAGAAATATTAATAATAAATAAAAGACATACAGTATTTTCAAATTGAAATTTAAAACATGTGATTATTTCTCAAGCTTAATACAATACTATTTTTAGATCCATCATTTTCTTGGGTGTTTTTAGATTCGTCCTTTGAATGTCCAACCCAATCCGGAGATCCAAATTAGATTCCGTCAGTTCCCACACGTCACTTTAACCCACCCGGTCGTGTCGGAGAAAACGACACGTCGATCGGATCCCTATTTGGGATTTTAGACCCCCGGGTTGCGTCTTTTAACCATTTATATATGTTTGGCCGTGTTTTTAGATCCGTCCTTTGAATGCCCAACCCAATCCAGAGATCTAAATTGAATTCCGTTAGTTTCTACACGTCACTTTAACCCACCCGGTCGTGTCAGAGAAAACGACACGTCGATCGGATCCCTATTTGGGATTTTAGACCCCCGGGTTGTGTGTTTTGACCCTTCTATACTATTCTAATAAAACTAAGTTCTGGAGCAGCCACGTGGCAGCACTAGAAGCAGAGTTTTCCCGCCTAAACCTCCCCACTAAATCTATCTATATCTCAGCTAAATATGGTTAAGCAAAATTCGGGTAAACAAATTCTAACATATAGCAACTAACATAAAATAATAAATTTATCAACTTTAACACACCTCCCGTAAGGTAAATCTCAAACATTAATTGTCACCTAAATCAACGAAGAAATCTTTCTAAACAAGGTAAAATACTCACCATCTAACAAATCTTGCTAAACCAAGCAGACCATAACTTTTTAGAAAAAATTCAATTTTAAACCTACCTTCGTGCAGTCCACCTTCCTTTGTTTTAAGAACAAATTTTTCCTGTTTAGTTTAACAAAATTTTTGTAATAAAAATTATATACTTTTATAAATAATATTTTTTATTTATCTTAATATTTTATAAACAACGATGCACGGGTTTTCAACTAGTTATATATACTTGAGTGTTTTTTAGATCCGTCATTTGAATGCTCAACCCAATCCGGAGATCTAAATTGGATTCCGTCAGTTCCCACACATCACTTTAACCCACCCGGTCGTGTCGGAGAAAACGACACGCCGATCCGATCCCTATTTGGGATTTTGGACCCCCGGGTTGTGTGTTTTGACCCTTTATATATACTTGGGTATTTTTTAGATCCGTCAATTGAACGCCCGACCCAATCCGGAGATCCAAATTGGATTCCGTCAGTTCCCACACGTCACTTTAACCCACCTGGTCGTGTCGGAGAAAACGGCACGCCGATCCGATCCCTATTTGGGATTTTGGACCCCCGGGTTGCATGTTTTAACCATTTATATATGGTTGACCGTGTTTT
This sequence comes from Colocasia esculenta, assembly GCA_014218235.1. NCBI lineage: Eukaryota > Viridiplantae > Streptophyta > Magnoliopsida > Alismatales > Araceae > Colocasia > Colocasia esculenta. The sequence goes on along the minus strand of CM024763.1, from coordinate 45,279,562 downwards.
TAGATCGGTCCTTTGAATGCCTAACCCAATCCGGGGATCCAAATTGGATTCCGTCAGTTTCTACACGTCACTTTAACCCACCCGGTCGTGTTGGAGAAAACGGCACGTCGATCGGATCCCTATTTGGGATTTTAGACCCCCGGCTTGTGTGTTTTGACCCTTTATATATACTTGGATGTTTTTTAGATCTGTCATTTGAATGCCCAACCCAATCCGGAGATCCAATTGGATTCCGTCAGTTCCCACACGTCACTTTAACCCACCCGGTCGTGTCGGAGAAAACGGCACGCCGATCCGATCCCTATTTGGGATTTTGGACCCCCGGGTTGTGTGTTTTGACCCTTTATATATATACTTGGGTATTTTTAGATCCGTCAATTGAACGCCCGACCCAATCCGGAGATCCAAATTGGATTCCGTCAGTTCCCACACGTCACTTTAACCCACCTGGTCGTGTCGGAGAAAACGGCACGCCGATCCGATCCCTATTTGGGATTTTGGACCCCCGGGTTTCGTGTTTTAACCATTTATATATGGTTGACCGTGTTTTTAGATCGGTCCTTTGAATGCCCAACCCAATCCGGGGATCCAAATTGGATTCCGTCAGTTTTTACACGTCACTTTAACCCACCCGGTCGTGTTGGAGAAAACGGCACGTCGATCGGATCCCTATTTGGGATTTTAGACCCCCGGGTTGTGTGTTTTGACCCTTTATATATACTATGGTGTTTTTTAGATCCGTCATTTGAATGCCCAACCCAATCCGGAGATCCAAATTGGATTCCGTCAGTTCCCACACATCACTTTAACCCACCCGGTCGTGTCGGAGAAAACGGCACGCCGATCAGATCCCTATTTGGGATTTTGGACCCCCGGGTTGTGTGTTTTGACCCTTTATATATATACTTGGGTATTTTTTAGATCCGTCAATTGAACGCCCGACCCAATCCGGAGATCCAAATTGGATTCCGTCAGTTCCCACACGTCACTTTAACACACCTGGTCGTGTCGGAGAAAACGGCACGCCGATCCGATCCATATTTGGGATTTTGGACCCCCGGGTTGCGTGTTTTAACCATTTATATATGGTTGACCGTGTTTTTAGATCGGTCCTTTGAATGCCCAACCCAATCCAGGGATCCAAATTGGATTCCGTCAGTTTCTACACGTCACTTTAACCCACCCGGTCGTGTTGGAGAAAACGGCACGTCGATCGGATCCCTATTTGGGATTTTAGACCTCCGGGTTGTGTGTTTTGACCCTTTATATATACTTGGGTGTTTTTTAGATCCGTCATTTGAATGCCCAACCCAATCCAGAGATCCAAATTGGATTCCGTCAGTTCCCACCATCATCATTACGTGGAGGTTGAGTGCGTCGGGTTCGTATTTCCATGTCAAAGTACATCGAACAGAAGTTCGATATCTCCACAATGAGGTACGCCTGAGTAATGGAGCCCTCAACTTGTGCTTTGTTACAGACTTTCATCTTAAGATCGTGCATGCTCCTACGACAATAATTCAAATGCATACATAAGTAATATAAAAGATCGTCGTAATGGCAATAAATTGAGATGTAGAAATATACCTCTCAAACGGATACATCCATCGAAATTGTACTGGTCCTCCGACCCTTGCCTCATATGGTAAATGGATGATCAGGTGCTCCATTGAATCAAAGAATGCTGGAGGAAATATCTTCTCTAATTGTAGATTGTCTGAATTATATTTTGCTCTATATTTTGCAAGTCATGAATTTTGAGTTCTGATGCAGATAAAATCCTGAAGAATTGACTCAGCTCAGTCATTGCTCCCCATATTTGTTTCGGCAACAACTCACGAAAAGCAAGAGGCATCAGTCTTTGCATGAAAACATAGCAGTCATGACTCTTCATTCCGTATATTTTTCCCTCGTTGACATTTACACAACACGCAATATTCGAGACATATCCATCAGGAAATCTCAATTGCTTTAACCATTGCAACACTTCCTTAATCTGCCTGGCCCCAAGCACATATGCAGCTTTAGGTTGCACCACTTTTCTTGAACATGCTGTAGCTCTAGTTCTGGACGTTTGCAAAGTACTTTCAAATCGACCCGTGCCTTGACGTTATCCTTCGTTTTACCTTTGATGTCCATAACTGTGTTGACACATTATCAAAAACATTCTCTCTATATGCATGACGTCTAGGTTATGACGTATCAAAAGTGTTGACCAATAAGGCAATTCCCAAAAAATGCTTTGCTTCACCCAATTGTGATCCTTCCCAAAGCCAGGGATTTGTCGGGTACTACCAGCCAGTTGTGTTACAGTCGGTAAGTTCTGGACCCGCCTCGCCATGTTTCCACCAGACACTCGTTCCATATCTACCTCCTCCATCACAGTTGTATTTTAATAAAAGAATCCTTTTGCTTTCGGAAAGGATGGTCACTGGGTAGAAACCGCCGATGACAATCGAACCAACAAGATTTTCCCCCAGATTTCAACACAAATGATTTAGAATCCTCCATGCAATAAGGACACGCCAACCTCCCATGTGTGCTCCAGCCAGATAACATGCCGTAGGCTGGAAAGTCACTTATTGTCCACATTAATGCAGCCTTCAGATTGAAATTCTGTTTCTGGATGCATCATAAGACTGCACACCATCTGACCATAACAATTTCATCTCATCAATCAACGGTCTGAGATATATGTCTATATTCTTTCCTGGACTTTTTAGACCCGAATCAGCAATGAAAGGAACAGATTCTCACGCTTCATGCACATGCCTGGCGGAAGGTTATACGGTGTTAAGAATACTGGCCAACATGAGTAAGATGCCACCGAGCCTCCGAAAGGATTGAAACCATCTGTGCATAAACCAAGCCGTACGTTGCGTGGATCCCTTGAGAAGTAAGGATGAGTACGGCTAAAATGAGCCCAAGCTTCACCATCGGCAGGATGACTCATTTCACCTTCGTCGCGACGGACTCTTTCCGCATGCCATGTCATATGTCCAGCTGTCCTCGAGGACATGAACAATCGCTGCAATCTGGGTGTGATAGGAAAGTACCGCAATGACTTATACGGAACATCCTTCTGCTTTGACTTGTCCCCTCTCTTGGGCTTGAACATATCATGCTTACAAATACAGCATGATGTCTTATCTACATCCTCTTTGTAGTACAACATACAGTGATTCGGACATGCATCAATTTTCATAAAACCAAGCCCCAAATCATTTACCATCTTCTTCGCATGGTAAAAGTCAGCAGGTAACCTCTCTGATTGAGGAAGCATGCTCTTGACCAGTAAGAGAAGCCGGTCAAAACAACTCTCGCTCATATGAAATTCAGATTTCAAATTCAATAGCTGCGACACTGCGGACAACCGTGTATGCTTCTCACAACCATCCCATAATGGCTCATCAGCATCTCGAAGTAACTGATAAATCTCTGAGCTGTATCATTCGGCACTTCTTCATTTGTTTGATCTTCATGAATATTGAACTCCGGACTAGCAGCATCGACAACCATGTCTACGTACGTACTTGTGGAGGCAAAGTAATTAGCTGGTGCAGACGACTGAATATTCAACTCACCATGACACGACCATAACTCATAATGGCCAACAAATCCTCTCGTATACAGATGATGCTGCACATCCCATGTCGATAAGCCATTAGGTGAAGGAACTTGTAGGGGAAGGGGGGCGCCAGGATGGGAAGGGGGTGCTGGGACGGGGAGGGGGAGGGGGGGCATTTGTACTCGACGAATTGTACTCGACGAATTTTCATATTTTAAAACACTTCTGATTGCGTGGGCAGTCATGTTATCAAAAAGAACCATCAGAGCAAGTTCTGTGTAGCAGGCTATCAGTCACTATATTTTTCGTACATTTTTTTTGAGATAATTTATTTCTTTAATTTGTTAGAAATTATTCTATTTGCCGCATAGTCCCTTTGTTTAGTTTTATTGGTAGAATAACATTTTCTGAAGAGTACTCTTATCCTTCTTCTGGCGTCTTGTATATAATTTTTAATCCTCATTTTGATATATATATATATATATTATATATATATATATGAAATGCGAATTCTTATATATATATCCCTAAATTTTTATCTTATCGCCTACACCCCATAGTTAACTATATTTCCTTATATATATAATGTTATTTTACTAGATCTATCCAATGATAATTAAATGGATGTTGAAAACGGACTAACCTGCCCCTCCCTTTAAAATCCCACCAAGCATAATGGATAGAGAAATGCTGGTTATTTGGGCCCCTGGGTAACCCAACTGAGCTGGATCGGCCGTGCGGCCGATCCACGTCAGCCAACTACTCGAACGCCCGAGTAACTAGCACTTCTCTAATGGATAATGTTATTTCTTTGGCAAATTTTTTTCCCCTCTCTTTGGTGTTGGGTAAGGATGTTTACATCTAAGTTCTTGTGAAATATTTGTTGCATTCTAACATCTAGCTAATCTGAGAGATAGGTGATAAGGTGCAGATTTTAACGACATATATGAGGATACGTTAATTTCCAAGGATATATGAATTTCGCTTCGTTTGTTGTAGGGTTAAATAGGAGGATGAAATTAACCCAACTCTAAATTTGGCATGTAAAAAAATGGGGACAAAGGTGATTTAAATATTTTAAGATATCCAAAAAAAATAGATGTAAGTGGGGAATAAGTCATCCCCTAATTCCCATCTCTTATCCCGTTTTCTTATTTTTATTTTAAGATTTTTCAGAACCTTAAAAAAAGGGAGGGGGTCGACTTTGTTTTTATTTTTATTTTAAGTACGACAATATGTTTAGTATTTTCTTGTGGAACAAAAACTTAACAATGATGGTTTACATTTTAAAATTTTTAATGAGATTATTAAAATACAATATGCATTACCAAATCTAACAATCACTCCAAAAATGCAAAGAGATTATATGTTCTTTATCTTAGCTTAAAAGTAGCTTTAGATGGAGATGGGATGATGAGAAAATTGAGAATAATTTAGTGTACTTGAGTTTTGCACTTTGCATTTGCATCTCTTGCTTCTCATCGGATGGGTACATTGTGTCCTCTTTTCATTGACTAATAAAAATAGAAAAGTACAAGTATAAAGTGTGTAAAACTTAAGTGCACTAAATTCTTCTCGAGAAAAATATATCCATACTAACACCATTTCTATCAAACAAAGAGGCCGGTATCATGGTAAAAAATAAAGACTATCCCAACACTAATATCATTTCTACCAAATGAAGATGTGGTTATTTTGAAAAATCTATCTCTGAAAATACCAAACAATGTGCAGGGGAGGGGGGCCGGGTGGGGGGGGGGGTGCAGGAGGGAGGGGGGCCGAGTGCAGGGAGGGGGGGGGGGGGGGTGGGGGGGGAGGGGCTGGGTGGGGGGGGGGGGGGGGGGGGGGGTGGTGCAGGAGGGAGGGGGGCCGGGTGCAGGGGGGGGGGGGTGTGTGCAGGGGAGGGAGGCCGGGTGGGGGGGGGGGGGGCATCCCGCAGGGGAGGGGGGCCAGGTGGGAAAGGGAGGGGGCTGGGTGCAGGAGGGAGGGAGGCGGGTGCAGGGGGGGGGGAGGGGGGGGGTGGGAGGGGGGGGGGCCGGGGGGGGGGGGGGGGCATCCCGCAGGGGGGAGGGGGCCAGGTGGGAAGGGGAGGGGGCCGGGTGCAGGGGGGGGGGGGGCATCGCGCAGGGGGGAGGGGGGCCGGGGGGGACTCATCGGGGAGAGGGGACGGCGGCGAGCGGCGCAGGAGCGCGGCGAGCCGGCCAAGGGCGGCGGCGAACGGCGGCGAGGAGAGAGAGGAGAGAGGAGAGAGAGAGAGGAGAGAAGGAGCGAGACGAGAGAAGGAGGGAGAGAGAGGGAGAGAGATAGAGAGGAGAGAGAGAGAGAGAGAGAGAGGAGAGAGAGAGAGAGAGAGAGAGAGAGAGAGGGAAAGATGGGGGTTTCGCGGGACAAGGTATAGCAGCTTTACCGACGGCTATTTCGACGGAAATATGTCTGTCGGAATATCCGTCGGTATTTTCATTACTGACGGAAATATTTCCGTCGGAACGGCCGACGGATATTTCGACTGACATATTTCCGTCGGAATAGCCGTCGGAATTACCGACGGAAAATAATCCGTCGGAAATGTCCGTCGGTAATCCCGCTTTTTCTTGTAGTGTGTCCTAGTCCTTGCTGGCGGATCGGCCAGTGGTGGCGACAGCAGCAGGAAGAGAAAAGCATATGCGTCTGCGGCCGTCCTCAGAGTGAAACAATCAGCATCAAGCTTGCAGATGATCACCTTCTCTGCCGAGGACGCAGTTGGGCTAAGCTTTCCCCACGACGACGCACTCGTCATCCACGCCGACATCGACGGGTACAGCGTGCATCGCATCCTCGTCGACAACGGAGCAGCGCCCGATGTTCTTTTCTATGACTGCTTCTTAAAAATGACGAACCTGAGCACGGAGCTCAAACCAGTCGCCACACCTCTGTTCGGGTTCAGCGGGACGCCCGTCACCGCCGAGGGGTCCATCAGGCTCAAAGTGACGCTGGGTACCCGTCCTCGGCATGTAACGGTTGAGGTCGACTTCCTGATTGTGAAAGTGAAGTCGGCCTACAACGCAATTTTTGAACGCGGATTGCTCGGCAAGCTCGGGGGGGGGGGGGGGTGCCGTCAACATACCACCAGAAACTGAAGTTTCCAACTCCTAGCGGGGTGGGGGAGGTTGTCGGGAGTCAGGCCGAGGCCCGCTAGTGTTATGTCAACTCCATCAAAGAAAAAGAACCAGCTGTTTCTGAGTACGTGCCAACTGTAGATGACGCCCCAAAACACGAGCCAGCAGAACTAACTAAACAAATAAAAATCGAGAGCGGACTTCTAATCATCGGGACCGAACTCAAAGAGTTGGAAAATGACGTCGCCACATTCCTCGGTCAAAGTGGCGACGTGTTCGCTTGGTCTGACGACGACCTTCCAGGAATAGACCCAAGCATTATCCAACATCACTTAAACGTGAATCCCGAGGCCCGGCCTATCCGACAAAAGAAGAGACCCTTGTCGGTCGAGCGGCAGGAAGTGGTTGAAAATCAGTTGACAAAATATTTGCATGCAGGTACCGTTAGGAATTCATTTTACCCAAACTGGGTCGCCAACGTCGTCCTGGTGTGAAAGGCAAATGGCAAGTGGCGAATGTGTGTTGACTTCACCAACCTAAACAAAGCCTGCCCAAAGGACAGTTTCCCCTTGCCCCGAATCGACCAGCTAGTCGACTCAACTGCCAGACACGAGCTATTGAGCTTCCTCGACGCCTATTCAGGCTATCACCAAATAAGGATGGCCCCAGAGGACGAAGAAAAGACATCTTTCACCACTGAAAGTGGTTTGTATTGTTTTACTCGTATGCCATTCAGACTGAAAAATGCAGGAGCAACATACCAAAGACTAGTCAACAAAATGTTCGAGAAACAGATCGGCAAGACCATGGAAATATACGTCGACGACATGTTGGTGAAAATCCGACGAGCCGAGGACCACGTCAAGGATTTAGCCGAAGCTTTTGAAGTGTTAAAACTCTACGGGATGAAGCTGAACCCGGAGAAGTGCGTCTTTGGCGTCCGAGCGGGAAAATTCCTAGGGTACCTGGTCTCCCAACGAGGCATTGACGTCAACCCCGACAAAGTTCAGGCTATCCTCGACATGACGGCTCCGAGAACGGTAAAAGAGGTACAAAGACTTAACGACATGGTAACAGCTCTAAGTAGGTTTATGTCCAGGTCAGTAGAGCTGTGCAGACCATTTTTCGAGGTGTTGAGGAAGGGCCGCTTCGAATGGACCGAGGATTGCCAAAAAGCTTTCGACGAGCTAAAAGAACACCTGGCGAGCATACAGACGTTAAGTAAGCCGAAGGAGGGGGAAGAGCTGCTATTGTATCTGTCCACGACAAGCTACTCCATCAGCTCGGTGCTCGTCCGAGAGGAAGACCGAACCCACCTCCCGGTATACTACACGAGCAAGGCATTATGAGGAGCCGAGCAACGCTACACCAATTTTGAAAGGGTCGGGTACGCTCTCATCATGGCCGCACGGCGATTGCATTCGTACTTTCAATCACACAAAGTCATCGTCCTCACCGACACACCGATCCGACAAATCCTCGAGCGACCCGAGTCCTCGGGGAGGTTGGCCAAGTGGGCCGTGGAGCTCGGGGAGTTCGACATTGAGTTCAGGCCCCGGGTCGCTATCAAAGCTCAAGCGCTCGCGGATTTCATTTCCGAAGGGACAGCCCGAGCAGCAACGGAAGAAGAATCCGATGGAAGATGGGAGGTTTTCGTCGACGGAGCCTCAAACTCCCAAGGTAGCGGAGCAGGGGTGGTCATGCGCTCGCCCGAAGACATCAACTTAAGGTACGCGGTTCGTTTCGGCTTTAAAGCATCTAACAACGTAGCGGAATACGAAGCCGTGATGTCAGGGCTGAAGATGGCGAGGTCTCTGGGGGCCAAAAGGGTGCGCATTTACAGCGACTCCCAACTGGTCGTCAGCCAGGTCTCAGGGGAGTTCGAGGCGAAGGAAGCCAGACTAGCGTCTTACAAGGTCGAGGTCTAACAGCTTATGGCTAATTTCGAGTTCGCCGAGATCATCAAAATACCGAGGACTGAGAACGATCAAGCAGACACACCATCCAAGGTCGCATCAACATTGGTCGAACCGCCACCCGCCATGCTTGTAGAAGAACTCCGTGAACCATCTATCGCAGCGACGGAATTGATGGTCGTCGACGCCAGAATAACATGGATGACCCCATTGATTAATTTCATCAAGAACGGAATGCTCCCCGAAGGTAAAGAAGAGGCCGAGAAGACAAGGCGACGAGCGCAAAAGTTCTTCATCGTCGGTGATGAGCTATACCGAAAGGGATTCAGCTACCCAAGCCTCCGTTGCGTAGAGCCCAACCAAGCCGAGGTGATCGTCGGCGAGATACATGAAGGTACGTGCGGATGTCATGCAGGTCCTCGCTCTCTAGTACGAAGAATAACTCGGCAAGGTTATTGGTGGCCTACAATGCTCAAAGACGCCGAAAACTACGTAAAGAGCTGCCACCAGTGCCAGCTCTTCAGTAGAATCGATCGGCGCCCCCCTTCGGAACTTCCGAACATTACATCGCCATGGCCATTCGCGCAATGGGGAATGGACATCCTCGGGCCTTTCCCACCAGCGTCTGGCCAGAGAAAGTTCATCATTGTCGGCGTCGACTATTTCACCAAGTGGGTAGAAGCCGAGCCGCTGGCGAAAATAACCGACGCCAACGCTTGGAATTTCGTCTGGAAGAATATCGTTTGCAGGTTTGGACTACCTCGGGCGATCGTCACCGACAACGGGCGCCAGTTCGACAACGTCAAGTTTTGGCGAAACTGCGACGCTCTCGGCATCGATCACAGATTTTCCTTGGTCGCTCATCCCTAGTCAAACGGGATGGCCGAGGTCACTAACAGAACGATTTTAGATGGGTTGAGGAAAAGACTCCAAAGCCATAAGGGCGCTTGGGCCGACCAGCTCCACCATGTCCTCTGGGCCTACAGGAGCACGCCAAGAGAAGCAACACAAGAGTCGCCTTTCGCATTGGCTTTCGGCGTGGAGGCAGTTTCGCCCGTAGAATTCCTCGTCCCATCATCAAGGATCGTCGGGTTCGATGAACGACTAAACGACCTTGCCTTACGGGCAGAATTAGATCTGATCGAGGAAAGGCGGGAAAACGCATCGTCAAAGATGGAGATCTACCAACGGAAGATCAAGAAGAGCTTTGACAGGAAGGTCAATCCGAGGCAATTCGTTGTTGGAAGCCTCGTCCTCAGGAAACTCTCGGTCTCGGATCCGAAGTCTGCCATTGGCAAGTTATCAGCCAATTGGGAGGGACCCTATCGCATCATAGAGACCCTCGGCCATGGTGCATACCGGTTAGCAGAGCTGAATGGAGCGGTTATACCAAGAACCTGGAATGCCGAGCACCTTCGAGGGTATTTCCCCTAAGCCAACGAGGTCGCTAGGCACTCTCACCGACGAGGTCGCTTCGGCACTCACTTACCAACGAGGTCACTTCGGCACTCTCACCAATGAGGTCGCTTAGGCACTCTCACCGACGAGGTCGCTTCGGCACTCACCAACGAGGTCGCTTAGGCACTCTCCCCGACGAGGCCGCTCCGACACTCTCTTACTGACAAGGTCGGCTCGACACTCCCTTACCAACGAGGTCGCTTCGGCACTCTCTCACCACGAGGTCACTTTGGCACTCACCCGTCGACAAGGTCGTTTGAGCGTTCGTAAACGATGAATGAGCACCAATCGTCGGCAAAAAACAAAAGTCTGTCCAAGAAAATATCTTCATTAAGGGGGAATACAAGGTACATGGACAAGGACAGCTACGCCTCGTTCACCACAACATCAGCTGCCTGGTCAAGGGAACGATCGACAGCCGTCTCCATGGCCTCGTCCACCACCGTGGTGAATTCTTCGTCTCGGCCTCCGACAACCTGGACCTCGTCGCCCTCACCAGGAAGAGTCGCACCCGACAAGTCGAGGTCGGGAAACAGCCCCTTCACCTTTGAAAGGCAGTCATTATATCCCTCCTTGAAGAGGTCGGCGATCTCGTCCTGGAGTTCGTCGGAGTCGCGATATTCCTATATCGCCTTGTCCCTTTCCTCAGCAACGAAGCGCTAGAAGCTCTTCTTCGTTTCTTCGTGGGCAGCTATCTCGTCGTATTGAGCTTTTTTCACGGCCTCGAGCGCTTTTTACGCCCCCCTCTCGGACGCGAGGGCCGCCTGGAGGTCGCTTTCCCTATTCTTCGAACTCTTTGCATCTCTTCCTGACTTGATCGTCGGAGTGCCCGACCACCGAGGAGTCTCGGTGGTTCTTTGCAGGTCAGATTATCTTCGCCGACGACAGCGCGACGCGGCCAATCCCTCGGGGCCCACTCAGCTCGGCTCCGGCCGACGATCCTTGCTAATTTTTCCAGCAACAAATATATTTTGGGAAAGTTTAATAGGAGAGAAAGGAGAGAAAGAGTATGAAGATAATTTTTTTGGCACGAAAAAAATCATCATGGTGCTGTCAATGTGGTAATATTTATAATTATATTTTATTACAATAATAATTATATTTCCAACGTAGCATCACCATATTAATTATTTTTCCGCCCAAAATATTCATGTTTCGACTTCTTCTATCCTATCTCTTTCTCCCATGTTCTGACATATATGCAGGTTGTCTTCTTCCCCAGTTGTAAAATAACTCAGAAGTTTTTTTCCTTACCTCGACTCTCTATTTCACTTTTTTTTTTTTTTTGCGTTGCGGATACTGTAGCACAACAGTAATCGCGCTGTTGCGCTATAGTAGTTACTATTCATTTAGATTTTTTTCTTATTTTTTATTAGTTTTAAATTTTTAAGATCTAATTGTGTAAGATTAGTTGTTTTGATTTATAATTTTTTTACAAATATTAACAAATAACATTAAAAAATTACACATACTGATATGTGTTGATACATGATCCGTTGCTCGCCGATCACATGACCCGTGCGATTCATGAGTTGTTGATTCTAATTAATGTATATTGAGTTATATATTTATAATATTTTTAAAAAAATTGAAAAATATAAAGAAAACATCTATTTTAAAAACTCATAAGATGACTATTATGGAGTGTCCAATAAAATTATTTTTTAAAACCTTCCGTAATGAAAAATTCACGGCACTATATTCTTCCTTATGTAAACAAATTAAGATGAAGAAAATTATTTATATTGCATAATCAATTATGTTTACTAAACAGTTCACTAAATCTTATATTTGTATTGGCATGTGTTCATACAAGATAATATTTTATATCTCTAATATAAATTAAAAGATTAATGATAATTTATGATAAAATCTATTGTGTAATTTTTTATTCATGTTCAAACATTTTAATTAAGATTAGTTTAACAAATAAATTTATAATTAAAATTATATAATTTTAAAAAATAATATATTTATTAATATATTTTATAATCAAACACCGTGCATCGCACGGGTATCCAACTAGTAATATAGATATATATGTCCTCAAATATGTGAAACCATAGAATGATTTGCTTCTAATATGCTCATTTTGTAATATACATGTTCCTGTACTATAATAAGATTAGTGGTTAGGCTAATTAAGCATATTTCATATTCAACTAATCAAATTATTTTTTAGTAGTACAGAAATAGTCATATTATTTAGTTCATTTAAACTAGTTGTATTTCTATTTTTGGGGAGAGAATGTTATGGTGGGAATATGATTTCTTAGTTATTTTTTGGCAATACAAAAATAGTCATTCATTTAAACTACCTATATTTCTATTTTTATGGAGGGAGATGTTATGAAGAGAATAAGATTGTCTTGGTGTAGTCACATGATAGCACCAAGACTGAGTTATATTATTATAGTATAGATTAGTGTATAATCTATAATTATATATATATATATATATATATATATATATATATATATATATATATATATATATATATATATATAGAGAGAGAGAGAGAGAGAGAGAGAGAGAGAGAGAGGTGGAGAGAGGGATAGGCAAATTTTTGGCCTCTATCTAATTTAGACCTCTCTCAAAGTAACTTGGGCAATTGTTTAGCAAAAGATAACACATTAGCCATTTTGATACGAGTTCCCCCCGTTGTTCAGATATCACTAGTGGAGGCCTGCCGTGACGCAAAGAGGCGGGAACTCTGGAGCTGCTCGCCTTGTTATGATGGAGTTGTTTCTACCACATATAATCCAGGAAACCACATATGAACAACCAATCCATTCATCTTTTGATGGTTGCAAACAAGTTTTAAAGGGGCATAAAAGGCTCAACTAATATTCTTATTGTAGATGATGGGCGGTGTAGAGGAGCAGGTTTACAGGCTTCCTTCTCTAACATGGAATAAAGCACGAGCTATTGGGGCTAGGGATATTCGGGAGGCTTTGATAACGAAATAGACCGACTAATCTCCCATTTAGCACTAGTGTTAAGTAAAAAAAAAAAAAAAGTTAAAAATCTATTTAATTTAACTTCCGATGATAACAGTTAAAAAAAAAAAAGTTTAAAAAATCTATTTAATTTAACTTCCATGATAACAGTTTATAATAAATTAACAGGGTGATAATTGAGAGGAGGGATAAAAGTTATCTTAGATAACTCATTAATTGTTGTATTTTTATTTTAAAAAAATGTATGTATTCTCACCTTATAAAGAATAAATAATATATTTTATTATCAAAGTAGAGATAAATTAAGGGGTGATAACTTTATAGATTCTATCACAACTCATCATATCACATCAAAAAATTATCTATCAATAGTTATCTTGAATAAACCATCTCAAATTAAAAAAGAAATCAATATGGATAACTTCTATATGGACAGTCTATCTTCAATCCCCTTATCAAGTTGGACCTAGACTACATGACGACTGTGACGACCTAGGATGAGATGATCATATAAGAATTCTTTAGGAGACCAACCACATGCAAATGAGGGATCCCAATAGCAAGCAATTAAACTAAGTTGTTAGCATTTCATTTTTGCGAGATATGAGTGTGTGTGCTCTTTTTTCCTGCAAGCTCTGGTGACATTGTGTAGAGGTTTTGTTCCATTTCCTTTGAAATGGAGAGTTCATGTCCCAGCTTTACACCTTGTCTAATTTCCTTGACCAAATTCGTCCTTTTCTTAAGTTTTATGTCCACTTAATAAGAAAGCTGTACACTACACTGTGTGGGATGGATATTAGATGTGGCGAAGAAGGGGTTTTATTTGTGGCTCCAGTTAATTTTTTTTTTTAAAATAAGAGAGCTGGATCATTCTCGGATATTTCAATTAAGTGGGGCTGACCTGAAGGCTCAGTTGATCTTGCCCGATTAGAATCGGGCCTGGATCCAACAACTCGAAGTGACACGGTGCTCGGCCCGGTCTAGCTGGGCCGAGAGACCATGTATGTTGGATTAGGTTCGAAGATAGACACAAAAAGCCAAAGAGTCCAGACGGTATTCTGCCCGGCCCATCTTTCGAAATCAGGACATAATTGGGCTACTATTGGAAATATTCTGGCCCTGATCCAAAATGAGACGGGCCTTGGTCAGTAACAAAGAAAAAGACTTAATGCTGTTCGGACCCACCCATCCGTTCTAATAACAATGAGACCACACTCATTTGTGAGAACTGATAATACTCGGCCGAACATTAAGTTTTTCTCGATAACAAAACAATGAGTATTCGTTCAACACTCCATCAAATTAAATTGATAATTATCATAAAATAATTTTTAATATAATTATTAAGATTTGGGTTCAAATCCAACAAATACTCGTGAGTTATATAGAGTTGAGTATCTTTTTTTTTTTACTAATATAGTGGATGAAATAAACACGCCATGATGGATTAACATGCCTCTTTTTAGATATTTTGCACAGTAATTATACTGACCAACTATGGAAAAATATCTTTTTAGAAACTTCATCGAGTACAATCTGAATATTGAAATGTCGAAAGACTTCAGGTTTTTCTTAGTTCTTACTCTATGTAGTCTCTTACAATTAAGTTGACTATTTAATCCTAGATTTATAATTTTCGATTTTTCTAGGAAGCAAGTCTTTTTTGTTACTGAGAGAAGGATTTGCTTCTAAGATCAAAAGACCTATTAAAAAAAACTAATTACTTTTTAAAGTTTAAAGCGGAGTATAATTATTTTTTAGAAATTAAAAAATCTCGTAATTTTAAGAATATTTAGTTGACGGCAATGACATAATAAGAATCAGACGTGTCTAACTACAAATGTTTAGAGGCATTTTGAGAAGTATTGATAAGCATTGTTGATGATTTATGGAGGTTAAGAATATATATTCAAACAAGTTTAAGTTATATGGTAATATAATCATATCATATATATGTCTATTTAATTAATAGCAAGTATACCGCTCTTTAATTATTTAATCTTTTGCATCGCCGGAGGCCCCGGATCGCAGCTCCCCCGTGACCCTTCCCTTTTGCCTCCTTAACAGAGAGCGAGCCGGAGAGGGAGGAGCGCTCGAGGGAGCGCCGACGTGGGGCGACACCGGACGACGACTACTTCTCTATAAGGAGAAAGCAGCATCCCGACGACGACGAGGATGTGGCGGAGAACGGCAGCTCGGCACCATGGCCTAGCTTCTCGCCGGGGATCGGCCGTCGGGTCATGCGGCGGCGCCTCGGCCAACCGCTTCCTCACACCCCGTGGCATGCGTCCTTCTGGCGGTCACCTCCATGGCTGTGTTTATTGGCGTCTGCTCTAGCCCTCCTTTCACTATTGTGCGTCAGGTGTTGGTGGCTTGTTATTTTGCCCCGGGGGCGTCTGTTCGCAGTGGCGGATCTAGAATTTTCATTCAGTGGATGCATCTTTAGACATCTCTTCTTAATCCAGTGGAGCCACTAATGGTAAAAGTTTACCTCATTAATGAAAATTTTTCCATCTAGTGAGGTCACAGGACTCCACTGGGCTCCATGTGGCTCCGCCACTGTCTGTTCGCCCAGCTTGGGTCTGCTTTGAGCTCAAGCTCAAGTGCCGTGAGCCCACCAGATGGAATAGATTCGTAATCCATTTCAAGTGTTATTTTGTCTCAAGGAAAATGGATTGCTTGCGACTGTTCAATGACCTCGTTGGATGTCCTGTAGATCCCATTGTTCAATTATTGCCATAGTGGTAGCTGACATGTTCCATTGATTTTTCTTCATGGTTGAAGTGGATTTTGTTTTCACGTTCGTTTCAGAAAATTCTATTCTTTATTGTCGGTGTTGGCATCTCAGCTTCCATGCTAATCGGATCGGTCGGTGTGGTTCCATCATTAAACAGGTCCAGCGTCTCAGATTTCCCCTGTTTCCTCTACGTGCATGCTTGTACAAATTTGTTATCCAAGGCGAGAAAGTGGGACATTGCAGCCGTTATCCGTGCCATTTCCTTACGCAATTGCTGTTAAACTCTCTCTCTTTGCACTCCGTGTTCTTCCTGTAGCTGTTGCTTTGTGTTGCTTCCGGTCGTGTCCTGCCACCTTTCTCTTCTCATCTCTGTTTCTCGCCAATTCCATCGACCCTGTAAGTTCCCATTTATTTTGGCCTTGGCCTCCGGGTCGCACACCCAAGAAAGAATGTATTCGTCATATAGGATCAGGATTACTGCGCCCCTATGATGGCGTCATGTAAGGGAGAAGAACCTAACTCAGAAAAGCACCATGCAGCATTTTTTCTCGGTGAACATTAATATTGTTGATATTGTTAGATTTGTCTTGTCGGAATGCTGTGATATAAATCATTCTATGTATAGCTATGTGATGCCATGAAGCTTTCTGTATTTGACTGAATGCTTTCTAATAATTAGTCATGCACTTAGGCTGATATGTCTTTTGTCCTTTGGTAACTTCAATCCATGCAGATTTTCTTTCTAGGAAGACACAGTAGGCATGTTCAAATTTTCAGTTGCCATTTGTTTACAGGTGATCCTGTGCACTGTTTGAAGCATTGTGATTTTACTTTGGGCTTTAAATTTTGCTTGAAATGCTTATAAGCACTCTATTTCAGGTGGTCAAGTTGGCACTAAGATGATGAGGTTAGTCTTTATTCTTTTCCAGATGACATTGAGGGAATCGAATCTCCCATACTTTTCTACTCACCATCTAGATTTTCCTTTTTCTCTTTTTTTGTTCTTTTTGGAGATTTCCTGCAGGGAATTTGTTCCCCCATGCTTTTCTGGTTATCAAGTATGGAGAAGGTCATTTGCATCGGAGACTGGTGTAATGTCCCGACGCGGAATATCGGAGCGGTAAACAGTTAAATAAATAGTATAGAGCAAGAAGTAGACATCAAACCTGTAACAACCCCGAAGCCCGGACCCCCGGCCTCCACCGAGAATCCAGTCGCCGGCGTCGCCGCCCACGGGCCCGAAGACCCAGAAGGGCTAACAGACCAGTCTAACAAGATATGTAATAGAGATAAGTAACAACTAAACGCACTAAAAAGTACCAACAAGTGAAGGAAAGAGTCCAACAGAGTGTACAAGTCTAGTACAATCCCAAAGTAAGCAAAGTACAAGTGCATAAAATAAAGGGGATAACAAGTCCCTTATGGGCATATCTCGAGGGTGAAGTACACAAATCTGAGGAACACTGCTCAGCGAGGGCGCCGTCTACCACGGCCCAGTCTCCTCAGCCCGCCGCAGAGGTGCTATTGTGAAGTCTCACTTGTAAAAGAGGGAATGAGCTTCATGAAGAAGCCCAGTAGAGACTACCAATCTCCCACCGGTTCTAATAGCAGAATAGATCTACATGCACAATAAATAAATAAAGTAGTAAATCTACCCTACTAATAGAGTAAGTGCGGAAGCGTAAATAAAACTATACGATCTACGGTCTAAGCTAAGCACCGGGATCGGAAAACCTGTGTAAACCACAGCACAAGAAAGAACCCAAGGCCGTAACACAGATAGTAAACAACTGCCTGGACAAAGCCACTAGCTACAGAACACTACACTAATCAATCGGTCAGGAGCACCACACGCTTTACCCTCAATCGACAGTCCATGTCTAGCACCTCCCGTCGAAGTGAGACGCGGAACTAGAGTAACCACAACTGTCGTAGTCTGGCCGGACTGTGGTCCCACGTCTGGCCCCTCTAAATGGAGCCAGAACCATGTAGAGTGAGGCAGTGAGAAAAAGGACTAGCTGATCTGCGCCGGAAGAGCACCAAACCACCTCGGCGTCCCAGACTCAGCTAAGAGAGCTCTACAAATGACACTGCGTCATTGTCCCCACCGTTTTCCCCTCTACTACCAAAGTCCATGACTCGAGCTCGCCCGCCGCCTGGAGAACTCCCTCAAACAGGCGCGCGGGGACCGGGGGTCCAGGTAACGGTAACAACCTGTCTCGCAGACAAGCCCTCAAGTGCCTAGCACCGGGCGAAAGACTAGGGTAGTACCGTGCTAGGAACAACACATGTGCCAAAAAAACAGAGTCACAGAGGAAAGAAACTCCGAACAGGTTGCCAAGTCCCTTCTCTGTCTGAGAAGGCGACACATAGGTTGTCTCCACCTTAAGGCGACACCCTGACAGTCGCAACCTGGGTCTGAAGGCGACAGGGAAATTGTCACTATCAGATCGCGACAAGGTCATTGTCGTGACCACAGACAGAGGTCCAGGTGACCACTTGGGACCTCCCACAACGCACGGTGGGAACCTGATGAGAAGGCGACTAGCACTCTGTCACGATCAGAACGCGACAGGGTGGTCGTCGCTTCCTCAAACCAGAAGGCGACATATTGGGTTGCCACGATCTGGGTCGCGACACCACAGACTTACACACCCGAGAGCACACCTTCTGTGCCATGCAACACAAATCCGGAATCTACAAGGGGAGGGGAGCATGTAGGACGATGTAAATAGTTCAAATAGACTCAAACCACCCTTGTAAAGACCCATGCATGCCAAGGAGACGGATCTACACTCAAGAAACCCACATGCAAGCATAAATTCCCTCAACACCCATACCCCATTCCAAGCACAAACCAAGCCAAGAAATCATTCCATGGAGCCACAATCACACACATGCACACCCTAGCATGATGTCTAAGGCTTGGAGAAGGGGGATTGGATCCTAGCATGATAGAACTAGGGGGAAGGTTAAGGCATCCCTACCTCAAACCGAAGAACCACCCCAATGGGGTCTTCTCGTAGGCATGCACCCCTCCTCCTCACTTCAAGATCCACGGGGACGCCGTCCACAAGCAAGCCACGACCTCCTACAAGCCGATGGAGAGGAACATCACGAGGATGAACACCACAGTCGGAGAAGAGCACCACCGAGAAGAGAAAACCCCAACCCAAACACAAGGCAACACACACACACCTCACAAGCCACCTATCTCTCCCCCAAGCTTTCCACGGGGCAACTAAAAGTAGAGGGATCGGAGGAGAAGAGAACTAGCCAGAGGAAGGAGAGGAAGGGGTTGTTCTGTGGCCTGCAACCTTTTAAGGCTTAGAGTTGAGAACGCGACAGCGTTCACTTACTGAACGCGACGGCCAACTTGTCGCTATCTCAAAGCCCTAGTCAGACCTGACCACTGGAACCGCCACGTGTCATGCTCGCATACCTGACAATCTGAACGCGACACCTGACATGTCGCCTTCACGTTGTCAGGGGTTGACACTTGGTCGATCTGTCTCGACAGCAAGATGACAAAAACGCATGCTGCGATCGGAGGATGAACACGACAACATGCCTGTCGTGTCACAACAAGAACACGACAGCCACCTTGCCGCCTTCAGAAGGCGATGACCCGATGCATCGCGACCTTCAATAGAAGGTGGCTGACCCACAAGAGACCCACAAGAGAGGGATGTTACAAAACTATTGCACAAATTGGAATAATGTCAAACGAACCATCTTTATTGATAATTCCACTAATGCTAATACATTCACTAATTCAGAGCCAAAACTATGGGCCCAGAGTACTTTATTCAAAACAACTACAACTAACTATCCATCTAACTGACTACTAAAAGCTTTGGTTATCGAAAAGATTGGTCACTTTTGTACTTCCTCATCCCCTTCCTCGTATGTGTGGTAGTCCCCATCAGACTCACCTGAAACACATGAAATAAATAGCGCAGAATGAGCGATAATCGCCTAGTAAGGCTTAATATCTCGTATAAACAGACATACTTTAAATGATTAATGTTTTGTTAAGCAGGATAACTGATAATGACATAATTTTCAGTGTTAAATTTCATACATTTAGTTAAATTTTAGACATCAGTTGTCTATAAATAAAGTACATTTTGAGTATTTTTTATTTCATCCATAAATAAGATTTTGAACATATTAGTTGATATTGTCGTTAAAATACATGTTATATTTTTATTTCTTTCAGAATAACTAATTAGATTCATTTTAGGAAAATAAAAGATATTTTGTAAATAAATATTGTTACAATAATATTCTTGTAAATATTTTTTAGTAGTAAATAAATATGAGTTGGTAAATAAATAAACTTTTAATACCCCACCCAACACTTTTAAGCCACATACCCCCACCCAATCCCATTAAATAAAATATTTTAATACCCCACCACAACTTTACCCACACACTCTAATTAAACTATTTCTTTTCGTCCCCCCAGTTGGATGAAGGTAGAAACTGCTGGAAGCAGTCGAAAGCAGGGCGATTTGGGGTGAGCTGGAAGAGCTACTGTGAGTGGACCAGGTACGCTGGAGGCGGTTGGGCGATGGAGGCCATGTGCAGCGGTGGTGTGGAGGCGATGCTGGTGAGCTGCGGAGACCAGGGCGCGGCGACCAGCTGAGCTGTACGGATGGTGTTTGCTGGAACGAGCGACGCTGGCGATTGAGCAGTTGGGCGAGATCTGGTGCGATGCATGCTGGTGGGTGCGCGGCGTGTGATGGGGTTGGAGGAAACCGATGTGATGCAGGGGCCGGGCTGCTGCGTGCAGAGCAGGCGATGGTGCTGTGCAGAGGCTGGACCAGGGGCGCGACGCTGGGGCTTGGATGTGATGAGGTGGCGGCCAGGCCACGGCGATGGTACTGGCTAGGCGCGCCCAGATCTGGAGGCCAGGGTGTGTGCAGCCAGATGGCAGGGCGCTGGCGATTTGGCCAGGGCTTGTGTGCGGATGGCGCCCAGGAGATGAGGCCAGGGCCATGCGGCTGGGTGTGTGCTGGTGAAGCGGCGGAGGCGGGAAGCGGACCGTGCAGAGGCTTGGCGGGGTGTGAGGCGGCTTCTGATCTCGTGCAGTGGAGGCGCCCAGATGTGCGCTGGCGCGGTGCGACGCAGGCGATGGAGCGACTAGAGGTGCATACGGCTGGCCCGTGCGAAGCGGGCGATGGTGCTCTGCTACTGGCGGTCTTGCGCAGTGGAGGCCGACTGTGCAGAGGCTTGGCGGTGTGTGAGGCTGTGCGCCGTGTGGAGCTGGAGTGTACAGCTGGAGGCGTCGGGCGTATGATGGCCGTGTAGAGCTGAAGCTGTGCGATGGAGCCCGAGCGCTTATAAAAGGACCCCAAGGTCCTCAGATGGGGGGTAAGCAATTTTTTGGGTTTTTTCTACTCCATTTTTTCTCTTTTCCCGTGAGAGCAGTGGAGTGTTCTTGGGCTTCGCCAGTTCGATTTCTTTAGGAATTTTATTTCTTTTGTATTTTTTTCTTTCCGTAGAGCAGTGAAGGAGACAGGTTAGCTAGTTAAGCTTTTGGGATTTCTTTTCTGTCAATTTTTCAGTATTCTTCCTTTAGCAGAGCTTGGCGGGTTGGAGTTTTTAGGATCTTTGTTTTATAACTGTTCTTCCCTTCTTCTGTGCAATTTGCTTAGTTCAATTGTTCTGTGCAATTTTCTAGTTCAATTGTTTCGTACAAATTTCTGAGGGTGAATTTGTCCAGTCTTTTGTTTTCCAGAACTCAATCTTATGGCGTTTATTTCAGTTCTTGTGAATTTGCCATCTTCTGTGCTAATTAGAGAGATCAAATTCAAGGGGTTGCTGCATATTTTTTTTGGATTTTTCTTCTCTTCGGTTGTTCTATCTGCTGAGAGAGGAGTTTAGCTATTCAACTATTGGGATCTTAATTATTGCTGTGAGCAGAGGTGGGCATTTGAATTCTTTTGATGTGAGATTTACCGTGTGAGAGGACCGAAGGCTTCTATTCTTCTCTTCTGCTGTTGTTTGCTGCTGGGAGGAGGATTCCAGAGGGTTTTGGGGTCCAGCATTTGAGAAGGTTTTTGCTGCTGTGAGGAGCGTCTGTGATAGTTCAGATTTCTGGGAGGTTCGACATCCGGGAGTCTTGCTATTGGGAGATGGTTCTGCTGTGAAGGTTCTGCAACGTTGAGAGGTTCGGTATTATTTTTGGGGAATTTCTAGTTCAGAATTCCAGTGGGTTTTAGGTTCAGATTTTTTTTAGAGTTTCTCTTTACTGTAAGGGGTTGGGAGTCTGCTTGTTTTTAGTTTTCTTTCTGTAAGCATGAGGGAATCGGAGTTTGGCATTTTGGAATTTTAAAGCATTTTTTCTTCTTCTGTGTTCATTCGGAGTTCAGATTGGGGAGGGTTTTACTTCTGCTGTGAAGGGGTTGGTTGGTGCGATTGTTGAGAGTTTTCATTTCTTCTGGTTCTTGTTGTTTGTGAGGAGGTTTTTGGTTCAGCATATGTTCTTCTTCAGCATTTGTTTTTGAGAGGAGATTGATCCAGTGTGTCGCAGGGTACAGTGATCTAAGATTTTAGTTCATGTTATTCTCTGTGCAAATCTTTGATTGAGTTTTTTTTTTTAATTTCTTTCCGGTCTCATTTGGATCCATGTTCTTCAGTAATAGCAATAGAAATCTGATTTAGCAACTTTAAATTTCCGTTTCTTATTTTTTGTCCGAATCTTAAGCTGTGAGAGTAGTGATCCGGTGTTTGTGGAGAGTTATGACTGTTCATCCCCTGAGCTATAGGGGTACATGGCTACATTGGTTTGATAATGTTCTTTTGAGATTTCTTGCTCTGTCACCTTCTCATTTCCTTAAATTTTAAATCATTTTAGAATTAGAGTTGCATCGTTGTGCAATCTTAGTTTAATTTCTATTTCAGATTTCTGTCTACTTGTTTGATCCCTCAATTGTGAGGGTACATTGATATCAATTCTCTTTCATTTCAATTCTGCTTGTTATTCTATTAAGGTTGACATGTCAAGTGTGAGGGATTTGATTGGTGTTGTTTACACAATTAAATTTAATGCAATATTATTTTGGTGAAAGAGTGTCCGTTAGAATGGTTTTAAGTCAAAGTAGTTTAATTCAAGCTTTATTCAGCCTCTCCGTGGATATGACATGTTCTCACCACTATATTAGTTCATTTTTGTGATTTTATTTTTGTGAGACAGTTTAGAGAATGTGAGCATATTGATTTGTGCACGAAACTCTGGACAACGAAAGTGCACAGTCAACAATGCCGCGCGCTTCATCTTGAAGCCGTTGCCGGGGAGGCATTAGAGTTTGATTTAATTCTGCTTTCATTTGATTCTATTTGCATTAGCTTTACATTGACTTGTTATTGGGCTTCTTATTTCAGATTTGCACAAGGAGTGGAACATGGAGATTGGGCTTGACCTTTGAAGCCCATTGGAGGAGGAGAGCGTGCTGATTTCTCTCAAATTTGCTTTTAATTCAGTCTTTTAGATAGAAAGAGTGAGAGTGAAGTTTGTAGTGAGGATTTCATGTACTCTCTGTGTATGTACAAAGATTTCTTTCTAGTTGGCATGTAATAATTGGCCTTTTGGTGGTTTGGAGTTAGTTTATAGTATCACTTTATTTTTCTTAGTTAAATTTCATTTCATTTAGTTCAAAAAAAACAAATATAAAATAAAAATTAAAATCTAAAAAAATTTCAAATCGCTCTTTCACTTGTTTTAGGACATTCATCATTTTAATTGTCATTTGAATTCCGTTTCTTTTCTTGCATTGAAGAGTGCGGGGGAAAGATAAGACTTTCATCGCTTGTTTCATGCATTAGCATTAGAAAACCATTGTTTGAACTTGTTTGTTGCACTTCACATTTGTAAAAGGGACTGCTTAAGAGCATCACCCTTTAGAAATCATAAAGATAAGGTGAGGGATTTCATCACCCTTTCCTTTGCCCAAAAATCACAAAAATTTTCACATTCTTGCATTTTCCTAAACTTTCAATAAAAATCAGTAGACGTGGCCTTAGGGTTCATAATTAGATTTATCATTTCTCAAATTCAAAACTTCTCTTTAAGTCTGGTGTCTAGGATTAGAGGTTAAAAAGCTTATGCTTAAGTGAGTTAGATGGTTATTTAATTGGGTCCTTGCGAAAGCAAGGGGGGCCTCCCTCTACTCCACCTCTTACCTGGCCAGTACAAGAAGAGTTAGGATTGGACTTAAGCAAGCATAAATCTGATTTTGAGAAAAAATAACATAAGTCCAAGGAACACTTAGTGTTTAGGTTAATTTGTTTTGAAAGTGTTTGCTTGTTTGTGTTTGTTCATAAAAATTCAAAAAATCAATAAAAACCTAAAAAAAAAAATTAAAATAAAAAATAGAGGGCCTTTTCATCTGTGCATGCTTGGTAGACGCTCCCAGAACTTAGATTTGGCTCAACCTATAGACGAGATTAAAAGATTCTTTCATAGGATGGCCAACCAAGACCAAAATCAAGTTGCTAGGAATGTAGAGGAGGTTGCACCCAGACAGATGAAGGAGTACTTTATTCCTTCTAATTATCAACCTGCTACTTGCATCAGGCCAGAAATTCCTGCAAACCACTTTGAAATCAAGCCAGGAACCATTCAAATGTTGCCATCTTTCTATGGCAATCCCAATGAAGATCCCTACAGACATATAAATGAGTTCTTAGAGATTTGTTCCACTGTAAGGATCCAAAATTTCACTGAAAATGCCTTAAAACTGACCCTATTTCCATTCTCTTGAAATAAGTCCAAACATTGGTTAGGAACCATAGGGAGAACCATTACAACATGGCCAGAAATGCAGCAGGAATTTTTGAAGAAATTTTATCCCGCTGGTCGCACCAACACCATGAGAAGAGCAATAAGTGGATTCTCCCAACATCCGGGAGAGTTAATGCATGAATCATGGGAGAGATTAAAGGAGTTGTTTAGAAAATGTCCCCATCATGGTCTGTCGAGGTGGCAAATTGTTCAAGCTTTTTATGAAGGATTAACAAAATCAAATAGGCATATGGTTGATGCCTCGTGTGGAGGAGCATTTATGACTAAGAGCGAGGATGAGGCATATAATCTTTTTGAAACATTGAGTGAGAATTCTATAAATCATGCCTCACTCCACTCTTATGAGAGAGCACTAGGACCTATAAAGAAGGCAGGGTTGTATGAACTAAGGGAGAGAGGAGAATCAGATTCGAGGGTAGAAGATCTGATAGCTAGACTTGATCAGCGATTGGAGCAGAAGTTGGAACAAAAATTCGATCAATTGCTATCTCTAACTGGACAAGTCACACCCAAAATTTCTCAACCACCTGAAACTTGTGCTATGTGTGCTAGCCCAGCTCATCCTACCAATGCTCGTCCCACTACTGCCCAATTACCCCCTTTCATTCAAGAACAAGTCCAAGCTGCCCAAGGTTTCTACAAACCTTCTTATGATCCATATTCTAACACATACAACCCTGGTTGGAGAAATCACCCAAATTTTTCTTGGAAAAATCAATCCGAACAAGTTTCTCAACATGCCTTTAAGCAAACCATGTACGGTCAATCCTATCACAATCAGAATTCGGGATTTGACCAATCTTCTTACTCCAAACCTCCACACGTCCAAGGAAATCAAAACTCCAATCAACTTGCTCATACTAATTTCCAACAACCTTCATATCAACCACCACCTCCTCAACCTAATTGGGAAGATAAAATGAATCAACTCCAAAACATGATGGCGACTCTATGCCAAACTGTGCAAGAACAACAAAGTCAATATCAAAATCAAAACCAAAATTTTCAACAAAATTTGGCAAGGATAGAGTCTCAGATTGCTGATGTATGTCATAGGAGGGAGTCCGGGCAATTGCCAAGTCAAGCTGTAGCAAACCCAAGGAATAACCCTCCCGGATTTTACCAGAACCAGCAATACCATCAGGCCCAGGGGTACAGACCACCACCTGCTCGACCAAATGCACCTCCACCATCAAACACACAACAAGCTTTTGTCCAAACATTCCAGCACCACAAATTCAGAATCAACATATACAACAGGATCATCTCCTACCCAAGCTAGGGGCCCTCAAGTAGAAAATGCAAAAACTGTGTCTACCTTAAGAAGTGGAAGAATCAGAATAAATCTCATCCACACATGTCAACATTGAATGAGGATAAAGAAAATGAAAATGAAATTGAAATTGAAGAAGAGATTGAAGAAAATGTTGAAAAAGAAAAATCCAAGGGAAAAGAGAAAATAATTGAAGAATCTCTAGACAAAATCAACATGAATGAAGATCCAAGCTGTTACATTCCAAGAGTCTCTTTTCCTGAAGCTTTAAAGCCAAAATCTAAAAACAAACTAACTGGTAATGAAGAACTCTTGGAACTTTTTAAGCAAGTTCACATCAACATTCCTCTCCTTGATGCTATCAAGCATGTGCCTGCCTATGCCAAATTTCTAAAAGAAATGTGTACTCCAAAACGTGAAGTGAGGAATAAAACTAAAACCATCATTCTTCCAGAAATTGTGAGTACCATTGTCTTGAATCAACTCCCTAAAAAGCTCAAAGATCTAGGCACTCCACTAATTCCTTGCACCATCGGTGGAGTCACTTTTGAAAGTGGCCTTTTAGATTTGGGAGCCAGTGTCAATCTCCTACCTTCTGCTATTTTTGAGAAATTCAAGATAGGAGA
This sequence comes from Colocasia esculenta, assembly GCA_014218235.1. Classification (NCBI taxonomy): domain Eukaryota; kingdom Viridiplantae; phylum Streptophyta; class Magnoliopsida; order Alismatales; family Araceae; genus Colocasia; species Colocasia esculenta. The sequence goes on along the minus strand of CM024763.1, from coordinate 45,253,117 downwards.
ATTGAAACCCACTTCGGTTGTCCTTCAACTAGCCGATCATTCTGTTACCACTCCAAAAGGCTTAGTTGAGGACGTTATTGTGAAAATCAATGATTGTTACTTCCCTGCCGATTTCATCATTCTGGACATGAACACTCCTCAAGATTTAACTCAGTCCACCATTATCCTTGGTAGACTTTTTTTGGCCACAGTCAGGGCTAACATTGATTGTGCTACCGGGATGATGGATATATCATTTGGAGATCGACGGGTTAGTATCAACATTTTTAGGGCATCTAGGCACCATGATCAAGGAGAGAGCTGTCTAGTGGTAGACTCCTTGGAAGAATCCTGTGTGGAAGATGCAGTAGACCAACCCTGCGCTCTAGGGTTTGAGGGAGAGGAAGGACAATTTAGTTCCATGTTTCAGGATAATGATCCATCATTTCCACTAGAGAGTCCTCCTAAGGTTGAGCTAAAACCACTCCCTGCTAGTTTGAAGTACATTTTTTTAGGAGAGAACGAGACTTGGCCCGTCATAATTGCTAGTGGTCTTGAGGAAGGGCAGGAGAAGAAATTGATTGATGTTTTGAAGAGTCATAGGAAAGCTATAGGTTGGACAATAGATGATTTGAGAGGGATAAGTCCTTCAGTGTGCACACATCGCATATACTTGGAAGAAAATGCTAAAAGTTCAATAGAAATGCAAAGAAGGCTTAATCCTAACATGAAAGAAGTTGTTAAAAAGGAGATTGTCAAATGGTTAGATGCTGGATTCATTTATCCCATCTTGATAGCCAGTGGGTTAGTCCAACTCAAGTTGTGCCGAAAAAGTCAGGACTAACTGTAATTCAAACTGAAAAGGGTGAGCTCATTCCCACTAGGCTGGCTACAGGATGGAGAGTGTGCATTGACTATCGCAAATTGAATGCGATGACCAAAAAAGACCATTTCCCCTTGCCTTTCATTGACCAAATCTTAGAGAAACTGGCAGGCCAAAAATTCTTTTGCTTCCTTGATGGATATTCAGGGTATAACCAAGTGACTATTCACCCTGAGGACCAAGAAAAGACCACCTTCACATGTCCATTTGGAACTTTTGCCTTTAGACGCATGCCCTTCGAGCTGTGCAATGCCCCTGCAACTTTTCAACGTTGCATGCTGTCTATTTTCTCAGACATGGTTGGGGATTACTTAGAAGTATTTATGGATGATTTCTCTATGTTTGTAAATGACTTTGATTCGTGCCTCGACCATTTGACTGAAGTGCTCAAAAGATGCATTAATGCCAATCTTGTTTTAAGTTGGGAAAAAGCCACTTCATGGTTAAGGAGGGGATTGTCTTAAGACATATTGTCTCAGAGAGAGGGATAGAGGTAGATAAAGCCAAGGTAAATATCATTTCTGAATTACCTCTTCCCAACTCTGTCAAACAAATTAGATCCTTCCTTGGTCATGCTGGATTCTATAGGAGGTTTATCAAGGACTTTTCCAAAATTGCAAGGCCATTGACTTCTTTGTTGAAAGACACTCCTTTCATTTTTGACGAAGCTTGTCATAAATCATTTGAGGACTTAAAAGACATTTTGACCAGAGCTCCAATTCTACAATCTCCAGACTGGTCATTACCATTTGAGATAATGTGTGATGCTTCAGATTTTGCTATAGGTGCCATTTTGGGTCAGAAAATAGATAAAGGATCTGTAGTGATTTATTATGCAAGCAGAACATTGAATGACACTCAGATTCGATACACAACCACTGAGAAAGAGCTCCTAGCTGTTGTCTTTGCCTTAGAGAAGTTCAGATCCTATCTTTTAGGAGCTAAAATCATTGTTTTCACTGACCATGCTGCCTTAAGGCATTTGCTTGCCAAAAAGGATGCTAAGCCTAGGTTGATCAGATGGATCCTCTTGCTACAGAAGTTTGATCTGGAAATTCATGATAAGAAAGGGTCCAAGAATGTGGTAGCTGACCATTTGTCCAGAATAGTTGCCCCGAACTCTATGCCTATTAGAGATGCTTTCCCAGATGAGCACATTTTAGCTGTCTCCAAAATTTCATCTCCATGGTACGCACACATTGTGAATTACAAAGTCATTGGACGAGTACCTGGAGATTGGACCAAAAATGAAAGAGAGAGATTCTTTGCTAGGGATAAGTATTTTATTTGGGAGGACCCGGAGCTATTTTTCATAGGACCAGACCAAGTGATAAGAAGATGCGTCCCTGAGAGTGAGCATCAAAGTGTCCTTAAGTTTTGCCATTCTCTTGCTTGTGGAGGGCATTTTTCAGGAAAGAAGACCGCTGCTAAGGTCTTAGACTCTGGTTTCTACTGGCCTACATTGTTTAAGGATGCCCACCAATTTTGTAAGGCCTGTCCTAGATGTCAAACCATGGGAAATATTTCTAAGAGGGACATGATGCCTCTTAACCACATTTTGGTTGTAGAAATTTTTGATGTTTGGGGGATAGATTTTATGGGACCTTTTCCACCGTCTTTTGGATACACGTACATTTAGTTGCTGTTGATTATGTGTCCAAATGGATAGAGGCCATTGCCACAAAGACCAATGATCATAAGGTGGTTATCAAATTTATTCAGAAAAATATCTTTTCTAGATTTGGGTGGCCCAAGGCAATCATTAGTGATGGAGGGCCACATTTCATTAACACTTAGTTTAGGACCCTCCTAAGGAAGTATGGGATCACCCATAAGCTGGCGACACCTTACCATCCGCAAACCAGTGGCCAGGTGGAAGTATCAAACAGGGAGATTAAGAACATTCTTCAGAAGTCGGTTAGGCCTGATAGGAAAGACTGGTCAGAAAGGTTAGATGATGCATTGTGGGCCTACCGAACCGCTTTCAAAACTCCCATTGGAATGTCCCCTTACCGGCTTGTTTTTGGAAAATCTTGTCATCTGCCGGTAGAACTTGAGCATAGAGCCTATTGGGCTATTAAATAGGTAAATCTTGATTTAGCCCAAGCTGGTCAACAAAGGACCCTACATCTGAATGAGCTAGAAGAGCTCAGAAATGAAGCCTATGAAAGTTCCAAGATTTATAAAGCCAAGGCCAAAGTATTCCATGATAAACACATTCATAGAAAAGCTTTTCAAGTGCATGATAAGGTCTGGTTATTTAATTCAAGGCTTCATCTGTTTCTAGGAAAATTGAAGTCCCGATGGGATGGTCCTTACACTGTTGTCAAAGCTTGTGACAATGGTGCTGTCACTATTCTTGATCCTAAAACTGGACAATCATTCACTGTTAATGGGCAAAGGTTAAAGCATTTCTTTGAAAGCCCATCTTCTTTTAAAATTGAGTCTACCAAGCTAGCTGAGCCAAATGGAGCCTAATTGCGTCCGGCTGAAGACGATAAACTTAGCGCTCTTGGGAGGCAACCCAAGTGTACAGATTTCCTTTATCAGGTAATTATATGTCTTACTTTCTGTTCCTGTAAATAAGTAGGGGGGAGAGGTAGAATAAGCATGCATTCATAGTCCTCACCCTAACCAATGCCTCATTTTTTAGCTTGTACATATGCAAATAAAATTTCACAATATTTCACCTTTGAATAAAAATGCGTGGCATTGCGCATCCCAGACTATGTGTCTGATCTTTAACCATTAAAATTTTGTAGTTGTCACATTCCTTTGCAAACATCCATGTTAGGTAGCCTCTAGTAAAGGATTACATATGCTCTTGTCTACCTTATGTAAAGATTTATGGCAAAAGGTTTTCATACACACAATACACAACCACTTAGACTAGCTGAACCCGAATGTAGCAAATTTGTCAAGCTAGTAGGAGAGAGGTGATTGGTTTTCTCCCTCCCTTCCCCTTAAGTGAATTGTGAAGGAAGTGAAGGCATGTGATCAAGGAACTGACTGTCCATCATTTCTTCAAGAGGAAAAGAAAAGAAAAGGCAAAAGCAAAAGAAAAAAAATATATCCATGAAAAATGCCCCGGATCTAAGTAAAGTTGGACTCGCTACTATTGAAAAGTGATGGGTTGTGCAGCATTATGGATGAAAAAGAAAGAAAAATTCTGAGTGCACAAAGTGCAAATAAAGAGGCAAAGTACTCAGCTCAGAACAAAATAATCCTCAAGGAAGATGGACAGAATGGAACTGAGAGAAACAACCCAATCTGACTGAGCAAGGATCTTATTCCACAATTCTTTTCTTCTCTCTCGAATTAATCTAATCTCAAGTACTAGCTGAGGTAGAGGAGCTCCAGGAGGGCTGATGTGAACTCTTAAGTGAGGTATCATTTGTGCACTAATTTTTTGACATAAGCTCTTACAATTAGGAAAGACATATCTCTACATTAATCTTTTACATGATGGTTGTCTAGCATGAGACATTACATCTTCTAGTCCTACATTTGAAATAATTTTTATTGCTAAGGGACTAGCAATGTTCAAGTAGGAGGGAGTGATAATGACATAATTTTCAGTGTTAAATTTCATACATTTAGTTAAATTTTAGACATTAGTTGTCTATAAATAACATACATTTTTAGTATTTTTTTATTCATCTATAAATAAGATTTTGAACATATTAGTTGATATTGTGGTTAAATACATGTTATATTTTTATTTCTTTCAGAATAACTAATTAGGTTCATTTTAGGAAAATAAAAGATATTTTGTAATAATTTGTTACAATAATATTCTTGTAAATATTTTTTAGTAGTAAATAAATATGAGTTGGTAAATAACTAAACTTTTAATACCCCACCCAGACTTTTAAGCCACATACCTCCACCCAATCCCATTAAATAAAATATTTTAATACCCCACCACAACTTTACCCACACACTCCAATTAAACTATTCTTTCGTCCCCCCAGGTGGATGAAGGTAGAAACTGCAGGAAGCAGTCGGAAGCAGGGCGATTTGGGGTGAGCTGGAAGAGCTACTGTGAGCGGACCAGGTGCGCTGGAGGCGGCTGGGCGATGGAGGCCGTGTGCAGCGGCGGTGTGGAGGCGATGCTGGTGAGCTGCGAAGACCAGGGGCGCGGCAACCAGCTGAGCTGCACAGATGGTGTCTGCTGGAACGAGCGGCGCTGGCGATTGAGCAGTTGGGCGAGATCTGGTGCGATGCATGTTGGTGGGTGTGCGACATGTGATGGGGTTGGAGGAAACCGATGTGATGCAAGGGCCGGGCTGCTGCGTGCAGAGCAGGCGATGGTGCTGTGCAGAGGCTGGACCAGGGGCGCGGCGCTAGGGCTTGGACGTGCTGAGGTGGCGGCCAAGCCAGGGCGATGGTGCTGGCTAGGCGCGCTTGGATCTGGAGGCCAGGGTGTGTGCGGCCAGATGGCAGGGTGCTGGCGATTTGGCCAGGGCTTGTGTGCGGATGGCACCCAGGAGATGAGGCCAGGGCCATGCGGGTGGGTGTGTGCTGGTGAAGCGGCAGAGGCGGGAAGCAGACCGTGCAGTGTGAGGCGGCTCCTGATCTCGTGCAGTGGAGGCGCCCAGATGTGCGCTGGCGCGGTGCGATGCAGGCGATGGAGCGATTGGAGGTGCATCCGACTGGCCAGTGCGAAGCGGGCGATGGTGCTCTGCTACTAGAGGTCCTATGCAGTGGAAGCCGACCGTGCAGAGGCTTGGCGGTGTGTGAGACTGTGCGCCGTGTGGAGCTGGAGTGTACAGTTGGAGGCATCGGGCGTATGATGGCCGTGTGGAGCTGAAGCTGTGCGATGGAGCCCGAGCGCCTATAAAAGGACCCCAAGGTCCTCAGATGGGGGGGTTAAGCAATTTTTCGGGTTTTTTCTGCTCCATTTTTTTCTCTTTTCCCGTGAGAGCAGTGGAGTGTTCTTGGGCTTCACCAGTTCGATTTCTTTAGGAATTTTATTTCTTTTGTATTTTTTTTCTTTGGGTTGGCTAGTTAAGCTTTTGGGATTTCTTTTCTATCAATTTTTCGGTATTCTTCCTTTCAGCAGAGCTTGGCGGGTTGGAGTTTTAGGATCTTTGTTTTCTAACTGTTCTTCCCTTCTTCTATGCAATTTGCTTAGTTCAATTGTTTGTGCAATTTTCTAGTTCAATTGTTCCGTGCAATTTTCTGAGGGTGAATTTGTCCAGTCTTTTGTTTTCCAGAACTCAATCTTATGGCGTTTATTTCAGTTCTTGTGATTTGCCTTTTCTGTGCTAATTAGAGAGATCAGATTCGAGGGGTTGCTGCATATTTTTATTGGAATTTTCTTCTCTTCGTTGTTCTATCCGCTGAGAGAGGAGTTTAGCTATTCAACTGTTGGGATCTTAATTCTTGCTGTGAGCAGAGGTGGGCATTTGAATTCTTTTGCTGTGAGATTTGCCGTGTGAGAGGACTGAAGGCTTCTATTCTTCTCTTTTGCTGTTGTTTGCTGCTGGGAGGAGGATTCCAGAGGGTTTGGGGTCCAGCATTTGAGAAGGTTTTTGCTGCTGTGAGGAGCGTCTGTGATAGTTCAGATTTCTGGGAGGTTCGACATCCGGGAGTCTTGCTATTGGGAGATGGTTCTGCTGTGAAGGTTCTGCAACGTTGAGAGGTTCGGTATTATTTTTGGGGAATTTCTAGTTCAGAATTCCAGTGGGTTTTAGGTTCAGATTTTTTTAGAGTTTCTCTTTACTGTAAGGGGTTGGGAGTCTGCTTGTTTTAGTTTTCTTTCTATAAGCATGAGGGAATCAGAGTTCGGCATTTGGGATTTTAAAGCTTTCTTCTTCTGTGTTCATCCGGAGTCAGACTGGGGAGAGTTTTACTTCTGCTGTGAAGGGGTTGGCTGGTGCGATTGTTGGTAGTTTTCCTTTCTTCTGGTGCTGTTGTTTTGTGAGGAGGTTTCTGGTTCAGCATATGTTCTTGTTTAGCATTGTTTTGAGAGATGATTGATCCAGTGTGTCGCAGGGTACAGTGATATAAGATTTTAGTTCATGTTATTCTATGTGCAAATCTTTGATTGAGTTTTTTTTTAAAATTTCTTTATGGTCTCATTTTGATCCATGTTCTTGGATAATAGCAATAGAATCTGATTTAGCAACTTTAAATTTCTGTTTCTTGTTTTCTGTCCGAATCTTAAGCTGTGGAGTAGTGATCCGGTGTTTGTGGAGAGTTATGACTGTTCATCCCCTGAGCTATAGGGGTACATGGCTACATTGGTTGGATAATGTTCTTAGAGATTTCTACTCTGTCACCTTCTCATTTCCTTAAATTTTAAATCATTTAGAATTAGAGTTGCATCGTTGTGCAATCTTAGTTTAATTTCTATTTCAGATTTCTGTCTACTTGTTTGATCACTCAATTGTGAGGGTACATTGATATCATTCTCTTTCATTTAAATTCTGCTTGTATTCTATTAAGGTTGACATGTCAAGTGTGAGGGATTTGATTGGTGTTGTTTACACAATGAATTTAATGCAATATTATTTGGGTGTGAAAGAGTGTCCGTTAGAATGGTTTTAAGTCAAAGTAGTTTAATTCAAGCTTTATCAGCCTCTCTGTGGATATGACCTGTTCTCACACTGTATTAGTTCATTTTTGTGATTTTATTTTGTAAGACAGTTTAGAGAAGGTGAGCATATTGATTGTGCACGGAACTCTGAACAACGAAAGTGCACAGTCAACAATGCCGCGCGCTTCAATAACTAGAGAGAACGATCAAGTATAGTCACAAAAGTAATGTACATGATAGCAATGGAACAATAGTACTTTTCACCAAAAAATAGCATAACTAGCATGATAACGGATTGGTCATATAACGAGATAGCATGTAACGTTTGCACAAAAGTGCACTAGTCGAGATAGCATGTTTGGTCAATCTTCTTGTCAACCGAGAGAACATAGTATTGTGATCGATTGTCTTAGATTAAATCTTGATAGTATGGCACTTGGGTGTTATACCGTACACCCTGATCATTAAACCCCCGTGAGTTAAAGTCTTTCGAGCGCACCTCCTAGGACCAGATCAGGCCTTTTATAATGTTGTCTGGCATGATTATGTTTGTTATCTTAGACAATCAAATAGATGGTCAAATAGAGTACCAAGAATAGATGAGAATAATTGATGAATCGACGAGAGTATAGAGAGAACGTGAACAAATGAGAGCAATAGGATAGTAGATGAGAACGGGGTCACGTTCGTAAAACATCAATAAACAAGCGATAGTAACATTTGCACAACACACACGATCATGTGCCGACAGTCTGGTAGAAGTCACAACCACCCAATAGCCGCGCTACGAACACAGGCTAGAGGTCCGACGTGATCTCAAGGTAAGAGAGAATAATCTAAGGCCGTTGGATCATGCTGATCCCTAAGGGTAAAATAGGTATTGATGGTACACCTGCTCATCGGCAATGAACATCTGTCAAAGCCAATGAGTCTTACGGAGGCCTCGACAAGGAGTTCCTGGTCCTGTCAGGAGTATTCCCAATGGAGAGGTCGTCCAAGCCAAGATAAAGTGTGTACAGAAACGTTGTCCGTCTTGCCTTGAGTGCTCGAAGGCAGAGGAACGTGATATCAATATTGAATCACGCGAATAAATTGAGGAAAGTCTATTTAATAAAATAGGGAATTTACATGATTAATTGCACTTAATTACCAGATATATTATAGAGTAATTTCAGTAGGGTCTCATGTCAAAAAATTATGTTTAGTGTGTGCATGTGTAAGAGAATCAAGCTAGCAAGAGAAAGTGTGAACACATCTTTAAATTAATAAATCATGTGAATTTTTATCAAATATACATCAATATGTCGTTACTGTTCATGACAGTGTATTACAGAGGTTAACAATGATTATGGAGCATGATTAACATAATTAACATGAAAATTAAGGTTTTGGTTTACACAGTGAAAACGCGACGGGGGCACCTATCGTGTTCAAATCGTGACGGGTAGGTCGATCGCATTCACAAGAATTGGGTCAGGCCAATCGATGAAGCGCTGTTATCGCAACGAGATGATCGGTCGTAATTTAGGCATTCGGTCCAGACGCGACGTATGGGTCTATCGCGTTAAGGCCAATCGGTACAGGGTATGAAGAACGCGACGTGTCGGGCCGTCGTGTTCATGTTGCGATGTATCCTTAGGTCGCGACCTTCTAAGAAACACGACCGGTCGGGCCGTCACGTTCTTAGAGGGTCAGGCTGAGTCCAAAAAGTGAACTGGTTCACTTTGGGGTTTCGGTCCAGTCCTCCAAGGGTTGATACAGGGCTCTTTATAAATCAATATAAATCGTATACATGATGAAAATTCATAAAATCACTTTTAAACAAAACTAGACTTGCATATGTATCAACAGTAACGAGTAATTAAAGATTTAACATGGTATGGGTATGCTATGATTAGGTACTTCACGATGAACCAAAAACCATACACATGATGAAACAATTTAATTGGATAAGATTACTTGATGGAAATTGGGGAAAATAGTGTCATTTGATATCTAACATCATGTAGCATGTATGATAAAAGTTGCAAGGCACGAAATCAAGTATGAACATGGATTTAAGGTGAACATGTTGAGTCGGGCACATGTTCCTAGCAGGATTTGGAGCATGAAATACTCATCAACGACATGATCAAAATTAGGGAAAATACAGGACTTTTGAAGAGGGGATCATGGTCTACCTAGGGTCGAACTTAATTTATTTTTACTTGAGAGATCACCTACGTACCTTTAAGCGCTTGAATCCTAGGGTAAGAAGATGTGAAGAAGACGAAGGTCCCCTTGCTCCTAGCCTCTTTCTCCTTGCTCTCCACGTCCAAAAGCTCCTCTCCCTCATCCTCCAAGCTCCAGAGGGTGTCTAGGGTTGGCTAGAGACGAAATAGAAATGTATTTGTATGTTATAAGTCTCCTAATCACTTAAAACTCTTCCCTCTCATCCAACTCCGAATTTACTATATTTATCTCTCTTTTTCCTAGTCTTTATCTATCTAATTGGCATGTGGTGGGCTCTAGATTCATGGCCAAGGGGTTATGATAGACCTAGGACTCTTTTTAAGATAATTATGAGTTAAAATATGGATTATTTTAACCTTTTTTAATTTATTAATAATTAAGATACGAAATTCGACTTAATTATCTCTAATCCATCATTGGGCTCTTTGCTTTTAGGCCCATTAATCCATACATGGACTATTAGTGTGACCCATCACCTATTTCGACTTAATGAGTTTTAATTATTCCCATTTTTATTCTAATTTAAATTTATTTATCAATTTTTTTTGTAAATTTTTAGAATTACTACAACTGGTCCGTTGGACTTGCTAGATAGCTTTAAAACTAATATCAAAAAGTGTATGTTTTTGCATTGTTATTCATGGAGTATCATGGGCAGTTTGTAGCCAAAGAAGGTGAAACTGTTACACCAGGAACAAAAGTTGGTGTGATTTCAAAATCCAGATGGTGGTGGGGGCAACCCAAGCTGTCACATCAGAGGAGAAAAGCAGATAAGGATGTCCCTACTCCTAGGCAATCTTCTCCTGCAGAGACAGAGAGTACAAAGCATAAAGCAGAAGCTCCTTCAATAAAGGAGAAGCCAAAAGTTCCTTCTCCTCCACCTCCTAGAGCCTCAGCTTCCTCCTAAATAAATTAAGAAAGAGAAAGGCGTGTACGCACCTCATCGATGAACTTCCTTTGGTCTCAAACTGTTTTTGTGCCTCAGCAATCATGGAGTTAAGTGGGATTGGGATGCTTCTTTTTAATCTTTTGGATGTCTGTGATTTTTATTTTTAGGTCCCAATGACCAGACTCCGGAAAAGAGTTGCTGCACGTTTGAAGGATTCTCAGACTACATACGTCATGCTCACAACATTCAATGAAGTTGACATGTGTCTGGATAGATCTATGATTCCTTCTATTCGTTGCATTAAATTTATATAATTCTTCATTTACTTACTGCAATATCGTAGAAGCAGCTTCCAGTTCTTGTCATCTTCTTTACAAATTCTAGTCCTTTTGTCATGTAGATGTGCGGTGTCAATGCGCTGTTTTTCGTGAATGTGCAATTTCAGGACGAACTTGATGAAACTGCGCTCTGAATACAAAGATGCCTTCCTGGAAAAGCATGGTGTGAAGTTGGGTCTCATGTCTGGCTTTGTAAAAGTATGAATAGTCAAGATAGTTGCTGTGAAATTTAAATTTCTGAGTGTTGTAACTCAGTTCTCAACTGTGTGACCATATTAGCTAGGCTGCTGTCAGTGGACTCCAAAACCAGCAGTTATCGATATATATTGATATTAGTATTGCAGTTGGTACTCCCAAGGTTTGTTAATTATACACGCCCATTGATCTGTCATTTATCTTTTAGATTGTATTCTGAAGGGTTTCAGAGTTCCATGGGCCATCAGTGAAAAGCTGCAGGACGTGCCTCCTAATTCTAAATAAAATTAGAAATGTAATCTTCTTGCTGTATTGTGAGGATGTGCTTATCACCCAAAGTGGTCATCCCATGGAAAGATGGCAGTGCCGTCCATCGTGGTTTCTAATTTGAGTCCCCTAGCATCAACTCCATAAATTTGCTTAATGCAGTCAGCGTCTAGTTAATTACAGAGTGTTTAATTGTTTTGCTGTCATGCAGACGGAAATAAGCCAACCGTTCATAATCAAGCAGCAAATCTTTCACCCCACCCCAATGAAATGTGTGTATGTCAAGAAATTGCAATTTTGTGATGTCAATTACATATTAATGTTAAGAAATTATGGAATGATGCGAAATTATATATAGTTGCTGGATGATGTTTTTTTATTCCTAAACATTACTTTTTTTTTTTCCATTTGACATTCTATCTTGTTATTTACATAATAAACAGGTAGTAAGTAATAATGAGATGACTTTTCTGTTGGTTCATAATTGTCCTCAGTAAAGTGGAGGTGCAGTAAAGTTGATGCACTTGTAAGAGTTGTAAAATCAATGCCGTTGATCATAATGATGATGTGTAACAATGGTTAGCTAGTTTGGTGCATCACATATTTACATGATTGAAACTACTATATTGCAGATGTGCATAGAATTTGCCGTATATGTTTGGGTGGGTTGGGGGGGGGGGTGTTGTTATTTTGTAATTGAAATTGAATCCTTGTGTTGGAGTGGCACTTGATGCCATTTGGGGATTTGGGGGGTAACCTTGGATGCCATCATCTTGCCTTGCTAGAGTCCCCTTTTTTGTCTTTGTATCTTCTTTTGGTTCTGTTTTTCCTAAATCCGGAAAGGAAAGGCCAGATGTTTGATGGGCAAAGTAATCCAATCAAAGTTTTGGAAATGGTGGAATACTTGCTTCTTACATGCGGATTTTTGTAGAAAAAATAGTTTCTATCATATATCGCATATGGTAAGCAAAAGATTGTCTTTGAATCCTGTAACTACACGTCAGGAACACCCTATATAAATCATCAAAAGAAAGAACCCCTATACCCAAATTGATCCAAGCTTACCAACTTTGCAGGAATATATCTATAAACTTGAATCCATGTCCTGATCTTCTCTGATGGATGTCATATAATCCCTCCTTTAAATCCTTTAATTACGCATCAGGAACACCTTACCGAACCCATTGTCAATTCTGCACCAGTGGGTTGTGTTTAAGAAGCTCAATTTAGAACTGTGAGATTCCAGATGAACCTCTTACAGGTAACTCACAGCTGGCATCAAATGTTTACGAATTTTGAACAGCTTCCCCAAGCCATGTTTATGGACTCTTAAATCGGTTGGCGTCATTTAGCCTGTTACCAATTGCTGAGGCAGGTTTCATGTCTTCTCTCATCCTTGTTAGGGCCTTGTTGTGCCGGTCATACGCAACGCCGACAAGATGAATTTTGCTGAAATGGAGAAGGAGATCAACACTCTGGCTAGAAAGGCAAACGATGGAACAATATGATCAATTGATGAGATGGCTGGCGGCTCCTTCACCATTTCGAATGGAGGGGTCTATGGCAGCCTCTTGAGCACTCCAATCATCAATCCTCCGCAGGTACTCTCTTAAGCCATTTCAAGTCTCTTGGGTACTTCTTTGGCAGCTCCATCTGATGGGTTTCCAAAACTTCTGTGATCACTTGCAGTCGGCCATTCTTGGCATGCATTCTATTGTGAGTCGCCCCATGGTTGTCGATGGCAGCATTGTGCCAAGGCCTGTGATGTATGTCGCTTTGACATATGATCATAGATTGATCGATGGAAGGGAGGCAGTCTTCTTTCTGCGCCGTATCAAGGACGTTGTGGAGGATCCTCGCAGGCTGTTACTTGACATATAAACATACTCATATGAAGTTGCAAACGTTCTGCTCCTGGTATACCTTGTGCACCCTTTTTCCTGGCGATGATAGCGCCACTGCAGTACCAAAATTTTGTAGTTGTAAGAGCTGAGTCGTTTTCTTACGAAATCTTTTGGTAAAATTACGTTTAACCTCTTTTATATGCATGATATTTCTCTTGTGGTCTACCCATTCTGATTAGGCTGCTGAATCCATATTTCTGATGAGATCGTCTACTGCTGTGAGGGTACACCTCCAGCCCCTCTTCCCTCCCACCCCCACACTGCCCCCCCCCCGCCAAGCCCCCCTCCCCCATACCGCCAAACCCCCCCTTCCCACACCCCCACACTGCTCCACACCACCGAGCCCCCCCTCTCCCATCCCACACTACCGAGCCCCCATACCGCCAGCCCCCTCCTCCCACCCCCACATTGCCCCTACCCCCACACCGCCAGTCCCCCCCTCCTACCCCCACACTGCGCCCCAGCCGCCAAGGCCCCTCCCCCTCACTCACTATCGGGAAAACCCGCCCACACCGTCAGCCGCCGCATATATATATATATATATATATATATATATATATATATATAGAGAGAGAGAGAGAGAGAGAGAGAGAGAGAGAGAGAGGGGCTTACCAGAGGAGAAGACGACAACGGCTCTGGTAGGGTTTGATAGAGGCTTCGACAACGGTGAGGACGACGTCCGACGGTAGTGGCGACTGCGCACGGCTGTTTGTGTTAAATGTGTTTTGGAATTTCACTACAAGAAATTGCGCGATTAGCGACGGAAATATTTCGTCGCCAAACCGTCGTTATTTTGCGATAAAATTTGCGAGGCAAATAAGTTGACGCTAATCAACGACGTATGAGCGACGGATTAAGTTTAGTCGCGCAACCGTAACTGTTCAGCGACGAATAGATCCGTCTCTGATCCATCGACAAATTGCTACGGTTTCGCGACGAAATAAGTTCGTCGTTAATGCGTCTCTCATCAGCAACGAATCTGCGACGGATATAGCCGTCGCTGATTATCGACAAATTAGCGACGGAAAATTCCGTCGCGGATTAGCAAGGTTTGTCCCTTTCCTGTTATTTCTTAAACATACCATTAAAAGGAATACAAATATTAGAAAATATAAATGTACAAGTTACATTTTCAGTATAGTATATATTAAATTTTATTTTTACTTAGCTATTGCTAATTAGTTATATTATTTATATTATAGTTAATATACTTATTATATTATTTAATAATATGTAATACATGTTATCCATAGATAATTTATATATATATGATATAAATAAAAAAAATAAAGCAAATGAAAAATATAGTAATATAAATTATAAAATAAAAATTGAATTTATTAAATATATAATATATTTTTATATAGATATACACATTATATTTGTGTTTGTGAATATATTATATTTGTTTAGTGAAATATATGTAATAATTTTTTTTTCCAAAAATAATTAAGTTTATAAAAATTTATGTATTAATATTTATATTTTTATAATTTATATTCTGATAGATTATACTATAATTATTTAATATTATATAGCTAATCGATTTGATTTTATATCACGGACAAATCCCATTGTCAAATCTTGATAAGACTTAAAATTCAACTTAGGATTTGTATCTATAATAATTAATTCAATGTGTGGGTGTGATTAGGTTGTTATAGATTGACAACGAGCCCATGAGTTGATCAGATGTGCATACATCAAGAATGAATCCAACCGTCGAATTTTACATCAAGTTGAATCCAATAGTCAGATTCTGTTGACAATAGATTGAATTGTCGGATCTTAATCAGTTACAAGTCAATAGTGGCATCAAATCTTGATCGAACTTAAAATCCAATGGCTAAGATTAATTTAGATCCATACTAAATCTAATGATTGAATGTTGATTAGATTGTTATAGACTAACAACAAGCCCAACTGATCATATGTACACAAATTAAGAGTGAATCCAATGATCGAATTTTAGATTGAGATGAAATCCATCATTTAGATTCCAATTGATAATAAATTGAACTGATGAATTTTAATTAGATGTAGATCGAGAGAAAATCTATTGGTCAAATTTAAATCCAACTATTAGGATATCGATTTAGAGTAAGTTCAATGGTCGAACCTTAATTAAATTTAGATCGAGAGCTAATCTAACGTCAGATGTTGATTAAACTTAAAGCTAATAGTTAGGATTTAGATCTATTGTAAATCCAATGTGCATAAATTGATTAGGTTATTATAGACCGGCAACAAAGTAATTAAACTGATCAAATATATATACATAGATCGAGAGAGAATTTACTAGTTAGATTTTAGATCGAGGTAAAATATAATGGGTAGATTCTGATTGTTAGTAAATTGAACCATCATATCTTGATCAGATATAGATTAAAATGAATCCAACCATTAGATATTGATCAAACTTAAATCTAACAGTTAAGATTTAGATCTAGAGTAAATCCAACAGTCGAATCTTGATTAGATTTATTTAAAATTTATATCGGAATAAAATCCAATAATCGGATTCCATTAATATATTAAAATGTGATTAAATATGTACATGCACTATCTTTATTTAGTATAGGAGCGCTGCAATGAGATGAACGTACACAAACACACACGTCCAATGATTAATTAGTTACGGTCTCTAATTCTGTAACTAGCACCACAACAATCGAGCCTCCACCAAATCGTACACACATTAGATGTTCTCTATGTTTAGATATGTCAAACATTTGAAAAATGCTAGGTATTCAGGCGATCGAGTAATTAGTCGAGTTGGAATGACTGGGCGTCTGATTTGATTGGTCAGACATTGGACCCTACAAAATGTGCTCGGTTGTAGCACTCGATCCATCAGACCAGACGCAAGTACTAGCGCTCGACCATTCCAGCTAATTAAGGTACGCTACTCAGGCGTCCGAGTTATTAGCATTTCTCCAAACATTTACATATACATATAACATCTCTATGTAAATATTGTTAAATAATTATTATAATAAAATAAACATATACATGTATACATCATACTTAAGTATCTAATATATAATTTAAATAATGTATATGTATATTTATATCAAATGATATATATAATATAATATTTCACTACATATATATCATATAGTTATTCTAATTCTTAAAAAATAAAGGGCGGGAGATTGAAAGTTCCCTCTCTCTCTCACAACACCCTCCCTCCACCCCAGTGCCCATTTGCGCCTTTTTCTGAGTTTTTTCCTTCCCCCTGCAGCTGGCCAGAGTAGCCGTCGTCGCCGCCTCCGTCGATCCTCCGACCGCCGGCCACCCTCGTTGCGCCGCCGTTCTCCGGCCACCCTCGCTGCGCCGCCGTTCACCCGCCATCAAGGCATGCGACTGCTCTCCCATCTCCCTTTGTCCTTCTCGCTAGCAGCTCTCTCACTCTCTCTTCCCCTCTCTCCCTCGGCCCACCGCCGCACCCTCCGCCCTCTGTTGCTTCCACTTCTTTCCCAAAACAACTCTCTCTTCCATCTCTCTGTCCTTCTAACCAGTTGCTCTCTCACTCTCTCTCCCCCTCTCTCACTCTCTCTGTCTTTCCGGCCACCTGCTCTCTCACTCTGTCTCTCCCCCTTTCTCACTCGGCCCCCTCCGCCCCTTCGCCATCATCACATCTTTGCCATGGCCAATCAGCCTTGCCTTCTAAGGCCTTCCTCTTTGCTTCCCTCCTCGCCCTTGTCTTCTCCACCCTCGGCATGTGCAGTGCCTCACGGCATCTTCTGGACACTGACAAACAAGAGAGGAAGAGATGTGTGTTGGGTGTTATGCCCCTGCCCCCGTGGGATCCCAGAGCCCCAATATATAAATGATTTGGGCATCTAAAACGGCTATATACAGTTACAGAAAGAAGGGCAAATGACTACGCTGTACAGCCCCAATAATAGAAAATAAATCAGAGACAATCACGTCCCAAAACAAGGAAATACAATGTACAAAAATATATTGCTGATCTGGTGAGATTCTTTCAAAAACCTTCATAATTTAGAACTCCTGCTAAGAGACACAGCCGACGAGCTGCCTTCATTGGCGACACCTAAGTTGTCGCCACTGCCCAGGAGCCAGTCACCCCCAAGCATGTATAATGTTTCAAATGTGTAAACAAATAAGCATAATCAAAGAAAGCACGTTGACGATGATGGCATTTCATTGAGAGAAATCAGGGTCGTGTCTCTCATATTTTTGTTGAGTTATGACATGGCCTTAAGCAATCTGTGCATGGTGAATATCAATATACAAAATTTTTTTTTTGGTGGGGGGTGGGTAGGAAGCATTTAAGCATGTTATTATGAAGGTATTCTCCACTGGAACATTAACTAATTAATATATAAGGTGAATCTTTCCTGCCTATTGCATACCCAGATAAATTCTGCCCCTAAACAGAGCTCCTACTCCCTATTCTATTTTATATCACAGAGTAGTCCTCCCATCCTTATGGAATAGTTTCTTCAATGATATCAAAATGACGGAGGGGATAAGAAAATGCTAGCATGTGAGTAGAGTTGGTATATTCAAGCAGAAATTGCCTTAAGAGTGATCCATCTATCATTTTTTTTGTGCCCACTCCTTATCCATTCTATATAAGCAAATTGATTCAAATAAATGCACATGATTAATCAGCATTCAAATTAATTAGAATTGTTCAAAAATGTATGTGTATAATATAGATGAAGATGACAATCTATTTATTTTCATTCCAATTGTGATCATTGTCTTAATTGATGATCTTGGAGGGACCACTGGCTGAACTGCTTTAGAAGAAGTTGTGTTCTTTTCTAGATAGATGGTTCTATCCATGTTTCTATCCATATTGATGTTTGTGTTTACATTAAACTCACTTAAACTATAGTTCTATCAATCTGATTGATTGGTAGATTCTTGGGAGATTTTAAACTTTTACCTGCAAAAACCTCAACATATTATAATAACCATGACATTCTTAGTCTTACTAAATAGACATGAGTCAGTATGCCTTCATTGATGAATCTTCCGGCAAAGAGACTATATAGTTTCCCTTTTCAGTTCAATAGAAAGAGACAAGAGTGACACCATCCACTTTCAGAAACAGGAAAAATAACAGATCTTTGATGCAATTCTTTTTTACATGTTCTAAAATGCAACTCCCTTAATTAAGGTTCTTAAGGTTTTAGAGGTTCTTAAATAACAGATCTCAATGACCTTTGTTTTTTATTTGAACTTAAATTGCAACTTCCATGAAAATATTTTATAATGCGATTGCTTGTATAAACTTTTAGATTTTAAATTTTTTTCTTAGAGTACTCTATTCAGATCCTTGGAGATTATGAAATTTAGCTATTTAGTGTTGGAACAAATAAAGAAATTGGTGTACTTGAGTTCCCAGTTAATCTTAAAGATTATGACCATTATAATATCTTTCCTGTTTGATATAAAAAAGGAATTTATAAGTAGACTTAACACATAAACTTCTTATTTCAAGTATTTCTTTCCTTGATCAGGTTGATATATCAAGAACCTCTGAAAATTAGGATAAATATAAATATGTGGTGTGATAGATTCATTTAGACAAGAAATTGGAATAAATATCATTGTGAGTAGGTCCCCATGTCCCAGTTTAAGCATGAATTTGTATGAACCCTATACAGTTTGAAACTTTCTATAATGTGGGAACATTTATTTTTTATAGAAAGAATAATCAACTTGCAAGATATAGTGTTGGCCTTCCAAAGAGTTAACCTGTTCTGTCACTTTTCCTTTAGGAAGCTGAAGTTTTCCTTTTTGGGTTTCTCTAATGGAACGTAGTACTTAAATAAGAGGAATTATCCTTGATGCTGTGGAAACCTGATCGCCTCCTCAAAGAAAAAGTGAATATGCTGATGAATATATTTTTGTAGACTCTCAATGATTATAATTTTGTATGTTTTTTTCTTCTTTCTATGTATTTTTATTTTTCTGTTTTTGAGGGTGCGTATGAGTAACTTTGTAGTTATCATCTTTAGAAGATATAGATATAAAGATAGATCTAACTGTGTGCATTAAATCTACATACAATAAAGAAAGATCAGATGTTTGAAGCATTGTAGAACAGATCTTTGATGCAACTATTTTGCATGTTCTAAAATGCAACTCCCTTAATTAAGGCTCTTAAGGTTTTAGAGGTTTTCTCACTGAGTCCAAAATTTTCTCCTTTATTGAAATAATGCTTCATATTTATCTGTCTTCCTCAATTCAGCATTTTTTTTCTTTGAGGCAGGTGGTTTGGAGCTTCTAGGGTTCTCATCCATTCTTCATCAAGAAAACTGTAAGCAGAACCAATCACTGTGAGTAGGTTCTAGTTTATGAGCAATAAGTGATTTTATATCTTATGAGCTGGGTTTTATAGTGTATGCAATTATATTTTATAGAACATGGTCATATAAGTCACTGAATGGACTTTAGGATTTATGATTTATGCAATTATACTAAATGGTTTTATAGTGTATGCAATTATACCTAATGGTTTCAAGTTCTTCGTGGTTCTGCTCAGCACTAATCAATCTCCTGAATAATTCATTTTAGCTTTTAGAGGAAGGGCCCCTTTTAAACTTTTCCAGGAAATCAACTGAAACCTGGGGGGATGAGTTTAGAAAGGTTTGGATTGACAAACCAAATAGGTGATAGCTGGGAAAATTTTGGGGTTAGCTTAACCATTTGATTAGGGAGCCAAAAATCATTACACATTACAATAGCCATGCCATTTCGAACCATCCATGTTGAGCATTTGTGAATATCTTCTATAGCATAGATGACCAAACTAAGGAGATAGATCTATCTTTTCTCACATCCCAAAAAGGATAAGATATTTTGCCCAACCAAGGCTAGCAAGTTCAGATCTAAAAACACATATTTTGTTTGACTGTTTCTCATGAAAGCAAGGCTAGCAATTGCTCCTGTTGGCACTTGCTCATGAATGATTGACCAAGTTTTTTTGAAACAACTCATGAATAAAATTATATGCTGCAGTGTTGAAGTAGGTCTACCATTAACAGACACAAATAGAAGTTGGACTCCCTTGCGATGCATGTGGAATAGCTTTATTTCTATTGTTTCAAAGAAGCATGTGGAATATGTTAGTTTCCAGCACCAAAAAGTAAAGGAAAAAAAATGTTGGGTCATACTGGATGTGTAAATATGTACAGGGGTCATCCTCTCTACTGCAGATGGAAGGAAATATGATCAGAGCAAATTAAAATAAGAGCCATACTTAGTCTTACTAAATAGACATGAGTTAGTATGCCTTCAGGTGTGAATCTTTCAGCAAATAAATTATATAGTTTCCCTTTCCAGTTCAATACAAAGAGTGACACTATTCAGTTGGAGAAACAGGGAAAAAAATATCATACTCAGATAATTGGAAGAGGGTGATAGATGGCTGAATATGTTAGTTTCCAGCACCAAAAAGTAAGGAGAAAAAAAGATGTTGGGTCATACTGGATGTGTAAATATGTACATGGGTCATCTTCTCTACTGCAGATGGAAGGAAATATGATCAGAGCAAATTAAAATAAGAGCCATACTTAGTCTTACTAAATAGACATGAGTTAGTATGCCTTCAGGTGTGAATCTTTTGGCAAATAGATTATATAGTTTCCCTTTTCAGTTCAATACAAAGAGTGACACTATCCACTTTCAGAAACAGGAAAAAAATATATATCATACTCAGATAATTGGAAGAGGGTGATAGATGGCTGCAGATTTTTTTTCTCTTGATTTGTATTGAGAAGGACCTCTCCTCTCCCATCCAACTGTCTTAACTATTTTACCAAGTAACAAAATAGGCAACACAATTCACATCTTTTAAGGAAAATAAAAAGAGTTAAGAAGATAATAACTTTGAAGAATTGAATAATTGAGAATGGTTGAGAATGACAAACATTTCCAGATAGATTTGTCTCTTCATGATTGAGAATGAAAAACATTCCCAGAATGTTGAGAAATGTCACAATTTAGTTACCAAAATAATTTAGACATCCAAGACATAAATTGTCTTTTTGTAGTAGTTCGTTCATCTATAAGCATGATGATCATATAAGTCATAGTATTTCACTTAGGAACCAAAAATCTATCAAACAATGGCCAATCAAAAGGACAAAATAAACACATTTTGACACACATAAATTGAGGAGCAGCAGCTCAGCATAGGGCTTTTCTACTGTACTCCAAACTGAATGGTTCCATCCCTTACATTAGTTTAACTCTTCCTAAATCCAGACAACAATTTACATCCCTTACATGAGTTTATCTCATTGTAGATCTAGACAACAGTTTATGTAGTAGAGGAATCCCTTCCTTTGTCAAGATATGCTGAATTTTTGTACCATTTCATTGCAGATCCATCACTATATGGATATCTAATCATGTGCTCTGTAAGCTCCAGACCACTGACTAACCATTGCCACATTTCAACCTCCGTCTCGCCCTCATTTCCTTCTTTCACTTGGACAAAGCTGATCCACAGTGATGGATCCTGGAAGACCCAATTTGATGAAAAAATAACTCAATGAAATCTCAAAGAACACTGTCCAATATGTTTATTAAAATTATCTGCTATGTATGCTTTGACAATATATATGTTTATGTCATTTAAATTTTAGGAGGCGTTGGAGCCTCGGTCCCATCAGTAACTCCGGTGTCAGGTATGTCTATTAAAATTTCTTACTATGTATGCTTTGATAATATGTATGTTTATGTTATTTAAATTTTATAGGAGGTGCTGGACCCTCGGTCCCATCTATGTCTATTAAAATTTCTTGCTATATATGCTTTGAAAATATGTATGTTTATGTCATTTAAATTTTATAGGAGGTGCTGGACCCTCGGTCCCATCGGTGACTCCGGTGACAGGTATGTCTATTAAAATTTCTTGCTATATATGCTTTTATAATATGTATGTTTATGTCATTTAAATTTTATAGGAGTTGCTGGAGCCTCGGTCCCATCAGTAACTCCGGTGATAGGTATGTTTATTAAAATTTCTTGCTATGTATGCTTTGATAATATGTATGTTTATGTCATTTAAATTTTATAGGAGGTGTTGGAGCCTCGGTCCCATAGGTAACTCCGGTGACAGGTATGTCTATTAAAATTTCTTGCTATGTATGCTTTGATAATATGTATGTTTATGTCGTTTAAACTTTATAGGAGGTGCTGGAGCCTCGGTCCCACCGGTAACTCCGGTGACAGGTATGTCTATTAAATTTTTTGCTGAATTATGTTTCTTGAGTATCTATGTATGTTTATGTCATTTAAATTTTACAGGAGGCGTTGAAGCCTCGGACTCACCAGTGACAAGTATGCCTATTAAAATTTCCTGCTTATTGATGTTTCTTCAGTACCTGTGTATGTTTATGTTGTTTAAATTTTATCGGGGGCATTGAAGGTGCTGGAGGAGTGTCACCAGTAGCGTCCCATCGTTCATCTACTTCTTCAGGTATTTACTTATTTAGTTTTATTATAAAATATAAGTACCATAATACTCATATTCATTTCTATTTTGCTTGTAGCACACAACTTGGATGACACCACTAGTGCGTTGGGAAATGAGACTCAGAAGTTGATTTACATAGATCATGCTCAGAGGGAGTAAGTATCTTCCTAGAGTCTGTGTTCATTATGTATCCATCATAAATGTAGTTGCATTAATCTATATGATTTGTAAATGCAGGCGAAAATTTGGTCCCAATTCAGAGGAGATCACCTGATTTATTTCTGATGTGCTAAAATGGTTTATTCCATCGGGGGCCCTCCAGTGGAAAGATATGCCCATGGACATCCAAGATGCAATGTTCCGGCGATTCCTGGTATGCAATTGTGTGAATTTTGGACTACTTCATTCTTAACTTTTTATTTTGGTATAATGAGGTCAGTTTAATTTCATGATGGCTGCTCTATTAAAGAGCTGAAGGTCTCTGAAACCTAAACCGCCACAAGCTTTAGGTTACTGCATTTTCTGCCAAGCTACCAAGGGTCTTCTAGGCTTGTCATTCCTCCTTCCCCACCAAAAGGTTCTATGAATTTTCACCCAGTTATGAATGATATCTTTAGGAATTAAGGTAGTGTTTATAACATGGACCGGTAGAGCATTCAACATTGATTTGATTAGCACTGACTTACCAGCTGGAGTCAAGGTGTTGGCCTTCCACAAGCTTAATCTAGCCTTATATTTGTCTTTCGGGAAGTGAAAGAGCCGCCTATTTGATTTGCCCATGAAAATGGGGGTACCCAGATATAAGGAGAACTTGTCAAGTTTCTGGAATCCCGAAATTCTTTGCAAGTGAGCCTGAAGGATTTGGGACGTGTTGGGACTAAATATAAGCCCAAATTTGCACCTATTAATTTCCTGTCCAGACCAGTCTATAAATTTTTGTACAACACACATCATTTCCCTCAGTTCATGCTCTTCTACTCTGCCAAACAAGAGGGGCACCCCTTTAGCAGTCTGTAGATGATTGTTATTAATTTAGGATCACTGAAGGCCTGCTAGACAGAGCAAAGTTTACCATTCAGATTTTGCCATGCATCTTCAGGGAGATAAGTCTTTAGTGGCACTGTGCCTGTCCATGTGTCAAGCCAGGGAGATAAGTCTTTAGTGGCACTGTGCCTGTCCATGTGTCAAGCCAGGGAGATAAGTCTTTAGTGGCGCTGAAGCATTTCTTTTGCCAAAAGGATGTTTTCAGCAATATTCCTTCCCTTGGTGAAAGCCCCTTGTTCTTCAGAAATTAGAGTGGGCAGTAAAGTGCCCAGTCTGTCAGAAATAACCCTTGAGATGATCTTATAAATAAAATTGGATAGGCTTATAGGTCTGAACTCAGAACACTTCCTTGGCTTGTCAACCTTGGGGATGAAGGTGATTAAGGAAGAGGTAAAAGCAGTTGGAAGAGAATGACCACAGAAATAAGCTTGAACCACATTAATGACATCCACACTTATGAAATCCCAGCATGTATGGAAGAAGTGACCAGAAAAGCCATCAGGTCCAGGGGCACTATCCGGGCTCATACTGAAAACTACAGATTTGATTTCGTCCGCTGTGGGGACAGCACAAAGCATGGCGTTGTCCTCATTCTGCACCAAGGATGGGATGTTGTCCAGGATTTCTGGTTTGACCCTGTGCTGGGCAGAACTGAATGCTTCAGTAAAATGCTCAACAAACATCTTAGCAACCCCATCCTCACCCTCCACATAGGTTCCATCATCTTTGTAAAGTTTGGTGGCAATGGAGTGCCTCCTTTGAGAGAGGGCATAGGCATGGAAGAACTTGGTGTTCCTATCACCATCATGTAACCATTTGATCCTTGATTTCTGCCTCCAAAGCATTTCCTCCTGTGAAAGAATCCTCTCAAGTTTTTCTTTGGACAGCAGGTAAGTGTTTTGGTTAACCATTGATGGGTCCTCATCAAAGGCTTGCTGTGCAGTGCAGAAGGAGGCTTCAGCAGCTTGGATGTTGATAGAAACATTCCCGAATGTGTGTTTGTTCCATCTTCTATAAAAGGCCTTCATGTGTTTCAGTTTGAACTGCATGTTGAGCATCGGGTATGAAGAAGCAGGCGCCATTCTCCAAGTAGTAGCAGAATCTGAAATGAACTTTTCATGTGAGCACCGCATGTGTTGAAAGGTGAATCTTGATGGGCCTTGTCTCACTTCATTAGAAATGGAAATAAGAAGAGGGCAGTGATCACTTGGTTAGGAGAGGACTGAAGTACATGAGCAATGACCTCTTGCTCTGTGGGTTTTCTGTGGGTATTAGTTTTGCCATCATCCATCCGAAGGAGATCATATGAGTCTTTGGTAGGTGGACTGCCATTAATGTACTGCACTTTAATGTTGGGCTCAGTGGTAGTTGTCCCCTCCAGTGGGTGGGCTATCACAGTGGTGTCATTCACTTGCACATTTAGGTGATCCTTTTCCTGTTGAGACGTCTGAGGGTCAGCCTTGCTTCTAGGTTCAATAATTGGAGGTTTGACAGATTCCTGCTGGGTGCCCTGTGCGACCTGCTCTCTCTTGTCCATGTTACCCTGTCTGCAGTTAGTATTAGAGTGGCCTAACCGTGAGCATGTAGAGCAGAATAAAGGAGGATCTGGGTAGAAAATGGGCTGCCAAAAGCCCCCTGCACCAACCCCAACCCAGACACGATCTGGCAGTTATCTAGAAACATCAATCTGAACACACACAACCGCAGCATTTGTTCTGATCAATCTCAACATCATACTCTTCATCAACAAGAAATGCATGGTTCTTCACCAGCCCATCACTTGACCTCTGGGGGTAAAAGAATGGCCATCAAACCACATTTAGAAAGTAATTTTTTCTCTTAAAAAACTGCAGAAGCTGCAGATATCTCTCTCACCTTTGTTGAAAGTTTTGATTTGCTCCCACTGTCTATACCAGATTTCTCTTTGGCTTGCTTCCTGTCTGTTTTTTTTTTTTTTGGACAATGAAACCAGTGGTTCTATTCAGTACTCTGGAAATGTCATTACAGATACAAAAGAGTAAGCATTGAGAACTGAGAGTAGGATGTTAGAAAGATCCCAAGAACAAAAAGCTCTTGAAGAAGAAGCTAGTTGTGCAAGAGTATGAGCAGGTAATGTAGCTTCTCGTGGGGCAAATGAAACTTGGATAAGGGGATTTTTGTGGAGTAAATCCCTACCTTCATCTATAACTGAGCTGCATCTCCAAAGATTGAAATCTAAGTGCCTAAGAGCCTTGATCACATTTTTTGCATCACTAAAGATATGAGCCTCAACCTGTATTTCTATCATCCATGCAATTCCCTGTAGTATGGCTAAAGCTTCTGCTTCAAGAGGAGAGTTGAGTTGGAAACTTAAAGATCTGCACTTTATAATCTTCCTTTCTTATTGTATTTTCCCTCGCCAGATTTTTCATCCTACTTCTACCTTCTTTTCCTTGAGAGATTTCCGCTGTACCTTCTGAACTTTTCTGAACTTTCTGCTTCTTTATTGACTCCAGAGGTGGCCAGCTTGCTTTTCTTTTGGCTGTATCAATAACCATATCAGACGATTCAAAGATCTCTTGAACTGGGACATTTAATAACTCTTGTTTGGTGTTACAAAGAGGTAGGTATATGTCTCTTCCTAGCATTAACTCCTGACTGTCTCTTGGAGGAACAGTTAAAAGTACTTTCTGGAGGCCTGTCCAGGCAGCTGCTTTTTCTTTGTTGGCAGATTGGGCTGTCCTCTATCTAAGTCAACGGATATATACTAAGAGTGTTGGTTGTAGCTTTGGCCTACTGAATATCTCTATTACCCAACTGGATATTGACTTTTTCCACTATTTCCTCTGCCTCTTTGCTTCATCCACAGATGTTTTCAGATTCTTCTCCGCCCCCACCCATTTCTACTTGACTTCTTTTTTCCGTGCTGTCAATAGTTGTAGCTTCCTTAAGCAAGTTGCCAATTGCTTCCATGCTTACTGACCTAATTTGATGTGAGCTAATACTTGGAGAGGCAGGAGAAGTAGTCTTGGTCCCTTCTTTTTTCCAATGGACATATTTATACTGAATGGCCTCTTCCATCTTCATTCTTAGACCCGGGGATGCTATCTGAGTTCTAATTGTAGTTAGATCCCCACAATTTTCTACTTCATGTCCCAACCGTCCACAAAATACACAGAACCTTGGTAGCCGATCATAAGTCATTGAAAATTTCCTTATTATCCCATCTGATAGTTGAGCTTGCACTGTTTTCTTTAATGGGATTGTAGCATCAAAGCTTACCTTGATTCTTGCAAAATCACTCCATTGGCTAACAATATCAGGTAGAGGGTTATATGGAGTTCCAATCTGAGCTGCCAATTTCATGATTGCTTTCTCTGTTAAGTACTCTTCTGGAAGATGATGGATCCTCACCCACATATCTACCAACCTGGGCTTGTAATCCAGAGGGGTGGAATTAGGTCTGCCTCTTTCTATCAGAATCATGTCATTGTTGTATATCCATGGAGTTCTCCTAAAGATTTTGTCAACATCTTCAAGGATAGAGAACCTCACTATGTATGTATCTATATGATAATTAAAAAATCTCCACTCCCCTTTTGGATTCCATCATTTCTCAATCCATTCCTTAAGGCCAGCTGGTCTCACCTCTTTATCTGTAAGGACTTTGACTATCACACTGAGCTTCCAACATTCATTTTCTTCTGTATCACTTTGATCAAAGATGGTGACTGGACCATACTGTTCTTCAGACATTAAATTTTTGAACCTCTGGAGTACTTCCTCTTCCTGGCTTTCCAGTTGAATATCTTCTACTTGCTCCAACGACATAGTCTAGAATCAATGCAGTACTGGGGATCGACAAAAGAGGGTGCTTATAGCTCAACCACCAACTACGGGCTCTTGGTGAATGAGGAGAGATAGAGGATAAAAGGAACAAGTAGCAAGGAGAACAAGAAGGCAGGAAAGGACTACAGTGATATTAACTGCCCGGTTCAAGGTGGTTGGGGGTAAAGTACAAGAAGACAAACAAAACACAGTAGAACTAGTCGAATGCGGTCATATTTTGGGAGAGAAGAGCTTCACCTGTTTGGATAATAGTTGCCATTATCCTGTCTAGCAGGACATCCCCGTCTGCTAGCTGGAGCTGCAGCAGTAGGGAAGAAAGTGAGGATTACTGGTGGAGACCACTGGAAGAGGAAGGCGGATTCCAACAAAGGGCCCTCCAGGAGGACTCTTGTTGACAGTTACAGCAAAGGCTCCCAAGAGACACTTTGCTGAGTTACTTCTTGTCTGTTACAACTTCGAATACAGTAGGCAGATCATTGATCATGCTAAATAAATGCTTCCTGTCACCAAGAGAACATAATATGGCATCCGGATGAGAGATGGAAGAACCAGAACTGGTTGGGGAAACCCTAGATGGGGCCAACAGTCGGGCTACAGGAGAAACGGGGGTGATGTTTGACATTTTTATTTTGGATCTCTTGATGGGTTTAGGTGGTAGCTTATTCAGTCAAGAATAACTTCCAAGATTTCCTGAAAGAAAGGAATTTTCTTGGTTTCACTAGAAAAAAACACCAAAAATTGCTGTAAAGGTTCACCTTTACCTTATTGATGAACACCAATGTGCTTTGTGATAGAGAGAGTGAATGACTCAACTTACGAAGAGCCTGACTCATCAACCTTGCCTGGAGTGCCACATGAGCATCCCCCATTTCACCATCAAGCTCAGTCTTAAGAACAAGAGCTGCAACCTACACCGTAAACAAGGGGAAAAAAAACTCAGTGGAGGCCTTAATTTAGAAGAACATAATCTAATGATTGTTTTTTTTTTTTTTTGGAAAAGTGGATGGTACCACTGATGTATAAATTAAAAAGAAGTTAGAATATACAAGTATAGGCTATACAAAAGGGCAAAATGCACAGCCCGCCTATACCCCACCAACCACTTCCACCACCAGCCCCACATTACACCCCCAACAACGCAAAAGAGATGAATCAAGGTGACTCACACAAAACTTGGAATCCCACACTCCTTGACTCTATTACAAATAACATCAAAAAGACACTTTGTGTCCCTGGCAACCCTGCGTAAAATACGATTGTTTCTCTCTAAGCATAGCATCCACAACGTAGAATGGACAATGAGCCACCAAATTATAATCTGATGATTGTTCAATCTAGATTTATGAGATCAGAAGGCTTTAAGCATTATTCTTTGAACCAGACACCTTACAGGCTTACAGCCTCTTACTGGAAGATTTCTAACCAACCAGCCTTCATGTGTTCTCAAGCAGTTCTCAAGTCATTAATAAATCGTTGTATTTCTTGGCTACAAGATAAAAGATAACTTCAACTTGAAAGGGAATAACAACTACTGGTGGATCACTTTTTCTGTTTCCAATCCTTAAATTCTTGACTTAAATAACATATTAGAAACAATGGTTCTGAGTTAAACATATGTAGTATTTAGGACCTGAACATCTGGTAGTACAGAAAACACAGAGTTCAGAAGGTTATGTAGTCCAATAATAAGTTATGTAGTCCAATAATAAGTTAATAACTAAGCAGCCAGTAACCACATGTATATCACCATGTTTTATAAAGATGTATTTATTAAAAAAGGTCAAATAGATGTTTCAAGAATGTTATCACCTATAAAATAGACTTATAGTAATAGATTAAGTGCACTTGTGGATTGAGAGAGTCCATCCTCAATTATGAATACAGACAAATGAATCAGGTTTCAAAAGAAACAAACAGGAGACATCTTAGCGAAGATTACATTAAAAGAACTTTTAGACATACACTGTCCACAACTACAACATCAACAGAACCACTTCGAATCAGTGTGTACACAAGACTAAGTGCCTGCTCTCCACAATCTGGCTGTGAAAGGAGCAAGTTCTCTGTCTTCACACCAATAGCTTCAGCCAACACAGGATCAAGGGCATGTTCAGCATCTATAAAAGCACAATACCCTACATAAAGAAAATAGAAAACATTTAGCTATTCCTTAGCATAATTACATATAAAACCACAAAAGTGAGCTTCCTGTTACTTTATCAAAGTTAACCTCATTCCAACAACTAGAAGTTTTATATCAGGCTGCAGCATCAACATCATAAGCTCATCCAAATAGATGAAATTAAGGCTAACAACAGTGAGCAAGACATTATTCGGCACTCTAGTTAGTTAATTAGTAACAATCTGATTGAAAACTCTTCACTGCTTTACATATATTAATCACTTTGTAGCCAGGTAAATGCAGGAGGTCAACAGATCCACACCCAACCCCTCACCAGTCTGCAGCTCTACCTCTAGCCTGGCTGGTCCAAATGCAGCCTACACTATCAAGCTGAGTTTGGTGGCCAACCAAGCACAGGAAAATGTGTACATAATGTCTTGTACGGCATTAGTCACACCCCTACACCAACCAAACATTTTTTTAACTTGAAACTAATTTGATTAGCCCTCAACTAAATGTAAAAATGTCTAGAATGCCACTTTCAGGCAGAGGAAGAGTGCCATTGTCAATAGAAAAACAGTTACTTGGCCAATGGAAGGTTACCTAGTCATCCTATATTAGAACAAAGATGCAATTCGAAGTAAATATTCTGGGGAAACTCCAAGGAAGAGCAACAAAATTTGATACAAGGGGTATATATTCAAACATTGACATACTGGTAGATAAATCTGTCACTTTAACTCTAATAAAAGGTAGATAAATCTGTCACTTTTAGATCTAATAAAAGGTATCTGCATGCAAAAAAAAAAAACAGCATTCTTTCATACTCTTTTTTTTTAAAAAACATGGCATTTATTCATACTCACAGAATGATAGAAGACATGGAGAATATTGGGTCTGGCTTGATACATGTCTAAGAGAGAAAATGGTGCCAACCATGTAAGGATGGTGAAAAGTTAGAGTTAGAAACTGTTAATGAGCAATAGTGAAGCAAACTCCATTCCTCAAAAAGGTGATTTTCCATGGTAACTTTTATGACTTTACTTGAAAAATTCATTTTTATTGTCTTCTACTACATTCAAGAATCAAGACATTCCTATGTAGTGGGTCACTATTTTGGATGAAACAATGGCATTGTTAACTTTATATATAATGCAAGGCACGGTGAAAAATGGGATAATTTCGCAAAGCATTTCTTCTCCCATTATGAAAGCATGGCATTAGAGTTAGACATAAACCAATGACCTTGACCTGCTACAAGAAAAGCAAAGAACATGATGCAGTGACTATTGATATGTGACATCACATATGTATGGTTTCATGTTACTCATTTATAAAACTGTTGATCAGGTAGGTCTACAACCTGGTATTGGCATTGCATACTTATTAGTTCTTTCCATGTTACTCCAGGTGCTGTGGCCAGATGACGAGGGGGAACGTCAAGATCACAACTAGTCAGAAGACATCCAAGAAGATGGTAAATTGAATCAATTGATCATGTTTATACATATTGGTATTCCTATTCACCTTTTGTAGGGGAATTTAAAAGACATTCAATGCAAGACAACAATCACTGCCTATACTTACATATCAAATGAACATGTCCCTGGGAAGTAAAAGTCGAGACCATTGAACCAATGTCCAGTGGGGCCTATGTGAATATTTAAACAGATGAATTCATGAGAACACAACTTTTTGAACGTATTTATGTTTACAATAATAAGAAGTGACACTGCCCAGAGTTCCTTCTACATTATCGAAAGGGACACTTTCTCTAACTTTCCAAGAGATGTGTGAGCAACCCTTTGTGAGGATGTGTTCCATGAGAAAAATCTCACATAAAAGATTATGTTTTGTTGTTTTGGGTTCATTTATCTGTGAGTTACATTCCAATCACAACTCTCCCCACCATTTATCTGTGAGGATCATGTTGAAGACCATAGATTTGTGTCCACCTCTCCCCACCAAACTCTGTTGGTGTTTTTTTTTTTTTTAAGTGGGTAGTACCACATATATATATATATATATATATATATATATATATATATATATATATATATAGAGAGAGAGAGAGAGAGAGAGAGAGAGAGAGAGAGAGAGAGAGAAGAAATGAGAATGTGCAAATATAGATGGGTCAAAAACTCAAAACAAATCCAACCCCAGCACCTATACATCAAAAACACCAAGACGGTGTGAAAGACAGTGATCTCCCAGGGCACCAAAAAAAAGGCCTCTAAATGGCTACATTTGACAAGAGTGGGGTGCCCAAGGTGGGGGAGGGGGAAACAGGGGACGTTAAATTTTTTCTGCAAGAGTTACAATTTTTTTTTCTGCAACAATTATTCCATAGATGTACATATTCATGTCTAATAGTGTTCTATTTTACATGTCTAATGCAGGATATTGCTATGACACATGATGCAGAGGACGAGGATGAGGATGAGGATTGGGTGGATTTATCATGATACTTTTTTGATGTTATGAAGATTATGTGGATTTATCATGATACTTTTTTTGATGTCCATAAGAATTGGGTGGATCCTGATACTTTTTTGATGTTCATGAGAATTGGGTGGATTTATCATCATACTTTTTTTTAATATAACATATAATTTAAATATTTATTGTACTGAAATTTAATTTAGCACTGTAAATTATTTTGTATAAGTGTGTGTCAGAAATAGGGTTGTAAGTTCTTTTAAAAAATATATTTTTAAAAAATTGCGACGGATTAGCGACGGTTTTAGCGACGAACATGCGCATAGGTTCAGGCCAACGTTAAAAACGGATTAGCGACAATTTAGCGACGAAAAAAACGAATCGATATAGTCCATCGCAAAACGGATTAGCGACGGATATAATAGACGTCAACGTAACGACGGATTTGCGATGACGAGAGCCCCGCTGATTAGCGACAGAGCATTTGCGTCGGAATTCCATCGCCAACTTTGCGACCAAAAGTAATCCCTCGCTAATCTGATCCGTCGCACCATAAAAGCAGCGACCAATAAAATGCCCCGCCAATCCGTCGCTAATTCAACAACAAAAGGAAAGATCGGCCTATCCGTCGCTAATTAGGGACGTATTTATTTTATCGCTAATCGGCAGCGCATCCGCGACGGCATCGCGGCGGACATTTTTCGTCGCTAAATTAGCGACGAGTTTTTTGGGACGGATTACATCCGTCGCTAATTAGTTGCAAATGCGTGTTCATTTAGCGACGGAGTAGCGACGGATTCTTTCCGTCGCTAATCCTGCAATTTCTTGTAGTGTTTCTTAATGATGACCAATGAACATCACTCATATTTTGATTTTGATGATGACATATTGTACATATTGAATATATTACAATAATACTCAAACAACATGTTATTGATATTTAACATTTCATATCTTATTGTTAATGACATGTTTTGATGGTCTACTCTTCGTTCATACAGGTTTACAAATTTTTTGTAAAAAGTAGGTCGACTCTAGTTGACAGACAGGTCGACTCTACTAGACTGTCCAGCAAGCTCCTGAAGAAAAAGTCACAGACAGGTCGACTCTCAAAGTTTGCCCAGCAAGTTCCTAAAGAACAAGCTGCCAGTCAGGTCGACTCTAGCTGAGAGTGAGGTCGACACTAGTTTCCATCCAGTGAACTAGTTTTGGAGATATTCACAAGAGGTCGACTCTTTCTGTTGATCAGATAGACTCTACATGTTGATCAGGTCGACACTAAGTGTCTGTCAGGTCAACACTAGTGTTCTGACCAGTAAGCCTTGGACTGATGTTGGTCAGTAGGTCGACTCTCTTGAAGAATGAGGTCGACTCTCTCTTTCTGTGCAAACCCAGAATTGTGCAGAGGATGAATTAGTCATTTCTTTATCTTAAACAATTACAAGAATGGTCAATAGAGTACCAAGAAATAGATGAGAGTAGTAGACGAGATAGACGAGAGTGTAGAGAGAGCATGAACAAATGAGAGGATATAGATAGTAGATGAGATAGGGACAATATCGTAAAACATGATAAACAACGATAGTCACAGTTACACGGCATAATGTCGTGTCCCGGCAGTCTGGTAGAAATCATCACCGCCCACTAGCCGTGCTAAGAACACAGGCTAGATGGTCCGGCATGATCACAAGGTAAGAACAGAACACACTAAGGCCATGGATCGTACTGATCCCTAAAGTGTAGCGGGTTTTGAGGTACAACCAGCTCGTCGGCTAAGGACGTGTGCCAAAGCCAAGAAGACTTATAGAGGCCTTGACAAGGAGTCTCTGGCCCAGTGGAGAGTATTCCCGATGGAGAGGTGGTCCAAGTCAAGAGAAAGTGTGTAGAAAACTGGTCCGTCGTGCCTCGAGTGCTCGAAGGCCGAGGGAAAACGGTAACAGTATTCAAAACGCGTGTATAAAACGAGGACAAGTGTATTTAATTAAATAGGGAATTTAGTAAATTATTTTGCTATTTTACCAGATATATTATTGAATAATTTATTAGGGTCAAATGGCAAACACTAATGTTATGTGTGTGCACGTGTAAGAAATCAAGAGAATATGTATAGTTGTGCATATAGCTTTTAAATTAATAATTTTCATGTAATTAATACTCATTATTAATTAGCAAGTTATTATCTAACATGTTAGCACTTAAACAGGGTCAAAATGTCATAAAGACAGGGTTATATCAGCAAACCTTATGTTATGGTTGAAATTCAGAGGTCGCGACGTCGGCCTCTGTCGCGTTCAGGTCGCGACAAGGCTAACCGGCGCGTTCAGGTAGTCAAGTCGCGACGGGCTTGAAGGTCGTAATCAGGTCGCGACCCTCAGGGCTGTCGCGTTAAGGCCATTGCGACACCCACACATGTCGCGTGCAGTCGAACCGGCACTGGGGGTGAACCGGCGGGCAAGTCGCGACCAATCAACCTGTCGCGTTCAGATCGCGACGGGTCTTGGTGTCCCGACCCCTTCTGAGGTCACGGCGGATCGGGCCGTCACGATCTCAGGGAGTGGCTCGAGCCTAAAAAAAAGGGATTTGCCCTTTTTCCAGGTGGGTCTACATGATACATGGCTATTCAAAATTCGATATAAAATTACTCAGTGATCCAAAAAGTATAAAATCAGTTTTAAACGGAAGTAGACTCATAGATCTACCAACAGACATGATTAATTCGAAAATAGACAAGGTTTAGGCATGGTTTGATCAGGTTACATTTCGATGACCTAAACATGCGCAGTCAAGGTTCAACGAATTAATTAGCGATGGATACATGATAAAAATTAGGCAAAATATGGGCGTTTAACATGTTGTAGTATTTATGAGAATTTTCTCATGGCATGAGATCAAGTATGCACGAGGTTTGAAAACAAACATGAATGGTCGGGTACATGGATCTGACATGGATTCAAAGAATTAATTCTCCCTCATGGGAGATCGAAATAGAGCGAAACCAGAGGAGTTTGACACGGGATCATGAAGTCTCCCTAGGATAATTTTTACATGAATTTGGCTTGAGCGATTACCTACCTTTTTCGTGGTGTAAAGAAATCCCTAGTTGGTGACGAATAATGAAGAATAAATCCCTTGTTCTAGCTCCTCTCCTCCTTGCCTCTTCGTCCAAAATCGCCTCCCCTTCGTCTCCCAAGTCTCCAGTAGCGTTCTAGGGTTAGCTAGGGCCGAATTGGAAGAGTTTTAATGCCTAATAGAGTCCTACCATCTTCTAACTCTTCTCTTCTCCTCCAACTCCGAAAATTAGTAATTATCCTCCTATTTTCTTTCATTTATCTCCCTAATGGGGTTGGGAAGAGAGCTAAATTCTTGGCCATGGGATTAGGATAGGCTAAGGGCTCTTGTTTTAGATAAATACAAGTTATTTAGTATTTATCCTAGTCTTTTACCATTTACTAATTAATTAAATCCGAATTTGAGATAATTATTTCCCATGCCATGATGGGCTCCACTTTATTAGGCCCATTATTTTGTATTTAAACCATTTGCACAACCCATTAGGGTGTTAACTTAATGGGCTTGCTTAAATTCCCTTTTATTTCACTTATTTGCTCATTTATTCTAATTAAATCTATTTACTTCATTTATTTAAAATAAAAATTTATTTTTATTTGGATTTTAGAAATCAAGGGTGTTACAACACCGCCAGCCCCTCTTCCCTCCCACCACCACACTGCCCCCCCCCCCCCCCCCCCCCCCCACTCGCCAAGCCCCCTCCCCCACACCGCCAAACCCCCCCTCCCACACCACCGCACTGCTCCACACCACTGAGCCCCCCTCTCCCATCCCCACACTACCTCACCCCCACACCGCCAGCCCCCTCCTCCCACGTGGAAATGGATTTTGGATCCATCACAAAATTATTTTAAATTTAAAAATTATTTATCATGGTCACATGTGTGTACCCGTGTATTACAAATTCAAGTCCCGTTTAGTGCTAAGCAAGTCACCATAAAGAAAGATGAATCAGTAATCACGGAGCGCGAGCGTGCCAGTCGCCGAAGCGACAACATGTTCTGCCTCCGGGAGTCAAAGGGCTTCGGGTCTATTAGCGCGCCATCTGACTTCGTCAAACGAAAGTGGAGATCGGGTCGGGACCAAGATCTCGCCATTGCCTAAGCGCAACGACATTAATTACATCTCTCTGGGAGGGAAAACCCTTGATTAATCACCAGAATAAATAGTCTCGTGGCCTTAAGCGGAAACATCCGATAAAAGATACGCGTAAAGATGTAAATTTAATTACGCCTAATGTGAGACGATCAAAAGATAACACTTGACACATTTTTTTTGTTATTTCAGGATTATTTAATGAGTGAGTTGGTTTCAACATTATTGATTTGATTTATTTTCTTTTGATCTTTTGCATTTTTATCGTGCTCAATCTTTATTGGATTGCCTTTTGTCTGTTGATCTTTTGATTTGATTTAAATTTATTTATTTGGTTCGATGTCAAACTCTATTTGATTTCAAGTTTCTTTTCATATATTTCTTTATATTTATTTGAATTTGCAATTTATTTGGACTTTTACTTAGCCCAGAATTATTTGATTTGACCCCTTTTGTTGAAGATTATTTGATCTTTGAACTTTGGGTTTATTTTATTTTATTTTTTGGAGTCAATTTCTGATTGCATTTTTTTTTACTTTATGTTGTTAGATTTGGTTATGTTGTTTTTTTTTTGTTATAACACCCAGATTTATTTAAATGATCTAGTTTATTCCTTTCTCTTTATTAGCAGTTACCTACCCATGTTTCATTTACTTTGTTTGTTTATTAATTTATTTGGATGGGAGGGAACAAATGGGAGTGCAAGTATGTGTGCGTATGTGCATGTGTATGGGTTAGAATGGGATGCAGGTGCTTGTGTGGATATGCACATGGGTATAAGTTGAAACGGCGGGTTCATATGGTTGGCGTGGGGTGGTTTGCATGGGTAGTTTTTCTTGTTTAAAGAATTAGATGGTGAATGGAGAGAGAATGTGGGTGCATTAAATGAAGAGAGATGGAGTGATGTGCATGTGCATGCGGGTTTGAGATACGTTGAATCCACAGGGGGCTAAACGGTGGCCCTTGGACCAGCGAGAGTAATTGAACGGCAGCCTCTGAACCGGCAAGAGCAATTGAACGGCGGCCTCTGAACCGGTTTCCACCCTTCTTGAACCGTCAGGCGGGTTGATCGACAAAGGACCTGAACGACAGAACGACGACCATTGGGGTATGAGCCGTAGAAGCTGAATGGCGGCGATTGTGGTTTGCGCCATTGAAGCTGAACGGCGGCGATTGGAAGCTTGAAAGACAGAGCTTGTAAATAGGATATGCCAATGAGAAGGCCACCATCACATTTGAAAATTTATTTCATTGTTATTTGTTTTATGTCTTTTAAAATTTATCTGCTTCTATTATTACTCATTTTTTCTGTCGATTTAACTGTCCTTCTCATTTGCTGTCCTTCTTTTTTTTATTACCTTTATTATTCAACTTGGTTGATTTTCTTATTTCCTTTTATTTATATTATCTACTTTATTTGTTTATTTTGTTTGTCCTCATGCTCAATTCATCAATGGAAAGATGTGCAACCTGGTAACATTTATCTTCCTCATTTATACACACAGATATAAGTATAACCAAAGCCAATAAAAATCACGGATAAAGTAATGAATTTTACATTAGCAGAAATCCGGTCATGCAAGCCCACTTAATGATGACCACCCCTGCCCACCGCATGTTGGGGTAGTACTCAGGTTCGCTCACCTATATGCCTGAGGTGAGGCCCGTGGAACAGTGTTCGCCGGACAGCGGCGGCATGATATTTGCCAATGACGCCGGATAATAACATAATTTACCCGGCGGCCATGTTGGCACAAATGCATTCGGAAATCTTCGATTAAAGTGGGTGAACACCGGGCTCGGGACCAAAATCCGGCAGCACCTCCCCTTAGTTTGCATGTCTCGGGGGGTGTGCATGACATCCGTCCACCTCGATGGAGACGGTGCCAACAAGATGTTGATGCCGAGGGCAACAACACCACGGCGCACGACACTGGTTCCCGAGACGTACCTGTAGTACCCCGGAAAATCCATTAATTAAAAATTATGGATAAATTGAAATTTTATCAATTAATAAATTCAATTAGTTAAAACGGTACGCATCATTATTGCATGCGTATAAACCCCTATAAAAATTTCGTAAAAATAATAATTACACTTTAAATAATGTTATCTAATGATCCATCATGAAATTTGGGCATAGAAAAATCGTTTGGACTTAGTTTAAGAATTTATGCGACTTATTAGTATAATTAAGGAATAAGTCGAAGAACTCATTATTTTATGACCCAAAGTGGATTATAAATAAAAATAAACATGTGGGTAGACTTTAAATAATATGGGATGATAGCCCATTATGATATTTGGACCAATGGACAATCTTGGCCCATGAATAAATTCTCTAATAAAAGGATAATTAAAAATCCAATAAGTAAAGTAAGTACATGGGTTGTACAATTAAGCTTATATTGGGCCAAGAGTAAGAGCCCAAATAATTAGAAATATTGGCATGAATAATACTTAATTGAAATAAAAATATGAAATTACTTGAATAAGTGTGATAAATAGATTTACATAAGGATAAAGGGTGAATAATTGGAATTAAATCAATACCATTAAGTCAAATTAGTAATGGGTTTTACTAATGGTCCTAGCATAAAGTTTTGGGCTCAATTATGAAGAATCCATCATGAGATGAGAGATAATTAAGCTAAATTCGTACCTAAAATATTAATAAATAGAAAATGGTTAAGATAATGAGTATTTTAACTCTCAATCATCTTAAAAAGAGTCCGATTGGGATTTAGATGAGAGACAATTGGGTTAAATATAAGAGACCCAATTAAATAGGGAAATTCGTAACTATATTATCTCTTAATTAAAAAGGGGTCATTAAAGTACTAATATGACTCATATATATCTTAATAAGAGACCTAATCCTATCCAAAACCATTACCCACGAAATTAGGCATCTCCCTTACCCAATTAGATAGATATAGCAAGAAAAATATGTGATAATTATGAAAATTCGTAATTAAAGGAGGAGAGAAGAGTTTGGAGTTGAATGGACTCTAATAGCAAGCTTAAACACCTCAAACTTCATCCCTAGCAACCCATTTTCGTGGCTGAAACCCTGGAGAATGAGGAGAAGAGCTGGAGACCAAGGAGCAAGGAAGGAGAAGGTTTGGAGCAAGAAGGGTTTTCCATTTTCGTCACCAAACTAGGGTTTTCATCTCTTCCACGAAAGGTAGGCAATCTCTCAAGATAAAATCGTGAAATAATTACCCTAGGTAGCCTTCATGTACCTCTTCAAAAGCCCTATGATTTCGTGGTATTTAGTTCACCCATTTGGGCGAATTTAATTCATGAAGTCCTGCTGTTACCATGAACTGAGATCTTGTGTTTTCTATAATCCCCAACGTGTACTTGCTCTCATGTCTTGATAAAATTCTCAGATATACTACATCTCATTATCTTTCAAACCCCCCTGGTCTTGCTTGATTTCGATCTCCCATGAGGGATAATTAAATCTTTGAATATCTATCAGATCTGTGCACTCGACCCTTCTTGTTTCCTTTTTAACCTCGTGCACACTTGACATCATTCCATGATAAAATTATCATAAATACTATATGTTAGCTTTCAAACGCCGCTGGTTTCAGAATTTTTCATTATGTATACATCTCTAATTAATTCGTTGAACCCTGACTGCACCTATTTAGGTCACCGAAAAGTAACCTGATCAATGCATGTCTAAACCTTGTCTATTTTCTAATCGTGCATGTTGATAGATGTACATGTCTACTTTCGTTTAAAACTAGTTTCATACTTTTTGGACCACCGTACTATTTTATATGGAATTTAGAACGTCCCTATATCACAGAGGACTCGCCCTGGGAAAAAGGGGAAAACCCAGACCGCCCCTGATATCATGGCGGCGCGATACGCCGCGATAACAGGAGTGTCACGGTCGGCCTTCAGGCCGCGTCATGAACGCGACGGGCCTCGCCACCGCGTTCCCAAACCCGAACCGGGCCAGGCCAGGCCGGTTCGCCTGTCGCGCTAGGCCGCACCGCCGCGAACAGAATCGTGATGGGATACCCCGTCGCGACACCATGAGTAACGCGCCCATGCGCCCCGTCGCCTTCTTTAAATTTCGGCCAGAATCTTATATTATGCATATACTCCTGCTTTAATTGTCATATAACCCTTATACAAGTTAAACCATGTACTGTTAAGCTTAATAATCGACCTGCATATTTTATTTAAAAATATTTAAATAATTCTTGTTAATTTAAAAGCCGTGAGCACGACTTGTCACATCCTCAAGATTTCTTTACACTTGCACACACCTAACATTGTAAATTGCCATTTGACCTTGATAAATTATGCAATAATGTATTCGGTAAATTATCAAAATAAATGACTAAATTATCCTATTTTGTTAAATACAATTGTTTCCATTTTGACTCGCGCATTTTATCTACCGTTACCGTTTTCCCTCGGCCTTCGAGCACTCGAGGCACGACGGACCCGTTTTTACACACTTTCCCTTGACTTGGACCACCTCTCCACCGGGAATACTCTCGACTGGACTAGGAAATTCTTGTCAAGACCTCCGTAGGTCTCCTTGGCTTTGGCGCACGTCCTTAGTCAACGAGCTGGTTGTACCTCAAAACCCGTTACACTCTTAGGGATCAGTACGATCCAAGCCTTAGTGCATTCCTTCTTATCTTGGGTTCACACCGGACTACCTGACCCGTGTACACGGCACGGTTAAGGGGGCGGTTGTGACTTCTACCAGACTGCCGGTACCCGACCTGGTGCCGTGCAACCGTTACTATCGTGTGTTTCTCGTCATTTTACGGAAATGTCCCTATCTCATCTACTATCTCGATACTCTCATCTGTTCACGTTCTCTCTACACTCTCCTCTAGTTCATCTACTACTCTCATCTATTCTTGGTACTCTCTTGGCCATTTTGTGATTGTCTAAGATAAAAAAACATGACTATGCTAGGCAACATTATAAGGGCCCGATCTGGTCCTTGGGAGGAGCACCCGAAAGGCTATAACTCGCGGGGGTCTAATGATCAGGTGATGGCATACACCAAACGCATGACTATCAAGATTTAATCTAAGACAATTCACAAACATTCTTGTACATGATACTTGACTTGTGGTTGATAAAATGATCGACCAAACACATGTTACCTGCTTTACTTGCTATCGTGACTAGTGCACTGTTGTGCAACCATACACGCTATCTCGTTACACGCTATCTCGTTACACGGCCAGTTCTTTATCATCCTAGTTTTGCAATAATCTTTGAAATGTATTACCGTTCATGTGTTATCTTGTACTATTACTCTCTTGACTATACTTGATCGTTCTCTCTAGTTGACCTATTTACAAGATATTAATCACTTAAAGCATGCTTGTTTACACGAGATATTAAGTCCTACTGAGCGTTATCGCTCACCCTTCGTTATTTGTCGTTGTGTTTTCAGGTAAGTCAGGTGATGACCTTACACACAACAACGTGATTAGACTGGAGTGATGAGCGTCCTGAAGTCATAGCGATGGAATGTCCTTAGTGCCTTAGAGTCTAGATAATTAGTTGCTTAGTTATCTTTTCCAATGTAATAATGTCATTGAGCCCTATATTTTGGCTCTAAATTAGTGGTTGTAATAGTTTAGATGAATTATCAATAAAATGATAAGTTTTAATGCAATTATTGTTCGTTAGTTGCTCTGATATTTGCGAATGTATGCGCAATTTACGTTACCATACTCGTTGTTCATGCCTCCCCGATTTATTCCGCTGCTAAATTGGCGGGGCATGACAGTACCCGAGAAAACCAGCATATGCCGAGGTCGGAATAACTCACGTCGGAAAAACTTAAGCGGCGGCCCCCGAACCAAGAACAAATCCTGAACGGCGGCTCTCGAACTAAAAATAGTTCTGAACGGCGGCCCCCGAACCAAGAACAAGTCCTGAACGGCGGCCCCCAAAGCAAGAAAAAATCCTGAACGGCGGCTCCCGAACTAAAAATAGTCCTGAACGGCGGCCCCGAACCAAGAACAAGTCCTGAACGACGGCCCCCAAAGCAAGAACAAATCTTGAACGGCGGCTCCCAAACTAAAAATAGTCTTGAACAGCGGCCCTCGAACCAAGAACAAGTCCTGAACGGTGGCCCCCAAAGCGGGCATTATACTAAACGGCGGCGTTGTGCAGGGCCGCCGTTTAAGCTCTAAATAGAGTTTAACGATAGTAAACTAGTGATTTAGCTGGAGGAAAGGGGGTGAACAGCAGGCCATAAATGAGATTAAGTATAGGATCTAATAGCAGGGAAGATAAACAAAGGGAGGTAAGCTAACTGTGGAGAAGAAGGCTGAACGGCGGCGTTGTGCAGGGCCGCCGTTCAGAGCTTCAACATCCACAAAAGGGGAATTGACATGGGAATTCGGTAATATCCCTCCTAAAATGCCAAAGGGGCTCAGAATAACATTTGGATGAGTGCAAATAGAAAGAAATTGATCAATTAAAGTATAACTGATGCTACTCACATGGCAAGGGTGAGAGCTCAGTACCGGGGTATGAACACTGTGATGGGCTATTGTGCAGAAGCCTCTTGGGGTTTGACAACACTTTAAATCATGTTGCAAAAGAAAAGGAAAGGGGCATCAAGTGACAGAGCTTTTTTTTTTTTAAATTAACTTAAGCATCACATGCGAATAAATGATGTATAGCCCATTAACGCCAGACTGAGCATGAGTGAGCCTTCGGTCTGGTATTAGGCAGAGCTCACTATGAAGCAGAAACAAAATCCCATGCGAATAACCAGTGAAGCAGAGGCGAAGAATAGTAAAACTAAAAAGATATGTAAAATCATAGATGATAAGGGAGCCATGACTCACATGCCCATCTCTGGGCTTTCAAACCTGCTCTTATGCACATGTAATCATCAGAAAGAAGAAATCGGGGAATGGCAATGGGGAAGCGTACACATAAAATTGCCCTATTATTTGCTTGTGAGCGCCAGGCCCTTACAAATCATCATGAAGCATAAACTCCATTAGGAGAACATCTTCAGAGGATGGTTACATCAGAAAACAAAAGGATTGCACCAGAAATGGAGATTTTGGGAGGAGGAAATGAAAATAAGCAAAATTAAAGATCTCTCACTCCCTGCTTGCTCTCACCTTTTCCTCTCTCACACCCAGCGATGCACACACGCCCCACCCAAGGAAAGAACCAGACCCGCCTTTCTTCTGCCCCTCCTGCTGCTCTCTTTCTCT
The DNA here is from genome assembly GCA_014218235.1 of Colocasia esculenta. Taxonomy (NCBI): domain Eukaryota; kingdom Viridiplantae; phylum Streptophyta; class Magnoliopsida; order Alismatales; family Araceae; genus Colocasia; species Colocasia esculenta. Next base: position 45,209,579 of record CM024763.1, on the reverse strand, counting down.
CCTCTTTCTGGTTTCTGCCGCCTCTTTCTTCTGGTTTTGCTGCTTCCCAATGCGATAGCCTCTTCTTCTCTCTTACCTCCGATCCTCTCAAAGCATGGGAAAAGTGGTGCTTTTAAAGGCCCACTTTTTGAGGGCTGAGGTGGCAACAGCCCCAACCCAGAATAGCCATGCTCCCCTTGGTATTTACCATGCATGCCCTCTGTCTATTGCGGCTGAGCAGATTGTTGACATTGGTTCTTGGGCCACCGGCCCATGCATGACCCAAAGCTCATAAAACGGTGCAGACAAATGCCCCCCACCTGGGGATGGTGCAAGCGAGGCTTGAGCGGAGCAGCATCCGCAGGTGTACCCCTCACAGCCTCATGATGACTTGTCTTGTGCTATGTTGCTATTCAGCCTCACGACTGTCGATCTCTTGCCGTTTTGTTGTCTTGTGGTGTTTAGTGATCAGTTGTCTTATAACCGTGCTGGCGACCTTCCGACGTGTTGCCGTGCCGGTGGTTTTATCACAATTGACATCATCATCTTGAGATTGATAGTCAATAGGAACTACTATGACAACATCTTGTTAAGTTTGTGAGCTCACTGGATTAACAACCACTGAATTGGTGAGGATTGCTAGATTGGAGAATTTTTCAAGTGGCGAAAGCGTTGGGCCGGTAGCTTCTTATATTGGTGAGAGCACTGAACTGGCGACCTCCTTGAAACGACAACAACACTGAACTGGCAGCCCCTAGTTTCGGTGGAAGCCCTGGGCCAGCAACTTCTTTGGATTGCCGAGATTTCTGACCCGGTGGGACGTCTTGAAGATAGGATTTTTTGCATTGGCAGTCTCCTTGAATCAACAAGAGCCCTAAATCGGTGACCTCTTTCAGCTGGGGAGGCCATGTGAGCTGGTAGTCTTCATGAGTAAGCTACCCATTGTGTTTTGTCGGCCTGTTGAACGAGTTGATGGGGCGTGCTCGCTTGCTTTATGAGCTGGTAGCTCCTTCTAGACTCAGTAAGTGACTATGCTACTTTCTTTCCCTTGAACTATCTTGTTGACTGGTTCCCTTCGAAACACAATAATCTAAGCACACAGTAATGTTGAGGCCTTTGCAGGGGGGAGTAGACTACTTCCACATCATCGTTGCTGACCGTGATGACCAAATCGTCACGTTGGAGATTTTGTAGCCCTCATCAATGCCGCTTTGCTAATAGCTAGATTAATGAACCCTTGTCTTCCTTTTTGACTTTTGTTTTCTATTGGTGTCGACCGACTTAATCATTCGTCGGTACCTACTTCATTGGGTGTCGACAGATTCAGCCAGAGTGTATCATGTGTCGACCCCCAGCAATTTACTCATTTGTCGACATCATCATGTACTGATACCTACTTCTCTGGGTATCGACCAACTTTCGGCTGATATGGAGATGAGCTTTGACTGGCATGACGACAAGCTTCGACTGGCATGAAGATAAGATTTGACTGGCCTGAAGACAACTTTTGATTGGCATTGAGATAAACTTCGGCTGGCCAGAAGATAAGCTCTCACTGGCACGAAGACAAGCTTTGATTGGCATGAAGATGAGCTTCGGCTGGCCCAAAGACAAGCATAACTTCTGTCTGGATTTCCTTTCTGGAGACTTTAAATCTATCTATCTTTGGCATCTGTCTTTGATTTATTTTCTTCTTATCGAATTGAGCTCCATTTCGGGTTTTCACCCAACTCGACCCCCTCTTACTTTTGCCTACGCGCCCTTTCAGGTTTTTACGTAGCGAGGTACCTAATTTTGCCCAAGGCGCCCTTTCGGGTTTTCACCATGACCGGGTTCTAGCTCTTTTTACCCTTGTCCAGGGGAAACCTAGACAAGTCCAGCGAGGCATCTCTATTTTAAGCCTCTTTATATATATATATATATATATTATAAAGAGAGATTCATGAGTGGAATAGAACTCAACAACCCATCATACCATGATGCTGGTAGATGGTGTGAGATTATTGGGTCGATTGCAAAACGGCAACCTGAAAAACCTATGTGCTAGTTTCAACAAGGATTATAAAGGTAAACCTCTACTGGCCAGCCAAGGCAAGAAGTCAAGGCTGGACTTTATTTGGAAGTTTGAAAAAGTGGTGGTTATCTAAACCTAGGGTTCTAGAGAGGCATAAACGACAAAAGACATCTTGACAAGAAAGTGCCTTTCTAGATTTAGGGAAAGCATAACAAAAAGAAGGTTCACTTGGGGGAGCAGATATAGAACTCCCTCTTCTTGCAAGTTTTTGACACATATTTTTTTTAACCACATTACTGACCCAAGCACCCTTTCGGGTTTTCGCCAGAGTCAGCCCCTTCTTGCTTTTGCCCACGCGCCCTTTCGGGTTTTCAGGTGGCAGGGTTCCCGATTTTGCCCACGACGCCCTTTCGGGTTTTCATCGTCACCGAGCTTTTCTTGTCCTTTTTACCCCTACTCGGTAGTGAAATCCGAGTAGGTCCGACGGGCATCTCTATTTTTAGCCCTTTCATTCATCATTCATTTTTTTTAGACTTTTGACACAAGTGTCAAAGTTGTTAACACTTGCTTCATGACCTACGGACTACTTCGTTGGCCTGGTTTCATCTTCAAGTGACGCCAATTGTGTTGAAGTCATTAGCTTCAAGACCCGAGAATAACTCTGTTAGCCTGGTTTCATATTCAGGTGACGCCGGTTGTGTCGACGTTAACAGCTTCAAGACCCGCGGATGACTCTGTCGGCCTGGTTTCATATTCAGGTGACGCCAATCGTGTTGACGCCATCAGTTTCAAGACCTACGAGAAACTCCGTTGGTCTGGTTTCATCTTCAGGTGACGCCAGTTGTGTTGACGCCATCAGCTTCAAGACCCGCGAATAACTCTGTTGGCCTGGTTTCATCTTCTAGGGACGCCAGTTGTGTTGACGCCATTAGCTTCAAGACCCACGAATAACTCCGTTGGCCTGGCTTCATATTCAGGTGACGCCGGTTGTGTCGACGTCAATAGCTTCAAGACCCACGGATGACTCTGTCGGCCTGGTTTCATATTCAGGTGACACCAGTTGTATTGATGTCATCAGCTTCAAGACCTCGTCGGCCTGGTTTCATATTCAGGTGACGCTGGTTGTATCGACGCCATCAACTTCAAGACCCGCGAATAACTCCGTTGGCCTGGTTTCATCTTCTGGGGACGCCAGTTGTGTTGACGCCATCAGCTTCAAGACCCACGAATAACTCCGTTGGCCTGGCTTCATATTCAGGTGACGCCGGTTGTGTTGACGCCATCAGCTTCAAGACCCACGAATGACTTCGTTGGCCTGGCTTCATATTCAAGTGACGTCAGTTGTGTTGACGCCATCAGCTTCAAGACCCACGAATGACTTCGTTGGCATGGCTTCATATTCAGGTGACGCCAATTGTGTTGACGCCATCAGCTTCAAGACCCACGAATGACTTCGTTGGCCTGGCTTCATATTCAGGTGACGTCAGTTGTGTTGACATCATCAGCTTCAAGACCCATGGATGACTCCATTAGCCTGGCTTCATATTCAGGTGACGTCAGTTGTGTTGACGTCATTAGCTTCAAGACCCGCGAATAACTCCGTTGGCCTGGTTTCATCTTCTGGGGACGCCAGTTGTGTTGACGCCATCAGCTTCAAGACCTACGGGAAACTCCGTCGGCCTGGTTTCATATTCAGGTGATGCCGATTGTGTTGACATCATCAGCTTCAAGACCTACGGATGACTCCGTCAGCCTGGTTTCATGTTCTGGGGACGCCAGTTGTGTTGACGCCATTAGCTTCAAGACCTACGAGAAACTCCGTCGGCCTGGTTTCATATTTAGGTGATGCCGATTGTGTTGACATCATCAGCTTCAAGACCTACGGATGACTCCGTCAGCCTGATTTCATGTTCTGGGGATGCCAGTTGTGTTGACGCCATCAGCTTCAAGACCTCGTCGGCCTGGTTTCATATTCAGGTGGCGTCAGTTGTGTTGACACCATCAGCTTCAAGACCTACGAATGACTCCATAGGCCTGGTTTCATATTCAGGTGATGCCAGTTGTGTTGACATCATCAGCTTCAAGACCTACAGACGACTCTATTGGTATGGTTTCATGTTCAGGTGACGCCGGTTGTGTTGACGCCATCAGCTTCAAGACCCACGAACAATTTCGTTGGTCTGGTTTCATCTTCTGGTGACACTAGTTGTGTTGACGCCATCAGCTTCAAGACCTCGTCGGCCTGGTTTCATCTCTTGGTGTTGGAACTGGTGACCTGCAATGAATTGGAGTGGACAACAATTAGGGGCAATCTATTTGGAGGTATAAGGTCAGAGACCTTTTTTTTTTTTTTAATGGTTGGCAAATTCCGATTTGAAAAATGAGTTTGAACTCATGAAGATATGGAAGCCCGATTTAAAATTGTGAAGACGTGAAAGTCCGATTTGAAATCATGAGGGTGTAGAAGCCCGATCTTGAAAGATGTGGGCAAAAAGGCCCAGCTTGAAATCATGGGGGCAGAGAGCCCGATTTGAAATTGTGAGGACGTGAAAGTTCGATTTGAAATCATGAGGGCGTAGCAGCCTGATTTTGAAAGATGTGGGCACAAAGGCCCAATTTGAAATCATGGGGGAAGAGAAGCCCGATTTTTTGAATTTGTGAGCACAAAGGTCCAATTTGAAAGCACGAATTGGAGTTTTGAAATATGGGCTTCAACACGTGGCTGACAAATCTAAATTTTAAGATATGATTGGCAAATTGTCAATTTTGAAATATGACTTCTTTTGAAATCATGAGCAGCAAGCTTGCCAATTTTAAAATATGAGTTTTGAAAACATGGTTGGCGAGTCGCCACTTTTAAAATATGATTTTTTTTTGAAACTATGAGTGGCAAGTTTGCCAATTTTAAAACATGATTTTTTGAAAATGTGGTTGGCGAGGCGCCATTTTTGAAATATGATTGTTTTTGAAATCATGAATGGCAAGCTTGCCAATTTAAAGTATGACTTTTGAAGACATGGTTGACGAGTCGCCACATCTTTTGAAATATGAGTTCTTTTAAAATTATGAGCAGCAAGTTTGCCAATTTTAAAACATGAGTTTTGAAAGCATGATTGGCGCATTGCCACTTTTCAAAGCATGAGTCTTTCGAAATCATGAAAGACAAGCTTGTCAATTTGAAACATGGGCTTTGAAAATATGATTGGTGAGTCGTCACCCCTCTTTTTGAAATATGAATTTTTTGAAATCATGAATGACAAGCTTGTCGATTTAAAACATGGGTTCTGAAAACATGATTGACAATTTGCCATTTTTTTTAAATGCAAGTGACGCCTGAATAAGGATAAATCCTTCGGCAGTTTTATTAAAGATCCGAAACAAAATGTGCACTCAAAATCCGGTAAGAAAACCCACGTATGAATATGGACATAAGCGGTGAAAGCCCGATGCGGTACGATCGTGCGGGCTCATATCATCGCCCTGCATAAAACATGCAATTTTGTTGAGGTATTATTTGTCTCAGAACCATAGTCCGACTAGCGGTATGGCTGGCCTCTTTATTTTTTTTGCTGCTCGTCATCGACAACAATACCTCAGGTGGCTTTAAAAGAGCCGATTGAGACCGCTTCGATGATCGGGTCTCATGCTGGGTAGTCTGTGTGACCACCTCAGCAAGCTGCTTCCTTTATTCTTTTTTTTGTCATTTTTACTCATTTTTTATTTTTATTTCTATTTTTTTATTTTTTATTTTTTTTGTCATTCTTTCTTTTCTCTCATGGACGTTACATATGTGATCAACACGTCCCTAGAATAACTCATTTTTGGTGAGCTGGTTCTTACTTGCTTGCTTGTGATGGGCCAAAAATCTTGAAGTTCCCCCAGGGTGCACGAGCTTCATCTGTGCATCGAGCATCTTGAATTGCTTGTGATTTTCTGGGTCGTATATTATAGCGTGCATCTGCCCCCACATTGGCTGGTGCAAGTTGTCGTATGCTTTTTTTTCTTTTTATTGCATTGGAGCCCCATGAGATCGCGGTGGGTACACCCTGTACTCGCCCACTTGTAGTTCTCCTTTTCTTATCAAGGACTCAATTTGATCTTTGAGGATATAGTAGTCCTCTGTAACATGCCCCGGTAGCTGATGATATAAGTAGAACCGGGGGTCATCTTTTTTCTTGATGTCCTCTATCCTTCTAGGCTCGGGTGGGATAATTTTGTTGTGCCGTCGCGCCCATTCAAAAAGAATCTGTGTCTTATCTTTTGGAAAGGAGTAAGGCTTCTGCATCTTCTCTTGTAGTGAAATTTTCCTTCGCCTCGACAATTTGTCAAGCGAGGAACTGGCTTCCCCTTCAGCAGCTTCTAGAATCTGGGCATGCCTCTTCCTTTAGCCAGTAGTATCAACAGAAGAGTACTTGGTGAGGAATGCCTCAATATCAGTGGCAACATTGTTCAGTCGATCGAAAGTTCTGATGTCGATGCCACCCATTCTATTTAGAATCTCCTTTTGCAAGTTGTTCTTGCATATACTGACAGCATCTTCTTCAGATAATGGTTGCTTGTATTTCCTGCAGGCGTTCATCCACCGTCGGATATAGTCTCGGGCTGGTTCCCCACCTCCTTGAGAAATGGCATGTAATTTAGTCGTCGAGATTGCTTCCTCAGCCATATAGGGGCCCGCTTCAAGTACTCCATGTATGCCTAGTCTTTCTGCCATGGGCTTGACAAGGCGATTTGAATATATGCACCTACTTGATAAGGACCTACAAATTGTCGGCCCACGGGTCACATTTCTCATTGCCTCGGCATGGTGCATATCATGAACCCCAGGGCATGGAGCTGCACTATCATGGACTGTAGCATTAATGCTACCACTCATCCCTGTCAACTTCATCAAGCTATTCATCAGTGCTGGATCAGCCAAGCTTGGGCGGATATGGGCCTGTTGCATGGACACCCTCTCTACTTGTGGCTTTAGGGTAAACTCTTGGCCTATTGTTGAATAGACCTCCGGCTGTTCCGGAGTCATTTGATATGGATGTGCGAGCAAGATGCCCCCAGTGTGGGCTGGCATCGACTGCGACACTATTGGCAGAGTTTGGGATGGATCGATGTCGCTTTGCAATGCATCGACCAACCCTTCCATTTCTTTTGATGCCAAGATATATGCCTCTTTCTCTTGAATCTACTTTCTCAGCATTTCAATCTCCAGTTGATATTTTTGTGACTGAGCTACCCTAGCAGGATTATCTGCAGGTACGCGGGGAATATTAGCCAATGGCTTAGAGCTACCTTCCTTCTTGTTATTTGAGCGGGCCTTGTTTGGAACCTCACTGATGGGATTGCTTAGATTAAGGTCAATCCTTTCTTGTGCCATTTGAGGTGCCTGGGATGACTCAGACTGCTCCCTTAATGCCAGGAACTCAACAAAAGATGGTATTTTGCCCCCAGCTTCTTGATTATTGTACACCTTCAGTGGAGGTGGAGCCTGCATCTCTTGGATCTCTAGATTTGGAATCTTATAAGATGCTTCTCCTCTGAGAATAATGGTGTGATTCTTCAGAGGGAGTTTCTCCCACTTTCTTCTAGATCTTGTTATAGACTCGGGGTTTGACGATCCAGTCTGATTCACCCCATTGGAATTATCATTGATCTCTTCCCCCTCTCCATGTTTGGTCACGTCTGGCAGGGATGATATAGTGTTGCAGGAAAAAGTAGCAACCATTTTCTTTTTCTTCCTCTTGGATCTTCTCTTCTTACTTTCATGCTCTGTTGGTACTTGCCCCCAGAAAAAACTCTTCTTGAGGTTGGGACATTTCTTGTTCAGCTGCCTCTTCTAGGTTCAACATTTCAAGCTCCTCCCATGGTACATATTCTTGCAGCTGGACAGGATGCCTTTCAGGTTGTTCATATTTATCCAACTCATCTAATAATGTTTGCAGCTGTTCGAGTGACGAGCTGCCCCCTCTGTACAATGGTAGAGGTGTCTGCCGCCTTCTGTTACTAGTATTTCTCGTGGAGATCACTCGGGGCTTTGCCAGATGATATACTGGAGTGACAGTTGGTGGAGATGGCTGAAGTATCGTCCCTCGAACGTGCATCTGTGGAGTAGGCTGTTTGGACGGCTTCCTCATTCCCTTCTGTGGCACCTTCTTCCAACTCTCTTGATTTCTAGCAGGGGCCAGAATGCAATGTTCATAACTCATCTGCATACTAGCTTCAGAAATTTCTTCTGGCAGTTGTTGGTATAGTGATACCATATTAGTAGTTGGCTTTCGGACAGGGGCTTCATGTGGTTGAGGTGAACTCACTTTATATTCACCCATCTGCAGCTCCCCCTTCTTGATCAAAGACTCCATGATGTCTTTGAACACATAACAATCCTCTATGCTATGTCCCAAGACTTGGTGGTACAGACAGAATAGAGGATCATCGCTCTTTCCCGATTCCTCAGGTCTTTCGGGTGCTGGAAATGTAATCTTATTGTAATGAGTGGCCCATTCGAACAATGTTTTTGTTTTCTCCTTGGGGAAAGAGTATGGCTTCCTAACTTTGTTTGGAGAAGCCTATTTCTCCTTGGAGTTTTAGGATTGGTGCCGGAAGACCCAACTACAGCTTTGCCCCCATCCCTCCGATGTTCAAAGGTCTTTAGATCTGAATTGTTCACCTCCTTTCCAGTGAGCTTTTTATTAGCTGGTTTGCCCTTTTGTTCTATGGATGTATTGTTGGAATACCTTGTCATGAAGGCTTCAATTTCTGCTACCACATTGTTCAGCCTATCGAATGACCGAATTTCCATCCCGATCATTCTTTCCAATAATTCTCTCTTCAGATTCTGTTTGCAAATTTGGACCGCATCTTCTTGGTGAGGAGGGCGCTTGCATCTCATGCTAAGGTTCCTCCACCGTTGGATGTAGTCCAGTGCAGACTCGTCGCTCCTCTGTCTAGTTGCATAGAGCTCAGCCACTGTAACCTCCCTCTCTGCTATGTAGAACCTTTCTCTGAACTTTTTCTGCATGTCTGCCCAGTCAGGTATAGATCCTGCAGACAGACTAAAATACCATTCAAAGGCTAGTCCAGTCAGAGAAGAGCCGAAGAATTTGAGCAGATAGGACTCGTCTGAGGCCAATTCCCCCATAACATTGATATAGTGTGCAATGTGCTCTTTTGGGGATCCCTGTCTATTGATCTTGTCAAATTTTGGGGGTTTGGTAGTGCCTGGAGGCAATCTCTTTGCGGCGTGGTGTGCAGGGTAAGGCACCCTATACGTGTCAAAGGCAACGTGCTCTCCATCACCCCGCTCTGCAAGCTTCATTTCAATCATTTGTTCCACAATCAACTTGCTGACGGTGGTGGGGTCCACTTGATGAGGGTAAAAGTGGGCTGGTTGATTATTTGGGGTGTTTATGACGGCCACTGGCGGCAGCGGCGGTGGCATTTGACTTTCCACCTGGTGCTCAGGGGCCTGAGCAGGTAATGATTGTTGCTGGTGTTGGAGATGGTCTGGTTGTGGTTGGTATTGCTGTTGTTGCTGCTGAAAGAACTGCGGCTGTAGCAGTTGATATTGAGCTTGTGGGTGTTGCTGTTGAATTGCAGCCATTGGTGATTGTTGTGACTGCTCATTCGCCGGCTGCGCAGCGGTGTGCTGGGTCAAGACTCTCATTGACCCCGAGGCAGCCTAAGGAGCTTCTCCTGAACCTTCAGCTTCTCGGGCTGTGTGCCCCTCCGCTTCTTTGCCTCTTATCTGCCTTTTTAGCGCCTCAATTTCAGCTTGGTACCACTGTAACAACTCTAGGACGGCCGGGTCCAAATGTGGAATAATTGGGGTTTCCTGCACTGTGCCTCCTATTATCTCTGGTGGTGGTGGGGGGAACTCATTGTTGCCCCCACTACCCTGAGCAGTGATCACATTGGCAGCAACCGTCGTCATTTGCGTTGAAAGGGCATTTGGAGCCCCATATGCGGCTGCTAACGCTGCTACTGCTGCTCTTCTCCTGGTGACAGCACGAGGCCTTTCTGCAAGCTCAATAATCTCTTCATTCTCAGCGGGCAGAGCCCCATATCGGCTCCACACACCGGCCATATGACATGCAAAGATTTTGAGACTTCTGCCCCGATCTCTCTCAACCCTTCGAGATGTTTGAGGATGGAAGGATAACCTCTCAAAGACTGATATCCGGGGTTTGGCTCTCCCGGTCTGCTCATGAGTGTGTCCACATGGGACATCATTTTCATCGGAACTGCTCTCAGCTCCCTCATGAGGTGCTTCCATAACCCTTAGCATTCTCGCCCTCCGCAACGGGGAATTTGCGAGGTGCAGTATATGGTCGCATACGACCCTTGCTGCCCCCTGTCGATCATGAGTAGTCGAAACCATGGATGCGGGAGAATTTTCCCGGACAGGTGGGAGGTAAGCAGACCTCCGCAATTCTGCTCTCTTGTTGTGGAAGCGGGCATACGCACATGCCCCTCCTTGCTGAACCCTGGCCTGGAAGCCTCTGGGTGGCCTTTGATAATTAGGGACCTTCACGTCCCTTGCTACTCTTAGTGCCTCCTCTTCCGGCACAGCTTCCTCCAATCTGGGCCGCTGCACTTTCTTAGGTCGCCAGACCTGCTTAAACTTTATGGGCTTCGGGGGCAGCTTCTCCTTGAAGGTGTTATTCATTTCTTTCTTTCCAGTCAATGTCTGGAAAGTGTTCTCCACAACTACTGCAGGTATAACTTGTTCCGGCTCAATTTTACTGCGTCTATTTTTAGATTAATCCTTACTTTCCCCACCAGTACGCTCTTTCCAGACTTAGAAAGGCGAGCATGATGAGAAATGATCTTCTCGTCCTCTTCAGCTTGTTGGCGCTTCTTCTGGGCCCTCTTGCCCCTGTTCTTTTTGCCATGGTTCACGTGGTGAACCTGGCAGTTCAGCTCCTCTACAACTTCTTCACTCTTAACTTCAGCTTCAGGATGGAGCATGTTTACAAAAGCAACCCCGAGGAAATTGGGGAATTCAAAAACTGGGGGAAAGTCCCCGAAGCGGGTCAGCACAGCGAGATAGCCGTTCCGAGCATGGTCCCAGACAAGTTGGGGTCTGCAGCGCACCTCCGCCATTAATCTGTTAGTACCTATCAGTTAAAACAAACAAATAGTTAGTATCAAGTAAAAAGGCCGCGAGGCTTTCTATTCTGGCGAAATGATGAAGGGAAGTTTGGTCCCACCGGGCGTGCTACGCTGTGGAAATGGATTTTTGGATCCATCACAAAATTATTTTAAATTTAAAAACTATTTATCATGGTCACATGTGTGTACCCGCGTATTACAAATTTAAGTCCCGTTTAGTGCTAAGAAAGTCACCATAACGAAAGATGAATCAGTAATCGCGGAGCGCGGGCGTGCCAGTCGCCGAAGCGACAACATGTTCTGCCTCCGGGAGTCGAAGGGCTTTGGGTCTATTAGCGCGCCGTCTGACTTCGTCAAACGAAAGTGGAGATCGGGTCGGGACCAAGATCCCGTCGTTGCCTAAGCGCAACGACGTTAATTACATCCCTCTGGGAGGGAAAACCCTTGATTAATCGCCAGAATAAATAGTCTCGTGGCCTTAAGCAGAAACATCCGATAAAAGATACGCGTAAGGATGTAAATTTAATTACGCCTAATGTGAGACGATCAAAAGATAACACTTGACGTATTTTTTTTGTTATTTCAAGATTATTTAATGAGTTGAGTTGGTTTCAACATTATTTGATTTGATTTGTTTTCTTTTGATCTTTTGCATTTTTATCGTGCTCGATCTTTTATTGGATTGCCTTTTTGTCTATTGATCTTTTGATTTGATTTAAATTTATTTATTTGGTTCGATGTCAAACTCTATTTGATTTCAAGTTTCTTTTCATTTATTTCTTTATATTTATTTGAATTTGCAATTTATTTGGACTTTTACTTAGCCCAAAATTATTTGATTTGACCCCTTTTGTTGAAATTTTTTTTTTATTTGATCTTTGAACTTTGGGTTTATTTTTTTTGGAGTCAATTTCTGATTGCATTTTTTTACTTTATGTTGTTAGATTTGGTTATGTTGTTTTTTTTTGTTATAACACCCAGATTTATTTAAATGATCTAGTTTATTCCTTTCTCTTTATTAGCAGTTACCTACCCATGTTTCATTTGCTTTGTTTGTTTTATTAATTTATTTGGATGGGAGGGAACAAATGGGAGTGCAAGTATGTGTGCGTATGTGCATGTGTATGGGCTAGAATGGGATGCAGGTGCTTGTGTGGATATGCACATGGGTACAAGTTGAAACGACGGGTTCATATGGTTGGCGTGGGGTGGTTTGCATGGGTAGTTTTTCTTGTTTAAAGAATTAGATGGTGGATGGAGAGAGAATGTGGGTGCATTAAATGAAGAGAGATGGAGTGATGTGCATGTGCATGCGGGTTTGAGATAGGTTGAAACCACAGGGGGCTAAACGGTGGCCCCTGGACCAGCGAGAGTAATTGAACGGCGGCCTCTGAACTGGTTTCCACCCTTCTTGAACCGTCAAGCGGGTTGATCGATAAAGGACCTGAACGACAGAATGGCGGCCATTGGGGTATGCGTCGTAGAGGCTGAACGGCGACGATTGTGGTTTGCGCCGTTGAAGCTGAACGGCGGCGATTGTGGTTTGCGTCGTTGAAGCTGAACGGCGACGATTGGAAGCTTGAAAGGCAGAGCTTGTAAATAGGATATGCCAATGAGAAGGCCACCATCACATTTGAAAATTTATTTCATTATTATTTGTTTTATGTCTTTTAAAAATTTATCTGCTTCTATTATTACTCATTTTTTCGGTCGGTTTAACTGTCCTTCTCATTTGCTGTCCTTCTTTTTTTTTATTACCTTTATTATTCAACTTTGGTTGATTTTGTCATTTCCTTTTATTTATATTATCTGCTTTATTTGTTTATTTTGTTTGTCCTCATGCTCAATTCATCAATGGAAAGATGTGCAATCTGGTAACATTTATCTTCCTCATTTATACACACAGATATAAGTATAACCCAAGCCAATAAAAATCACGGATAAAGTAATGAATTTTACATTAGCAAAAATCCGGTCATGCAAGCCCACTTAATGATGACCACCCCTGCCCACCGCATGTTGGGGTAGTACTCAGGTTCGCTCACCTATATGCCTGAGGTGACGCCCGTGGAACAGTGTTCGCCGGACAGCGACGGCATGATATTTGCCAAGGAAGCCGGATAATAACATAATTTACCCGGCGGCCATGTTGGCAAAAATGTATTTGGAAATCTTCGATTAAAGCGGGTGAACACCGGGCTCGGGACCAAAATCCGGCAGCACCTCCCCTTAGTTTGCATGTCTGGGGGGGGGGTGTGCATGACATCCGTCCACCTCGATGGAGACGGTGCCAATAAGATGTTGATGCCGAGGGCAACAACACCACGGCGCACGACACTGGTTCCCGAGGCATACCCGAGAAAACCAGTATATGCCGAGGCCGAAATAACTCACGTCGGAAAAACTTAAGCGGCGGCCCCCGAACCGAGAACAGTCCTAAAAGGTGGCCCCCGAACCAAGAACAAATCTTGAACGGCGGCTCCCGAACTAAAAATAGTCCTGAACGGCGGCCCCCGAACCAAGAACAAGTACTGAACGGCGGCCCCCAAAGCAAGAACAAATCCTGAACGGCGGCTCCCGAACTAAAAACAGTCCTGAACGGCGGCCCCCGAACTAAGAACAAGTCATGAACGGCGGCCCCCAAAGCAAGAACAAATCTTGAACGGCGGCTCCCAAACTAAAAACAGTCCTGAATGTCGGCCCCCGAACCAAGAACAAGTCCTGAACGGCGGCCCCCAAAGTGGGCATTATACTAAACGACGGCGTTGTGCAGGGCCGCCGTTTAAGCTCTAAATAGAGTTTAACAACAGTAAACTAGTGATTTAGCTGGAGGAAAGGGGGTAAATAGCAGGCCATAAATAAGATTAAGTATATGATCTAATAGCAGGGAAGATAAACAAAGGGAGGTAAGCTAACTGTGGAGAAGAAGGCTGAACGGCAGTGTTGTGCAGGGCCGCCGTTCAGAGCTTCAACATCCACAAAAGGGGAATTGACATGGGAATTCGGTAATATTCCCTCCTAAAATGCCAAAGGGGCTCAGAATAACATTTGGCTGAGAGCAAATAGAAAGAAATTGATCAATTAAAGTATAACTGATGCTACTCACATGGCAAGGGTGAGAGCTCAGTACCGGGGTATGAACACTATGATGGGCTATTGTGCAGAAGCCTCTTGGGGTTTGACAACACTTTAAATCACGTTGCAAAAGAAAAGGAAAGGGGCATCCAGTGACAGAGCTTTTTTTTTTAAAATTAACTTAAGCATCACATGTGAATAAATGATGTATAGCCCATTAACGCCAGACTGAGCATGAGTGAGCCTTCAATCTGGTATTAGGCAGGGCTCACTGTGAAGCAGAAACAAAATCCCATGCGAATAACCAGTGAAGCAGAGGCGAAGAACAGTAAAACTAAAAAGATATGCAAAATCATAGATGATAAGGGAGCCAGGACTCACATGCCCATCTCTGGGCTTTCAAACCTGCTCTTATGCACATGTAATCAACAGAAAGAAGAAATCGGGGAATGGCAATGGGGAAGCGTACACATAAAATTGCCCTATTATTTGCTTGTGAGCGCCAGGCCCTTACAAATCATCATGAAGCATAAACTCCATTAGGAGAACATCTTCAGAGGATGGTTACATCAGAAAACAAAAGGATTGCACCAGAAACAGAGATTTTGGGAGAAGGAGGAAATGGAAATAAGCAAAATTAAAGATCTCTCACTCCCTGCTTGCTCTCACCTTTTCCTCTCTCACACCCAGCGATGCACACACGCCCCACCCAAGGAAAGAACCAGGCCCGCCTTTCTTCTGCCCCTCCTGCTGCTCTCTTTTCTCTCCTCTTTCTGGTTTCTGCCGCCTCTTTCTTCTGGTTTTTGCTGCTTCCCAATGCGATAGCCTCTTCTTCTCTCTTACCTCCGATCCTCTCAAAGCATGGGAAAAGTGGTGCTTTTAAAGGCCCACTTTTTGAGGGCTGAGGTGGCAACAGCCCCAACCCAGAATAGCCATGCTCCCCTTGGTATTTACCATGCATGCCCTCTGTCTATTGCGGCTGAGCAGATTGTTGACACTGGTTCTTGGGCCACCGGCCCATGCATGGCCCAAAGCTCATAAAACGGTGCAGACAAATGCCCCCCACCTGGGGATGGTGCAAGCGAGGCTCGAACGGAGCAGCATCCGCATGTGTACCCCTCCAGTGAACCAGTTTTGGAGATATTCACAAGAGGTCGACTCTGTTTGTTGAACAAATAGACTCTACCTATTGATCAGGTCGACACTAACTGTCTGTCAGGTCAACACTAGTGTTCTGACTAGTAAGCATTGGACTTATGTTGGTCAGTAGGTCGACTCTCTTAAAGAATGAGGTCGACTCTCTCTTTCTGTGCAAACCCAGAATTGTGCAGAGGATGAATCCGATGGTTGTGATTTCACTCTGAGGTCTTGGTAAAAGATGGTATAATTACTAAATTGCCCTTTCATCAAAGTGGCAATGTGATGAAGACCTTTTTTGACACGTGACAGCCCAGGATGCTTTCTAGGTTCCTGTGCACACTCCCTTCACGTAAAAAGGGACTGCACGGAGGCTATAAAAGCTATCATCTCTGTTCTGAAGCTAAGAAGCACCCAACGAGCAATCCAGAGCCTGCAAGCCTCCAGCCTTCCAGCAATTACATCCAAAGGGACGTGGTCATCAAGGCTAAGCTGTGATGTGCTGAGAAAGGAAACAGATCGGGCAGAAGAGGAGCAGAAGAAGAAGAAGTTCTAGCAATTCAGATGCCACTGAAGCAAAGCATCGAGAATTGAAGAGGATCTTCATCGAATTCCATCAAGACTCATCAATTCAAACTTCTACAAGACTTATTCACTGAGGAACATTCAACCCACATCTATTTTACATATTTTTTGGAGTGTTCATCTCTTTTTTGTCTGAGAGATCTGTGCATGAAGTTATGTGCAGATTTCTGTGTACGATTGAGTCTACGAATCAGATCATTGCTAGAGGATCTGATCTCTTATGTTTTTGATCTAACCAGTTGGTGAGCCGTCGTGCTCAGTGTTTGAGCCACAGTGCTCTGGTTTGTGAGTCGTCGCACTCACTATATGTTTGAGCCGTCGTGCTCAGTTTGGAGTTGTTATGCTCCAGTTGTGCTTTGAGCCGTCGAGCTTAAAGGTGTGTTGGAGTCGTCGTGCTCCAGTTGTGTGTTGAGTTGTCGTGCTCAAGGTGTTTTGGAGTCGTCGTGCTCCGGTGTGTGTTGTACTCGGATTTGAGTAGTGATGCCTCACTGTGTGAGGGGTGGATGTAGGAATCACTGGTGTGATTTCCGAACCACCTAAATATCCCTGTGCAATGGTTTGATCTATCTTCTTGCGCTAGATGATAGCATAGGATTTCATTTTCACTCTCTTTTCAATTGATTCACACATCATATCCACACAATCACACTTACTCATGTCAGATCAGTAAGAGTTTATGTTTGAATAGATCTATAATTCTAAGCTATTTTCGAATTGCTTAAGCTTCCACTTGAATTGGAGAGAGAGAGAGAGAGGAGAGAGAGAGAGAGAGAGAGAGAGAGAGAGAGAGAGAGAGAGAGAGAGAGAGAGAGAGAGAGAGAGAGAGAGAGAGAGAGTAGGGACGGAGGAAGAAGAGAGGAATAATAGCGACCGACAAATGTCGGTCGCTATTCAGTCTCTAAACTCGTCGGCTATAGAGACTAATTTGTGACTGATTAGTGATCGAAAATATTCGGTCGCAAAAATTTCCTCCATTTTTTGAAAATGGAGAAACACAGTCACCGAATACTCAACAGTCACTATTCGGTCACTAATTAGTGACTGATTAGTGACCGAACTAAAATCGGTCACTATAATATTTTTTTAGCGACCGAATTGTTTCGGTCACAAATCGGCCACCAATTTCTGACCGAATAGTGACCAAAAATATCGGTCGTAATATCAGTCTCTAAAACCAATTTTTCTTGTAATGTCGTCTTCTTCTTTTTACTCACACCCATCATTAATTATATGATCTGCTTCATCCATAGCCCTTCCATCACGGTTAACAACTGATGAGAGAGGCCCTTTTAATTTTGTGATCATAAATATATGGAAAATAGTTTAATTAGTAACACCATTTAATAACACACCACCACATTCTTCTCATTAATTTGTGAGACATTTTTTATTTTCTCCTTCCAATTGCCAACGTGGCACATTTTTATTGATAATGTCAATTTAGTGTGTTACTAAACGTTGTTACGACACTATTTCTCTAAATATATTACATTACAATGTTGGATTTAACTGCATGCGACATGTCCTAGTCGAATCCCACTCAGCAACTTGAGATAATTGGGTGCGTCCACGACAAGACTTACAACATACATAAACCATATCTAGTACTTCCTTCTTATACCCAACCATCCATCGAATATTATTCCACCAAATAGTTTGTCCACGAGCAAACGGCACAGTTGTCAACTTTTGTTTACTATTGTAACCAATGAGACGTATGCCGCGTGGTGTAAACAGATAAGAACGCAGGCGCGTGAAGTCGAACGTGTGCACGACCGCCACCCCAAAAAATATAAATAATAATAATAAAAAACTCTTTCCGCCATCACATACGTAGCTAATTAACTCCTCCACTGGTCATGCATAAGCCTGTCTGCAATTTTTGCTGGACCTCGTGTTTTCATCTTACACTTTAATAATTATTTGGTATAAAATTAAATAAAAGATGACAGTTAAGTTAATTTCATCTCAATTTTAATGTTTCAAAAAAATAAATAAATATGATTTATGTATTTTGAAGATACGTTATAAATTTGAAGATAAATTAGGGATAACTTATTCCACTTTTTCAGTGGGATAACTTATCCCTATTTTTTACACTCATTTTTTCCCTAAATCATCTTACCCACTCTCGCGCGGGACTCGAGATGTTAGCGTTCTCGTGGAGATGGATGTTCAGTCGAATAGAGTTCCGGATCGGTCTCGTCTTTCGCCAAATCTACAGAGTGTTGATCTCCAGCTCTTCGGGCAACGACGGCTCATTCTCGAACGAGGTGACACCCCCACCAGAATAGACGTTCGCGGCGAAGACGGAGACGAATTAGGAGGATGATGCGGCAGTTGACCTGATTTCAAAGGACATGAAGAGGATGTCGGTGTCGACGTCGACACCTGTGGGCCTCAACGCCTTGAAAGCCAGAGGTGTGGCGGCGGTCCCACGCTGGCTCGACAAGTTGAGGCGCCTATCGCGCGAGGCAAAGACCACCAACGGCACGTGGAACTCCATGGTTATCTGTTCTGGACACCGATCGCGCGACGAGAGACCAAGAGACGATCAAAAGTAAAAATAAAAGTTCTATCCCCACACTAACACCGTTTTCTACCAAATAAAGAATGGGTTTATCTTCAAAAATTCTAACCTTAAAAATACAAAAGAAGAGTTGGATTAGGAATGAGGATAATGTATCCCCAAATTAATTTACCAACATCCCTATTTTTTTTAATCTCATACCAAACAAGCACTTAAATATTAGTAAAATGTGTATATTTTTTATATGTCCACTAAATATAGCACATTTATAAAAGTTGTATCGTGTGTTTTTTGGGATTTTAGTTATCTCTTCACATCTCTATTTTTTTTAAAGTCTCAAAATATACATATGTCCACAACTCTAATAAATGTGTCATATTTAATACATATTTTTTATGTGTATTAAATATTTCTCAAATCTGAATCCTTTCAGATGACATGATTCAGTGTGTCAGCCAAGCTGATCTCCTTAACTGAGACTTTATAAAGTAGTGGTTAATGAGAGATCAACTTGTTATGGGGTCATTAACAAATTAAACCTGAGTCAAATTAGTGCACGTACAAGTGAAAACGATCAGCTGCCCAAGGATAAATCACTGTAAGAGCTAAACTTTATTTTCCTTTTAATTAGTAGAAGGTCTTCTCAGGTACAAGCCAAAAATTAAGCCTCTCTCTCTCCAAAACCCATCGAATAATATAAGGATGGGTGAAATCAAATCCTCCTAGCTAGCAACTATTTTTCCATGCATTCAGAAACGAAGCTGCAATTTGAAGCTTTACTACGTACATATTGACAGACCAAAGTGTTGCCATTCACGTACGTACGATATAATATATATATATATAATGCCATGCAATGCAACTACACAGTAAATATCGATCCCCACTAATTAATGAAAATGGCTGATTGAATATTCACACAATATGATACTTGGACAAATGTCTACATGCATGCATGAGAGGCCGAGGAAATTCGTACTCCAATAGTTAATCTAAGAACTAACACATCTGTGGTGCATGTGGGATATATAGATCCTCTTCACACGAAACCACAGCTGCAAAAGAAAGGGGGAATTCGATAGAAGAACAGAAAAAAGAAAGAAACATATAATACACATGTGTACATATACTAGCTCGTCTCTATTACACGCACACACTCAGTGCGAAGTGTTTGTTATAATGGACGTGGAGGAGACAGCCGGCTGGGGTGGACTTTTTCGGATGGAGAAGGCAGATGTGGAGTGGCGACGACGGAGAACAGAATATGTTGACACTCATAACTCTACGATTAAATGTACAAGAGATTCGATTGGGCCGGGACTATAACTAGGTGGACTAACTATAAAAAAGGGGAAAGTCTAGTTGCACGCCGCCCAGGGGGCGGTGGGCAGCAAACTCAAACCCCTATTGGGGGGGGCTGAGGTCACTGCCCACCCCCAATGGACCAAGACGGATTCTATGATAAGTTCATTTCATAATTATCACATCCAAAAGATATACAAAACAAATACAACTAACAAATTCATATGGTAGAAATCCACAATAAAATATACAATTCCTTCTCGATCATCATCATAATCACCCCCCTCTTCATCAGTGTCGCCTCGTCGTCGTTACGAACAACAACCTGTTGAGAATTGAAAATAATATCATATCAACGTAAAAGTCATATTAAACCGATACTTAATCAAATTCGAAGTGTAATTCATAGCCGAAATTGGACTTTCAGAAATCAATCTAAAGTCGAACTTTTTGAAGTCAATACTGAGTCGAACCTACATGAGTCAATACGAAATTAGGTCTTACTGTAGTCATTTCGACATCAGGCTTACTGTAGATGAAGCGAAACCAAACTTACTGGAGTTGGATCGAAGTCAAACATACAGAAGCTGAATCAAAATTGAACAAACAGTAGTCGAATCCAATAATATTGTCAGAAATTGAGTCAAATTTTACTTAAGCCAATCATACTGCCATTGGTGTCCAAACACCAAGTCAACGTATCAGGTCAATTTGCGAATCAGATGCTAAATGGAATTTTCAAGCGATATTACCATGTCAAAACATTGATCGTAGTTACAAGATGGTTTAAATCTACAAGTTTTGGAGATCTCACGTAACATTCTCTACCTCTTTTTAGGCTTCATAGAATAGCTTCGTGACATGGTATTTAGGCGTGCTTAACGTGTTAACTCTTAAAACTGGAAATTAAGGGAAAAATACATCACGAAGATAGTCATGAAATCAATATGGTCGTTCGAACCATTCCGTTACTAATTTTATTCAGAATTTGAAATAATGTCATATTAATGTAAAATAAAGGATGGGCATGTTTGACTTCTTTTTCAGTAGGAGAGTGACTCGCTTGGAGAAGTCGTATGCATGTTTAACATTTTTTCACCGGACCTTAGAATTTTAGCAATCTACTGGGTTTATTTGAATTATGAGATTTTATGGTAGGCTTAATTATGAGAGATTAGAAAGATGTTATTTTGATGGAATCACCAAAATTACGATTTTCTTCTTCGCTGAAAGAGTTGACTTTTTATTGGTAAGAGATATAATTTTTTAATATTTTTATAGATTCAAATGGAGGGTACTTTTTTATTTACATGTAATATCTTAAGTAAATGAAACATCAAATTATAACATTTACTTGAATGATATGAAGTGTAAATAAGGTATGAGTTTCATAATGTTTTTGCTGACACTTCTAGAAGAATCGGTCGTCAGAAAATACAAGGTCGGTCAACCGAACAGAAGGAATCAGTTGTCCAAAACAATCAAATCGGTCAACCGGACAGGAAGGATCGGTCGACCAACCTAGCCAGTAACTTGATCCCAGATGTGATGAAGGATCAGTTGACTAAAATCTATAAATCGGTCGACCAATTCCAGTAAAAAAAATCAGAAACGTACAGTCATAAATCGCACAGTCGAAACAAACTTGGGAACATAAATAAACAATCATAAATTGTAGGGAAAGACTTATGCTTCAACTATACATATTTTCCATATTTAATAAAACTCGTTAAGCCTCTCATTTAAATTCTTTCCTCTCTCAAACAGTCGAACTGGGAAAAGAATCGGTCAACTGACATGTCGAAATTAGTCATCCGATTCCGATAAAGACTAGAATCATAAAAGTTTGAATCGCACAGTCCAACCATGCTTGGAAATAGAAATAAACAATCAAGAATGATAAAGAGGAACCTACCTATCAATTGGACATGATCGTCAGGTGGAGATGAAATCCCTAAACTCCTCATCTCTCTTCCTTCTCTCTCCTTAGTGCTCTACAATTTCTTTCTCTCTCTTCTTTGCCTCTGCACATGCTCTCTCTTCTTATTTCCATCTCCTATCTATGATGGAAGGACGCAATTGAGGTGATGGAGGAAGAAAAGAAATGGGGGATGAAGGAGGAAGTGGTGGCGTTCTGTGGAGGAAGAAAAGAGAAGTGGAAGAAGAAGAAGCAACAGTGAAGTGGAAGTGGAAGTAGTAGGAGACGTAGGAAGAAGAATAATGGAAGGGGGTATTTAAAGTGGTTGGCATCCATCCGATGGTTGCCACGACTCAACTTCGGATAAGGATCATCACAATTGGACATGCCGCCCCCCTCACTTACGTAGGTATGCTTATGTAAGACCCGGCCCTCTTGGCCCCCTGGCCTTGTCCTCAGGGTCGCGACAGGCACCCTGGTCGTGACATGGTCATGCCAGGGGTGCCCGTCGTGACATGGCTTGTGTGGCGACACACCTGGCCTTCGTGACATGGTCTCGACGAGGGTAGGCATCGCGTTCTTGTCGCGACGTCTGGAGGCGTCGCGACTTCTTTCCTGACAGACGTGACCGATGTCATGTCTGTCAGAACGGTCATGTCGGGTGACAGGTGCGTACAACGTTGACACGACCTGCCAAGCTGTCACATTATGATTTCTCGATCTTTGAGGTTTGACTGCCTTTTGGGGTCACGCAAGGGGTGGCCGTCGCGACATGGTTGTTGTCGCGCCGGGCCGACCCGTCGCGTCTTGGGGGCCGTCGGTTTAAAATCGTGGTGGCGCCCCATTTCCTCATCTCGCCTTCTTCTTTCTTCTTCTTCCTCTCCCGAGCTCCCTTGCGATTCTTCGAAGGTTCTTGGTGCTCGTGTTGAGGTGGTGTCGCCCCGTTCGTGCAGGGGACGTGCTCGTGGTGCTTGGAGCAAAGAGGAGGTGGTCATTCCAACGTGAAGGCCCCAACGGGTCGGCTCTACTCTTGGAGGTAGGGACCCTTGTTCTCCCCTCGTCCTAGCATGCTCCCCTCTCCCTTGAGATGGTGTTTTCCTCGTGGTTTGGGGTGTAGGAGTGTGAGAACCATGCTCGTGGTTGAGTGAGGTTTCCATCGAGCGTAGATTCTTGTAAATCCATGTTTTGTGGGGATTAAGGGTGGTTTGGATGATTTATAAGCTTTCCTACATGTTTCCCATGCTCCCCTCCCCCTGTGGAATGTGAAACATGTAGGAAAGCTCTCATAGTTGGTCTGGGACGCCGAGGTCGTTTTGAGGAGTTCTTCCCATTGCAGTCCAGCTAGTCCTTTCTCACTGTCTCGCTCTTTGCGGCCCCAGAACCGCCTAGAGAGGCCAGGTGTGGGACCGTAGTCCGGCCAGACTACGGTGGTTACTGTTGTGTTACTTTTTGTCCTACCTCACTCTGACGAGACATGGAGGTTTGGGTCTGGGTCAAGGAAAAGACGTCAGTAGGCGCACCTGACCGGTTGACTAGTGGTAGTGCTTTCCGTAGCTAGTGTTTCTTGTCCAAGCAGAGTTCCCTCTGTCTGTGTTGCTAGCCGTGCGGTGGTCACGATGAGCAGTCGTACGGAGTTTCCAACAATGTTGTACTTCTGTACCGTTGCTAATAGTAGCTTTGCTTCCGCACTTCTTGTTGTAGTTAGAAGATATAACTGCTGTTATTTAATTGTTTATATATAATCTTCTGCCTGTTAGAGCTAGTAGGAGATTGGTAGTCCCTAGTGAGCTTCTGTTGTGAAGCTCATCCCTCCTTTTTCCCAAGTCAGACTTCTCAGCAGTGGTAGGGTGCGCGTTGGGCGGAGGAGACGGGGAGGTAGTCGTGGTCCCCGTAGCTAGCAGTGGTTCCCCCTCTTAGTGTGCGTCACCCTCGGGGTATGCCCCTTAGAGACTTGTCTCTCCTTGTCTTTACTTGTACTAGTGTGTGTGTTGGGACTATATCTAGAGCGATACGCATCGGTCTTGCTCTCTTTTCTGCTTCCGCGTGTGTGCTCCTAGTTAGTAGTTGACATTTACTTCCTTTACATATTCTGTTGGACTCATATTATAGCCCTTCCAGATCACCAGATCCGTGGACGGCGACCACGAAAATCGGGTCCTCGACGTGGGCCGAGGGTCGGGTTCTCGGGGTCTTTACAGCTTACGTAAGAAGGCTTACGTAAATCAGTAGGAATTTAAATTAGGTTTATTTAGGTCAATAATTTTCTATCTAGATGATGTCCAATTAAGTTGAAATCTCAAACATAAGCTAATTGAAATATAATTCAAATTATGATGATTTTAGTTTAATTTTTAGATTAGTTTTTTGTCGGATGAAAATTACTTCAAAAATCATTAAGTCGTCTTAATGTTATTATCCGCACATCAGTAATTCATGATATTTATATTTTTTAGATCAGTACATTTTTTGGTAATTATGGTGTTGTTAGATTTTACTTTTGTTACCGAATTCTGATGACGTCCTATTGAGACGAGCACATCTGAAGACAGTACCAAAATCAAATTAATTATGTGAAAATATTCTAGATTCAATTGTAATCAAGTTCTTATATCTTTGATAGTAATTAATATCTTTTTTTGATATTTAATATCTTATTATTATTAAAATTCTTAATGTTCCGTACACAGGGTGTTGTGTTCTTACATACATGCTTAGAGAAGTTGAGAAAGTCACTTCCCACGCAATAGCATCCTCCGCCAAAAGAGCCAAATCCATACAGAAAACCCACATGTTTTTTTTTTTTTTTGGACAATGAAAGATGGATACTTCTTTCCATAAGAAACTGGCACATCCGGTAAACAAATCCATCGAGAAGGGTTGACAGAGGCCCATGTTTTGCTCCATACCAAGAGCTAGCCACAAGACAGTCAAAGCATGGCAAAGGCCATGGCAGACAGATGGACCAAAGGCCCTTACACAATGGGTAAACCCCAAATACTCGGAGAGGACTTCCGTCGCACAAAGCATCGTGAGCAGGAAGAGATCTTCGTCGAAGCCTTCACGAGGGGGTAAACCGCATCCTCGTACCCTATTACCGAGGAAGAGCTCGACGGGGGGTTGAACGGAGACACCAACAGAGACTTTAAGCAAAGAGATGGAGATCAAGCCGGGCCACAGCGACAGCCACCGAAGACGCAGGTTGGGTCTTGACGCAGACGGCAATCTCATCGGACTTCGGAGAATGCGAACTACCCTAGGGGGGCCAGGTACAGGGAAGACAAACAACACAGCACCAAACAAATGGTAACTTACCAAGAAGCTGCAACCGGACCTCCAGTCGAACCTCCGGGCTGACTGGAGAAAGGATCCTCCGATGAAGGGGGAAGCCCTAAATCGCCGGAGACAAAACCTCCTTTGGTGAAGGAGACAACAAAATCTTGCCACCAGAGCAGACTCTACTTGTGAATAGTCGGCAAAGAAGAGAGGGGAAGGGGGGGGGGGGGGGGGGGTTTCGAAGAAGGTTGGAGAGCCCCTCCCCGCCGGACGAAGCCCAAACGGAAGAAGAAAGCAGCAAGAGACGAATGCGCTCCTCAGTGTTGTTATTGGATGGAAATAATTGATATTTGGAAATAATTAGCATTAATTAACATACCTCAGTGTTGTACTCGGACGTGTGCACTCCCACAGGGCGACATTGAAAAACTGTAACGAAAATGAAATCCGAGAAACACCATAATTTCAAAAAAAATATGATGATATTAAAACATAAATATCTAGATTTGTTGACATACGGATTTCGAGATTAAGTCGGCGCAACTATTTTTCGGACGATTTTTCACCCAGTATAAAATAAAATCTAAAAATTAAACTAAAATCACCATAATTTGTAAAACTATCACATTAGTCTATGGATGAAGTTTTAGCAAGGATTCGTACGTGGTAGATTGTTGAAATACAGTTTAAGTTAGTAGGTGTCGATAGCCAAGAAGTGGTTGTCGACAGATAGGGTCATGTAGAACAGGTTTTGATGGTCTGGGACAGTACCTGTCGACAGCCAGGAGGTGGCTGTCGATAGCTACTGTTGTCCCAGTAGTTTCACATTTCTGTGAAACTGAGTCTGTCGACAGGTAGCTTCTCCCTGTCGACAACTGCAGATTTTCACTCTAGAATTAACTCTAAGTTCATCCTAAAAATTCTAACTATAGAACCTATGAACCAAAGCATGACTTATATCAAATAGAATAATCTAATGGTAGTTCTAACAGTGATTTATAAGCTAAACAAGAAATAAATGAGGTTTATGATCCGTACTTGCCTAGCTAGAAACTAACCTGACATAGTACTGAAGTATAGCCTTCACAAAAATAGTTAAATGGAAGATTCCTACCAGAAGGATACCAAATCTCAAAGTATTTTTCAGTTCCAAATCAAGGTTTAAGGTACAAACATCTAACAGAAATTAGTCACACTGTTCGGAAGATGTTGAGACTTCTAATAAAACTCTATAACATAAACATGGATCAAAGGGTGGAAGAAGAAGAAAAATCTTGATCTCTCAGTAAAACAAGGATCCTCTCCTCCCTAATATGAAGGTGTTTATCACAACTGAAGGTAAAACAGGGAAGTTACAAGTATAGCAACTGGATTACTCAGTCAAAATTTCTCATCATGTGTAGAGGATAGAACTGGAGAGAAAGAGATGAATCCTACCTATCTGAATTCTTCCTTTGGTGTAGAAACCCACAATACCACAACGTATAGCAGATGGAGAGATGGCCACAAGCAAAGGAGGAAGCATCTATAGCAGCAACAACCAAGTCTGCTTCACTGGCATCCCAGTTACACCTAGCAACAGCTCCAGTAGTAGCTCGAGCAGGACCAAGAGATGCACAAGGTGCAAAACCAACAACTCCAGCTACACACTCACTATGAAGTCTTGTGAACACAGCAACAGCATAACAGGGAAGGAGTCCGAAAGATAGGTACGAAGAATGAGGGGATATATTTATGGCCAATTGGTCTTTCCATGCACAACGGCGCGTTGGTTGCCAATGTGTCATGGTAAAACCTTTTGGTTTTTACCTCAACACGTAGATCATGAAGGTTTCCCATGGTTTACACATAGTTACATAGGTGTTAGCTTTAACCCCTCAATGTGGTGGCCTTCCAAGAGCTTAACACGTATGCCACCATAATTCACCAAAAACCCCTACCATAATTGACCCAATAATTCAGCTGGTCCCTTAGTTTTGATGTAAACATATTCAAACAAAGTCCGTTTGTATTAAAATTTCAACCATAGACTAATGTGATAGTTTTACAAATTATGGTGATTTTAGTTAATTTTTAGATTTTATTTTACACTGGGTGAAAAATCGCCCGGAAAATAGTTGCATTGGCTTAATCTCGAAATCCGTATGTCAACAAATCTGGATATTTATGTTTTTAATATCACCATATTTTTCTGGAAATTATGGTGTTGTCGGATTTTATTTTCGTTACAGTTTTTCAGTGTCGTCCTGTGGGAGCGCACACGTCCGAGTACAACACTGAGGTAATGTTAATTAATGCTAATTATTTTCAAATATAAATTATTTCCATCTAATAATAATAGTTAAGTCCATTACCCTCATTATTCATATTTTTCAACAATAAAAATTTTCAGGGTGTTACACTCTCCCCTACTAAAATAAATTTGGTCCTCTAAATTTTTAATACATAAGTTATGGTTACTGACCTTGAAATAATTCTAGGTACTTGATTTTGATAGCATCCTCCAGTTCCCACGTTGCTTCTTCTTGTCCTCGCTTATTCCACTGAATCTTTAATAAGGGAACTTCCTTATTCTGAAGTTGCTTGATTTTTGATCAAGGATCTGTACTGGTCTTCTTCATATGCCAATTAAATTTCCTGTACATCCAGATCTTGGTAATCAATAATGTGTTCTGGATCATATACATACTTCCTTAACATTGACACATGAAAGATATATATATATTAGACAATTATGGTGGGAGTGCCAATTGATATGTCATTTCACCAACTCTCTTCAGTATTTCAAAAGGTCCAATATATCTTGGACTCAATTTCCCCTTGATAGTGAATCTTTTGATTCCTCTCCGGGGTGACACTTAAGAAATACATGTTCCCCTTGCTGAAATTCCAACTCTCTTCTGCGTCGATCGTCATAACTTTTCTGTCGGTCCTGAGTAGCTTTCATCCGATCTTGTACCAGTTTGATGACTTCTGTTGTTTCTTGGATCATTTTAGGTCCAAGAATGTGTGTTTCTTTAGTTCTACCCAACACAATGGTGATCTACACTGCCGACCATATAAAGCTTCGAATGGTGCCATTTGAATAGTAGACTGGTAGCTATTGTTATATGCAAATTCCAAGTGCTCCAATCATTTCTGAACTCTAATACACAAGCACGACACATATCCTCAATAATCTGATTCACCCGTTCAGTTTGCCCGTCAGTTTGAGGGTGGAATGCAGTACTAAATTTTAATTTAGTTCCCAAAGCATCTTGTAACTCTTTCCAAAAATACGAAGTAAATCTTGCATCTCGGTCAGAAACTATGTTCTTTGGGATTCCATGCAAACACACAATTTCTTTCATATATAGTGCTGCCAAAATATTAACAGACCATCTTGTCTTTATTGCTAAGAAATGAGCCGATTTGGTAAGTCTATCAATGATTACCCATATAGCATCAAATCCACTTCGTGTTTTGGGTAATCCCATAATAAAATCCATACCAATACTGTCCCATTTTCATTCTGGTATCTCAAGTGGTTTTAGTTTTCCTGCAGGTTTCTGGTGTTCCGCCTTAACTTTCTGACACGTCAAGCATTTATCTATGAAATCAACAATGTCTTTCTTCATATTGCACCACCAAACATATTTCTTTAAGTCCTAATACATCTTGACAGCTCCTGGATGAATAGTATAATATGATCAATGAGCTTCTTCCAAAATCTGCTTCTTGATTTTGGGATCGTTCAGTACACACAATCTGTCCCGGAATCGAAGATTCCCATGAACATCTTCATTAAAATCAAGTTTAGAAACTAATTTTTCTTTGATTTCTGCCAACATAGGGTCATTGTCATGTTGCTCTTTAATTTGCTTCAACAAATCTGACTATACTATCAAGTTGTTATTTACGATTCTTTCTTCTTGTGTTTCAACTTTCAAGCTAAATGTGAAAAATTCCTCTAACAATTTCCATTCCCTAACTTGTAATCGAAATATCTTGGTTGTAAGATTTCTGTTGAGTGCGTCAGCCACAATATTTCCTTTTCCCGAATGGTATTCAATCTTGAAATCATAGTCTTTAATATATTTCATCCATCTTCTTTGTCTCATGTTCAGTTCTTTTTGTGAAAATAAATACTTGAGAATTGATTATCGTATAGGTAGTGTCTCCAAAGCTTAAGAGCAAAGACTACTGTAGTACCCGGAAAATTCATTAATTAAAAATTATGAATAAATCAAAATTTTATCAATTAATAAATTCAACGAGTTAAAAAGGTACGCATTATTATCACACGCGTATAACCCATATAAAAATTTCGTAAAATAATAATTATACTTTAAATAATATTCTCTAATGACCCATCATTAAATTTGGGCACAGAAAAATCATTTAGATCAAGTTTAAGAAATTATGCGACTTATTAGCGTAATTAAAGAATAAGTCGAAGAACCCATTATTTTATGAGCCAAAGTGGTTTATAAATAACAATAAACATGTGGGTAGACTTTAAATAATAGGGGTCGATAGCCCGTTATGATATTTGGACCAATGGACAATCTTGGCCCATGAATTAATTCTCTAATAAAAGGATAATTAAAAATCCATTAAGTAAAGTAAGTACATAGATTGTACAATTTAGTTCACACGAGTTATTGGGCCAAGGGTAAGAGCCCAAATTATGAAGGTTAGAAATATTGGCATGAATAATATTTAATCAAATTAAAAATATGAAATTACTTGAATAAGTGTGATAATAGATTTACATAAGGATAAATGGTGAATAATTGGAAACTAAATCATACCCATTAAGTTAAATTAGTAATGGGTTTGGTTAATTGACCTAACCTGAATTGTTGGGCCCAAATGAGAAGAGCCCATTATGAGATGGGAAGTAATTAGGCTAAATTTATACCTAAAAATAGTAATAAATAGAAAATAGTTAAGATAATGACTATTTTAACTCTTACGTATCTTAAAAAGAGTCTCCATCCATCCTAACACATTAGCCATGAAATTAGATCTCTCATCAAGCCAACTAAGTGATAATGTTAGAAAAGAAGGAGAAAAATGTGTAAATTCGGAGTTAATTAATAAATTAACTAAATAAGGGTAAGATAAATACTAAAAAGGGTTATAAATGTCCTAAAAAGAGTCATAACCTTACCCAAACCTTTTACCACGAAATTAGTCCATCATCTATCCTATTAGGTGGGATAATGTAAGAAATAAGGGGATAAATAAGGAAAAATTAAGAGTTTGAAGGGAAGAGGAGTTTTAAGAAAGTAGAACTCTTAAACCAAGCCATACACCCTAATTCGACCCTACCACCCATAGATCATTGCTGAAGCTCTAGGGTATGAGAGAGGAGTTGAGGACGAGAGGAGCAAGAATGAAGGAGCTTGGAGCAAGAGGATTTCATCTTCTACCTCTTCTTCAAGCCCTAGGATTTCTTAAACGCATGAAAGGTAGGCAATCTCTCAAGTCAAATTCGTGTAAACATTACCCTAGGAAGACTTTATGATCCCGAGCAAAAGTCCTTTGGTTTCGCTCCATTTCGATCTCCCATGAGGGAGAATTAATTCTTTGAATCTCTGTCAGATCCATGCACCCGACCATTCATGTTTGCTTGTGAACCTCATGCATACTTAGCTTCATACCATGATAAAATTCTCTTATATACTACATCATGTTAGCTTTCGAACGCCCCTGGTTTCGAAATTTTCATCATGTATCCATTGTTAATTAATTCATTCAACTGTAACTGCGCATGTTTAGGTCACATAAATGTCACTCGATCAAAGCATACCTAAACCTTATCTATTTTCAAATTAATTATGCATGTTGATATATCTATGTGTCTACTTTCGTTTAAAACTAGTTTCGTGATTTTTGGATCATCGTGCGATTTTATATTGAATTTAAAAGTACCCTATATCAAACAGGATCCGCCCTGGAAAAATAGAAAAAGGGCCGGACCCTTCTGATATCGCGACAGCATGACCCGCCGCAATATCATCGGGGTCGCGCCCCGCTGTCATGTCGCGTTAAGAATGCGGCGGACAAAGCTGCCATGATATCCACCTTGAACCGGGCCAGACCGGCCGGTTCCCTTGTCGCGCCCAGCCCCTTGTCGCGACCTGGAGTCGCGACGGGTACCCCCGCCGCGTTAACAAAAAAAATAGCTAGAACCCAAAATTGCTTATATACCTTTGCTCTACTTGCTAATTAGCCATGTTTAGCCTTAATTAAACATTGTTATTCATAATTTGATCTAAATAAATATTAATGTGCAATAAATTGCATGAATCTAATTAATTTAAAAGCTTTGTGCACAATCCATCATGCTCTTTTGATTTCATACACTTGACTTAACCATCATGTTGCCATTAAACTTTAGTAAATTACTCAATAATGTATTTGGTAATTAAGTGAAACTAATTACCTAATTTCCCTATTATTTAAATGACACATGTCTTCGTTTTATTCGCGTGATTTGTACATCGTTACCGTTTTCCCTCGGCCTTCGAGCACTCGAGGCACGACAGACCAGTTTCTACACACTTTCTCTTGACTTGGACCACCTCTCCATCGGGAATACTCTTGACTGGGCCAGGGACTCCTTGTCAAGGCCTTCGTAAGTCTTCTTGACTTTGGCGCACGTCCATTTCCGACAAGCTGGTTGTACCTTTAAATCCCGTTACACTCTTAGGGATCAGTACAATCCAAACGGTTTTAGTGAGATCTCTCTTATCTTATGATCACGCCGGACCACCTGGCTCGTGTACACAGCACGGCTAGTGGGGCGGGTGTGACTTCTACCAGACTGCCGGTACCCGACCTGGTGCTGTGCAACCGTTACTATCGTGGTTTAACGTTGTTTATGATTATACCCCTATCTCGTCTACTATCCTTGTACTCTCATCTATTCACGTTCACTCTACATTCTCGTCTATTCATCTAGTACTCTCTTGAGACTCTTGAGCTATTGTGGCTCCCATTACTTGTACTATACATGACTGTCTAGCGCCATAATATGGGTCTGGTGACCCTCCTGACTTGAATGCATACTGTGTAGGGCACGGAGAGTGTCCAAGGGGCTCCAATCTAGTCCTGGGGGTAGAGAGCCACTCGAAAATACCTACAGGGGCTATTGACGGTGTTCTGCATTGCACCGGTTCTGATTGACTATACTGACTTAGCTAGACATCTAATTGTTTGACTATTAGTCTGAGGAGTTCAGACGTAATGTACTATCGTGAAACGGCTACTGTCCTAAAGTGACTATTGTCGTACTTGACTAGTGCACCGTGGTGCAACCATACATGTTATCTCTTTACACGCAATCTCTTTACATGCATCTCATTACATGCTATCTTGATATACAAGCTATCTCGTTACACGCCACCTTAATACAAGCTATCCTATTACATGTCATTTTGATACACGCTATCTTGTTATACACTATCTCGTTACACGCTATCTCTTTACACGCTATCTCATTATATGGTCATTCTCTATCATTCTAGTTTTGCAATATTCTTGTGAAGTGTATTAACGTTCACTTGTTATCGCATGCTATCATTCTCTTGATATAGTATGCCATCAATCTCTTGTTATCTTGTACTATTACTCTCTTGAATATACTTGATCGTTCTCTCTAGTTAACCTGCGATACAAGACATTAATCACTTAAAACATACTTGTTTACATGAGATATTAAGTCCTACTGAGCGTTATCGCTCACCCTGCGTTATTTGTTATTGTGTTTTCAGGTAAGTCAAGTGATGACCTTACACACAACAACGGGATTGGACTGGAGTGATGAGAGTCCTGGAGTCATAGCGATAGATTGTCCCCAGTACCCTAGAGTTAGTTTAGTTAGTTGCTTAGTTATTTTCCAAATGTAATGATGCTGTTGAGCCTGTGTTTTGGCTCTGAATTAGTGGTTGTAATAGTTTAGATGATTTATCAATAAAATGATGAATTTATTGAAATTATCGTTCATTAGTTGCTCTGATATTTGCGAATGTATGCGCAATTTTCGTTACCATACACGTTGTTCATGCCTCCCCGATTTATTCCGCTGCTAATTGGCGGGGCATGACAACTACAGCGACCAATTCCAAATCATGTACTGGGTAATTCTTCTCATGCGTCTTCAACTGTCTCGATGCATAAGCAATAACTCTTCTATCTTGCATTAATACACATCCCAATCCAATGTTGGAAGCATCAGTATAAACCTCAAATATTTTTCCCTCTACCGGTAAGGCTAGAATTGGTGCAGATGACAGACATTTTTTAATAATTGGAATGCTTTCTCACAGTTTTCATCCCATGTAAATGCAGTTCCTTTTCTAGTTAACTGTGTAAGAGGTGAGGCAATTTTAGAAAAATCCTTGACAAATCGCCGGTAGTAACTGGCCATGCCCAGAAAACTTCTTACTTCAGTGGGATTCTTAAGTTGCTTCCATTTCTGTATGGTTTCAATTTTGAAGAGTCTACTGATAGACCTTCTTTGGAAATTATATGTCCTAAGAACATCACATCCTTCAACAAAATTCACATTTGCTAAACTTTGCATATAACTTGTAAACTCGTAATAATTGCAAAGTGATCTGTAGATGTGCTTCATGCTCCTCCATACTTAGAATATATCAGTATATCATCAATGAATACAACTACAAACTGATCCAAGTAAGATCTGAACACATCATTCATCAGACGCATAAATGTAGCTAGTGCATTTGTCAATCCAAACGGCATTACTACAAATTCATAATGTCCATATCTTGTTCGAAAAGCTGTTTTATGAATATCTGATTCTTGAATTTTAAGCTAATGATATCCGAACCTTAAATCAATCTTGGAGAAACACTGAGCTCCAGACAACTGATCAAATAGATCATCAATTCTCAGAAGTGGGTACTTATTCTTTATAGTCAATTGATTTAATTGTCGATAATCTATGCATAACCGGATAGACCCATCTTTCTTCTTAAGAAACAATACCGGAGCACCCCATGGTGAGGTACTAGGTATAATGAACCCTTTCTCCATTAATTCCAACAATTGCCTTTTTAGTTCTTTCAATTCTTCCATTGACATTCTGTAGGGTGTTCTAGAAATTGGCGTAGCTCCTGGTATCAATTCAATTGAAACCTTCACCTCTCTATTAGGTGGTACGCCATGTAGCTCTTCGGGGAAAACATCAAGAAACTCCTTTACTACCAGAATATCTTCGATCCCGTAATGTTTGATTTAATAGGGTCACAGAAGCCAAATATCCTTGACAATCTTTCTGTACATGCTTACAAGCCTTAACTACTGAAATTATCGGTATTCTCCTAGTGTGGGGTTTTTCAAAGGTCATAGAATAATTTTTCTTTCCTAGGAAAGTCACTTGTCTTAATTGACAATCTAAGTTTGCATGGTATTTAGATAGCCAATCAACCCCAAGAATTACATTGTAATCCCACATTTCTAAACATATCAAATCATCAGGTAAATCATGTCCTTGAATTATGATTGGGCTAGCAGGTAATATTCTTTAAGCCTTTACCCTCACTTAAAGGAGTTGCAACCTCGAGCTGTGTGGTAATGGAACTGATTTTACTTCCAAGGATTTAGCAAACTCATAGCTAATAAAAGAGTGCGTAGCTTCGGAATCAAACAACACATACGCAAGTTTGAGTGTACTAACAATGTACCTTCATCAATCCGCCTTCCTGCGGGGATTCAGGTTCCACATCCTGAATGGCTTGCAGTCTCCCTTGCTTCACTCGGGGGTTCTGATTTGTTGGTGCTGTCCTAGGCATCGGGCATCCGGAATTCGGTGTTGAGTGCTTCCACAACGGAGACATGCTCCTAACTGACACCAACAATTCTCAGCCTTATGCCGCTGAGATGACAATGTTTACAACATCTTTTCCTCCAGCCGGAGCTTTTCCTACCTTCTTAGCAGTCTGCTGAACCTTCGGGACATTTCTCGTCTCATATTTCCTTTTCGATCCGAAGATCCTTCTCCAAACTTCCCTTTAATCTTGTCCACGACATCATTTACAGCTTCCAGTGCCAAGGCCTCTCTTAACCATTTCTAAATAAGTAGTGATCAAATGAGGAGTTAGCTGCGTAATAAAGTTGGGACGCAGTCCATTCATAAACCTCTTAGCCTTCAACTTCTCCGTGGTTATAAGTTGCGACAACTGGGCAATCGGGCCTCATACTCCGATACTGACATCCTTAGCTGCTTTAGACTAGAAAATTCATTTGCTTTGTTCTCCTGAACCACCTTGGAGAAATATTGATCATTGAATAATTCCAAAAACTCTTCCCAACTAACTTGATTTGAATCCTCTAGGTAGCTTCCACAGTTTCCCACCAGAACGAGCATCCTGATCCAACTGGAATGTAGTCAGACGAACCTTATCTTCTTCTGTACACTTAATCATTCTGAATATCCTTTCAATCTTTTAGCCAATTCTTAGCTTCGTCTGGATCCGTACTTCCTGCGAATCTCAGGGGGTCTAGGCTTTAGAATCCTTGAATAAGCTTGTTCCATTATGGCTACCATTTCTGGCTACCGCCTTCATCACTCGAGTCAAGTCGTGCATTGAACTCTCCATTTTTCTCCAGTTAGCATCACCACCATCCAAACTTATTGAAAAGGTTTCTGAAAAATCCAATAATTCATACATTAATTTCACAATCATTCCAAACTTACATCCATCATATACACAATTCAAATTCAGAAAACACACCATTTCTATTAACAAGTCAAATATTTACATCATCATACATCTCTATTCATTCACAAACTAAGATATCACAGCCTTTTCCTTCCAGGTTTGCCATATTTACAAAACTCACCTCCACTAACCTCTCACTCCACATACACATGGGAGTTTATATATACAACCAATGTTTAAAAAAAAAGAGAGGTGTACAAAAAGATGGGTAGTCTAAATCCATCTCTAGTTCTAGGTCAGATCTATAACGGTTTCCATTGGCGGCGTTGCTGTT
Organism: Colocasia esculenta; assembly: GCA_014218235.1. Classification (NCBI taxonomy): domain Eukaryota; kingdom Viridiplantae; phylum Streptophyta; class Magnoliopsida; order Alismatales; family Araceae; genus Colocasia; species Colocasia esculenta. The sequence continues at coordinate 45,173,645 of CM024763.1, read as the reverse complement.
CTCCTCCGGCCCCGTGGTACAGCTCTCTTGCCGCATCCGTCAATGCCTCCCAATAACCTTCGAACTGATGGAGCAACATATCCTACCCCAGCTTCAAGCTATCTAAATGATTCATGACTTGAGTCATGACATCCAGTGAAGCACGTGGATTGCCAGCAAGAAATGCGCCCGCGGTCAGGTTAAGCATCTCTTCCTTGATTTGTACATGGGCTTCTAGTTGGGCTTGGGCATATAACTCTATATCCTGTCGTAGCATTTCCATGGCTGCTACCAACCTCTCTTGGGCATTCATATCCATTTTGAAATAGTTAACAAGTTAAGCATTTATAGTTATAAAAATCATGTTAACTAATCCCATGTTTCTACCCATCTCACTGGTTATCCCTAGGTTTATCGACTATTGCTCTGATACCAAATTTATCTGTCACGTCCTAATAAAAAGAAATTTATTGGAAGTGACAGAAAACAGGCACAAAAGGAATTACTAATATTTAACCATCCATAATGTATTATACGGAAGTCTTATTACACAAGTACTCCTCATACAACAAAGAGATGAGTATATTAAAAACAAACTTTATTCACTACATCTTGTCTTATACTACTAAGAAAATAATAAAGGCTTGGAGCTTCTTATCAGTCAGTCCACTCAGCACACATGCCCTTACACTTCACCCCATCTGAGTTACCTGAAAAGGTAGGAATTAGTGAGCTAACTAGCTCAGTAGAATTCAAATCTATAATTCAAGGTTGAATACATGATAGCCAAGGCAAGGACAAAACAGATATCAAAGACATGATCGGATATCAGGACAGTAAGTCTGACACAGTGATAATAACACACAGGGCATGCTTAGGTACATAGCTCAAAAATTGGATCATTCAACAGTTATGCAGTACAGGAATTAAGACGACCATAATCAACAGTAAATGATGTTGATTATCATTCCGCACGGCTCGTAAATGAATTTGGGTGCTCCTCCTAGGACTGGACCAGCCCTATTTGCACAGACATTTCAGTCAAGTGGGTCCAAGGACCCAATAAATGTCATCATCAGTTAATCATATCTCACAAGGTGTTCAAGCATATGAACTCTCAGGTTGTCAGGTTTTACATACTCAGTTACTGAATATTGGAAAATAGACTCAACGGAGTACCATTCGTAATTGCCAACTTTAAGGATAATTCAAGGAAGAGTAAGTACATCTAGTGGGTAAACTTTGTAGTAGTATGACAATAATACCAATGTAAATAAGAGGGTAACTTTCTAGACTATTGGGATGAAGTTTTAGCAAGGATTCGTACGTGGTAGATTGCTGAAATACAATTAGGTTAGTATGTGTCGACAACTAGGAAGTGGCTGTCGACAGATAGGGTCATCCAGAACAGGTTTTTCTGGTCTGGGACAGTACTTGTCGACAGCCAGGAGGTGGCTATCGACAGCTACTTTTGTCCCCAGTTTCATTCACAGTTCTGTAAAACTGAGTCTGTCGACAGGTAGCTTCTCCCTGTCGACAACAGCAGATTTTCACTCCAGAATTGACTCTAAGTTCATCCTAAAAATTCTAACTATAGAACCTATGAACCAAAGCATGATTTATATCAAATAGAATAATCTAATGGTAGTTCTCACAGTGATTATAAGCTAAACAAGCAAGAAAACATGAGGTTATGATCTGTACTTGTCTAGCTAGAAACTAACCTGACATAGTACTAAAGTATAGCCTTCACAAAAATAGTTAAATGGAAGATTCCTACCAGAAGGATACCAAATCTCAAAGTATTTTTCAGTTCCAAATCAAGGTTTAAGGTACAAACATCTAACAGAAATTAGTCACACTGTTCGGAAGATGTTGAGACTTCTAATAAAACTCTATAACATGAACATGGATCAAAGGGTGGAAGAAGAAGAAAAATCTTGGTCTCTCAGTAAAACAAGGATCCTCTCCTCCCTAATATGGTGTTTATCACAACTGAAGGTAAAATAGAGAAGTTACAAGTATAGCAACTGGATTACTCAGTCAAAATTTCTCATCATGTATAGAGGACAGAACTGAAGAGAAGGATACGAATCCTACCTATCTGAATTCTTCCTTTGGTGTAGAAACCCACAATACCACAACATATAGCAGTGGAGAGATGGCCACAAGCAAAGGAGGAAGCATCTATAGCAGCAACAACCAAAGTCTGCTTTACTGGCTTCCGAGCTACACCTAGCAGCAGCTCCAGCAGGAGCTCGAGCAGGACCAAGAGATGCATAAGGTGCAAAACCAACAACTCCAGCTACACACCCACTCTAAAGTCTTGTGAACACAGAAGCAACATAACAGGGAAGGAGTCAGAAAAATAGGTACGAAGAATGAGGGGATATATTTATAGCCAATTGATCTTTCCATGCACAACGGCACGTTGGTTGCCAATGTTTCATGGTAAAAACCTTTTGGTTTTTACCTCAACACGTAGCTCATGTAGGTTTCCCACGGTTTACACGTAGTTACATAGGGTTAGCTTTAACCCCTCAATGTGTGGCCTTCCAAGAGCTTAACACGTATGCCACCATAATTCACCAAAAACCCCCACCGTAATTGACCTAATAATTCAGCTAGTCCTTAGTTTTGATGTAAACATGTCCAAAAAAGTCGGTTTGTATTAAAATTTCAACCATAGACTAATGTGTAGTTTTACAAATTATGGTGATTTTAGTTTAATTTTTAGATTCTATTTTATACTGGGTGAAAAATCACCCGAAAAATAGTTGCGTTGGCTTAATCTCGAATTCCGTATGTCAACAAATATGGATATTTATCTTTTTAATATCACCATATTTTTTTGGAAATTATGGTGTTCTCGGATTTCGTTTTCGTTACAGTTTTTCAGTGTCGCCCTGTGGGAGCGCACACGTCTGAGTACAACACTGATGTAATGTTAATTAATGCTTATTATTTCCAAATATCAATTATTTCCATCTAATAACAACACTGAGGAGCGCATTCGTCTCTTGCTTGCTTTCTTCTTCCGTTTGGGCTTCATCCGGCGGGGAGGGGGCTCTCCGACCTTCGTCGGAACCCCCTCCCCCCCCCCCCCCTTCCCCTCTGTCTTCTTCGCCCACTATTCATAAGCAGAGTCTGCTCTGGTGGCAAGATTTTGTTGTCTCCTTCTCCGAAGGAGGTTTTGTCTCCGGCGATTTAGGGCTTCCCCCTTCGTCGGAGGATCCTTTCTCCAGTCAGCCCGGAGGTTCGACTGGACGTCCGGTTGCAGCTTCTTGGTAAGTTACCATTTGTTTGGTGTTGTGTTGTTTGTCTTCCCTGTACCCGGCCCCCCTAGGGTAGTTCTCATTCTCCGAAGTCGATGAGATTGTCGTCTACGTCAAGACCCCAGCATGTGTCTCCGGTGGCTGTCGCTGTGGTCCGGCTTGATCTCCATCTCTTTGCTCAAAGTCCCTGTTGGTGTCTCCGTTCAACCCCCTGTCGAGCTCTTCCTCGATAATAGGGTACGAGGATGCGGTTTACCCGTCGTGAAGGCTTCGACGAAGATCTCTGCCTGCTCACGATGCTCTGTGCGACGGAAGTCCTCTCGAGTATTTGGGGTTTACCCATGTGTAAGGACCTTTGGTCCATCTGTTTGCCATGGCCTTTGCCATGCTTTGACTGTCCTGTTGGCTAGCTCTTGGTATGGAGCAAAACATGGGCCTCTGTCAACCCTTCTCGATGGATTTGTTTATCGGATGTGCCTGTTTCTTATGGAATGAAGTATCCATCTTTCACTGTCCAAAAAAAAAGAACATGTGGGTTTTCTGTATGGATTTGGCTCTTATGGCGGAGGATGCTGTTGCGTGGGAAGTGACTTTCTCACTCCTCTAAGCATGTATGTAAGAACACAACACCCTGTGTACGGAACATTAAGAATTTTAATAATAATAAGATATTAATATAAAAAAAAGATATTAATTACTATCAAAGATATATGAACTTGATTACAATTGAATCTAGAATATTTTCACATAATTAATTTGATTTCGGTACTGTCTTCAGATGTGCTCGTCTCGATAGGACGTCATCAGAATTCGGAAACAAAAGTAAAATCTAACAACACCATAATTACCAAAAAATGTACTGATCTAAAAAATATAAATATCCTGAATTACTGATGTGCGGATAATAACATTAAGTCGACTTAATGATTTTTGAAGTAATTTTCATCCGACAAAAAATTAAACTAAAATCATCATAATTTGAATTATATTTCAATTAGCATGTTTTTGAGATGGACATCATCTAGATAGAAAATTATTGACCTAAATAAACCTAATTTGAATTCCTACTGATTTCGTAAGCCTTCTTACGTAAGTTGTAACGACCCCGAGAACCCGACCCTCGGCCCACGCCGAGGACCCGATTTTCGCGGCCTCCGCCCAGGATCTGGTGATCTGGAAGGGCTATAATATGAGTCCAACAGAATATGTAAAGGAAGTAAATGTCAACTGCTAACAGACAACACACGCGGAAGCAGAATAGAGAGCAAGACCGCTACGTATCGCTCTAGATACAGTCCCAACACACACACTAGTACAAGTAAAGACAGGGAGAGACAAGTCCCTTAGGGGCATACCCCGAGGTGACGTACACTAAGAGGGGGAACCACTGCTAGCTACGGGGACCACGACTACCTCCCTATCTCCTCCGCCCAACGGCACCCTACCACTGCTGAGAAGTCTGACTTGGGAAAATGGAGGGATGAGCTTCACAACAAGCTCACTAGGACTACCAATCTCCTACTGGCTCTAACAGGCAGAGAGATTATATATAAACAATTAAATAACACAGTTATATCTTCTACCTACAACAAAGTGCAGAAGCAAAGCTACTATTATCAACGGTACAGAAGTACAACATTGTTGGAAACTCCGTACGACTGCTCATCGTGACCACCACACGGCTAGCAACACAGACAGAGGGAACTATGCTTGGACAAGAAACACTAGCTACGGAAAGCACTACCACTAGTCAACCGGTCAGGTGCACCCACTGACGTCTTTTCCTTGACCCAGACCCAAACCTCCACGTCTCGTGAGAGTGAGGTAGGACATAAAGTAACACAACAGTAACCGATTTAGTCTGGCCGGACTACGGTCCCACACTTGGCCTCTCTAGGCGTTCTGGGGCCGCAAGAGCGAGGCAGTGAGAAAAGGACTAGCTGGACTGCGATGGGAAGAACTCCTCAA